>JARVJO010000155.1:16964049-17000965 GCA_031762555.1 Cynodonichthys magdalenae | reverse complement strand
TGATTTATTTATTATTTAAAATTGTTAATTGTCTGAAATAAATTTAATTCATTCATTCATTCATTCATTCATTCATTCAAAACCAGCAAAAGTATTCCTTATGAAAAATTGCCCGACCCCAATTTTGCACAAATCTGCTGGAAATCTGTTTGTCATCAAGTTGATTTTTTTTATCTTCCTTGAGTCACACTTTGAAGCAGAAAATCTGCAGTTTGGTTCTAAACGTCTCATTCCTAATGTTTTTGAAGACACTGACATTTTCTCCAACCACTTGTTGAGATGTTTTGGTGTCGCTTCTCATATGACAGAAGTGGTTAGCTGAGTTTTACACCAGAGCAGCCATGGTGTGCATGCTGATCTGAGTTTCTACAAGAATCCTTTAGTTTCGAGTCTCGTGTCCTCAATAGTTAGAGGGTTTTTGAGACAACACCCACTTCACTTCAACCTCCTTTTCCACTCTCTTGTAAACAGCTACTTCAGAGACTGCAGCATGTGCATGGCTGCTGTAGTGATAATACAGGCTTTGTTCAGAGCTCAATCACTCTGAGCTCCAGCCCCACATTGTTGTTTGCAACAAGAGGATGAAGTCATATCTTCTCTCCATCATTTGCTTCAACCACACGATTTGGAGTCAGCTATATAGTTCATGTCTTATTTTCCTTTTGTGTTTCATTCTGCTTTTCTTTTAATTTTCCCTTTCTATTGTCTCTCATGTCAATCTTTCTCAATCTTCTTTTTTCATGTTTTATGAAGGACAATCTGTAACACTGAAGCATGCACTCTCTATAAAAATAAAGGATAGTTACGATAAAAACATGTAATAATATAATTTCTAAGTGAAATTCATTAAGGAGACTAGATCTTTGTCCTTCATATAAAGTTTTTAAAGTGGCCTTGGCTGGCTGAGGCAGGAAAAGCAGTGGAGGTGGGGGCTGTTTACCTCATTTAGTGATGTCTTCAGATGATGAAAGGAAGACTTTGATGACCTTCTCAGTCCCACCTCAACATCTTTAGTTGAGGATGTTGGGTCTTGGGGCTTTGGGGTGGCTGAGTGTAAATGTGATCCACAGAGTTCCTCATAGTTTTGGATGAAAAAAAAAACAAATCACTTAATTATGAAAGTGGGAGTCATATTGTTTTTGTACTGTTTATTTTATTTTATTTTATTTTATTCAGTGATTTTTGGTCATCCTTATCACGGAAACGGCTGCACCAATCAATATGAAATTTGGCAGGAATGTAGATACACTGCACCAACCAACAGTTTTATGATAGCCCCCATATTTGAGGAGGGGGCTCCATCTTAAAATTCTTTCTTACTTTTTGTTTGTTTGTTTTTGTTTTTAAAGAGAATCTGGTGATAAAGTACTGAACTGTTTTTTTCATGCTAGTTGAACAGAATTACTCTGAACTGGATTAAAGAAGAAATGTCACGTTTTTAAATCATATACTGAAGTTAATATTCTCAATGAGAAACTGTCTCATTCTCTCTTTCTAATTCAAACATCTTGTTCCTTTGATTGTCCATTTTCTCCTCAAACCTTTTTTCATCACCCCTTGAAATATTCTTCTGTGCTTTTGGCTGCTGCAGATTCTCTTCTATCCTTTCACCTTCCTTTTTTTCATCCTCACCTCCCCCTCCTTTCTCACTTAAAGTAAGTTCATACACACCTCCACATAACTCTCCTCCCCTGCTCTAATTGACTCTAAATTCATCCTCTCTCCTTCCTCCCGCTGCCCATTCTCCCATTTTCCTGCTCCTCTGTATTTGCTGACTATGGAGTTGGTAGTTTCCTCTGTTGGCTTGCCTCCGGTGGTTTCACCCCGCCGGTCCCACTCTCCTGGGTGCAGAGGAGACCTGTGGGTCATTCTGTAACCTTCACGCTGCTGCAGTGGCCTTCCACTCATTCCCTTATCTATCTTTCAATCCACTCATTCCACTGACCTCATCTTTTTTCCCCCTTTTTTTTTTTTTTTCTTTGTGATTTATTTATTTATTTTTTTCAGCATAGCATAAGCAGGCAGTACTAGCTACCTGTATAGTGCTAGGATTTTTCTGCAATTGATTTTATTTGTCTTTATGTAATCAAAATACAATGTAATCACTATTGATGTTTACTGACCTTTGTTGGTCATTATCTTTTGAGCAAATCATCCAAACATGCAATATCTTTCTGATTTAAAATCAAGTACCAGGTGGCCATTTTGACTGAATGGTCCCATGTTTTGAAAAATGCCTCAGTATTGGGTTTTAATAACACAAACAACCTGGGAATTTCCCAAATGAAAGCACTTAATGTCAACATAAATCACCTGAATCACTAATCAGTTACCTTCTTGCACAAATGTAATTTCATTCAGAGTCACTGACCTTTTTGTTAGATTCAGGAAAGGGACAATGATTGATTATATGGTCTGCATCTGATGTTGCATCTAATCTGTAGCTGGACTTTTTCTGTTTGCAAAACCTCAAGTCGCCCTGATGCTTTCACTGATTACTGGTCTGGAACTACATATATAAAACTTATGATATGCTGCATGTACACAGCAAGCATTGTTTTTTTTTAAATGTGTATATCTATACGTTTGTGTAACTTAGATTTTAAAGTGCTCTGATTGGGCATAAAGACTAGAAAGGCTCACGATAAATCGTCTCTATTTACCGTTTATCCAATATCCAGAATGTGTTGAGGACGCTTCTGCAGTTTGTCACAGTGCAAGGCAATGCTTGTGAATTTTTAGTACCTTTTTTTATTGACAAATGGCAAGGTGCACACAGAGAGGCAGGAGAGGTGGGTGGTAAGGGTTGACAGGATGCCAAAATGTTCATGTCGTTGGTAAAGTTTGTTTGTTGGTTTGATAGCAGATGATTATGAGGGCAAACTCTAAATAAAATAAAAATCCTGAAATAGTTTATCTTAGAGACCCTTTAGGCAGGTTTACCCGATTACATCTTGACTTGATGCTGAACTTTGATACCAAATATTTTGGTTACATGTCTAAAACTACATTTTTCATCAAACAGACCAATATTTACGTGTGCAAATACACTTGATGTTAATGTCAATCATGTTAAACCCCATAAAGCTGATCTAACCAATAAAAAACAGCATCGGATCTTAAGAACTAGTTGATTCCTGCTTGAATACCAACAGAAAAAAAATAAAAAAATTCAGTCAAGCTTTTAGTTTAACATCACTTTATTTCCCTGTTTTTTCCTTGTCAATTTGTTTCTTCTCAACAAATACCTCCCAATGCTGCATCTAATTATCTGATGATTAATGCACCACAAAACTCTGGTTAGTCGATGCGTTTCTCAGAGACAACCCCACCAAGACAGATTCCCTATTTTTCCTTCTATTCTGCTGCCAAGTGATGAGTTTCATATAACATTTTATATATGCTTGAAAAAGTGATAAAGAGCAACTCTTTATAGTTTATCTTCTTTTAGCCTAAACTCACTTTTTCTGTTTTTTTCTTCCTATAATCTTTTTTTTTCTTTTTCTTTAGTTTGTAGCCTACACATAGATTTCATCCTCAACAGCTGATTTCTAAAAGTCAATTATGACTCACAAGACTTATTATGTACAAATCACAAATCAGCTTTAAATGTAACCTTTTTTCTAAAGAACAAATCAATCAAAACAAAGCAAGAACAGCGTAATGACTGACAAATTAAAAGAACCTGAAGCATCAACTCTAATGACAAAATATTCTGACAGCTGCTGTGGGACGTGTGACATTTTGTTGGCATTGTTTGGTCCCACTTGTCATCCTGGAGGGAAGGGTCAAAGCAAATCAATACAAAGCTGTTCTGACTGATCGCTGTCATTGCATAAAGAAACCTTGCTAATATGGCACGAGGGGGTCTTTTCCTAAAACTCAAAGGGTCTCAGAGGGCTTTGATGAGACTTAAATGATGTGAATCAGATGAGACGGCTGTAGGAACATATGGATTTAACTGCTCTTTAATTAATACAGTATTTAAAGCACTAAACAGGAGAAAATGTTTTGGAAGAAAAGTGTTCCAATACAGAGCTCCAAAAACAAATTAAAGCTCAGGTCTTTTGCAATTTCTCTTTCATTTATCAATCAACTGCATGAGCATATTGATGTAAATCCATGCTAATGCAAGCAAAGTGTTGTTTCTTGGCTGTCTTTGCGTGAGCTTAGCTGGATAATCTGAGAAGCATTTATTATTCATTAACATGGACTGAATGTGGTTCTGCACACTGTGGAAAACAAAAACTCACTGAACCTCAAAACTACAGAGATCTAATCCATAATGTCAGTGAATATCACAGCTCCACAAAAAATATGACTTCCTGTACTTTATACAAGGATTGTAGGTATATTGTTGTTGATAAATGAAAACTGAATGCAAAACACAAATAAACAATTGTAACCGCTTTTACAAAACCATCAACTAAATTAAAGTAATATTAGGCTATCTACTGTTTTATTGACTAGGTGAGCATAGGTTGTTCTGACGTCCTTCATGGCCGAGTGGGCCGCCTTCTGAACAGCATGATGTCACGTGCAAAGGCTCAATAACTGTCCATGAATGTTTCTAATTTGACGAAGAAGTGAAAAACCTTAAACTTTGACGCAAATGCTGCATTCCAGTTGTCCTCGGAGGTCATAGTTTCGCACTTCCTAGTTGTAATTTTTCACGTCTCCAGATGTCGTAGATTGGTGCAACATGACTGTACCCAAGCAGCCCGAGCAGACGTTACGTCATCATGTCAACCAGGCTGTCCCTCGCATGAAACTTTTACATTTTTTAGCAGCTCTGTGTAGTTTACTTTACATTAAGTCAGACATACTTGTAGTATTTTATTGTGATAATTAGGTGATATATTTTAACTCTGGACCTCTTAAAGCACTATTGTTGCAAGTGTTATTGTTGCAGAACAAAAAAAAACCAGAAACACTTTTTCCGACCTTCTGACAAGTTTGAAATTTTCATCTCGGAACTGACGTCAGTCCGGATTCAGAATTTTGAGTTCTGCTACAAATGGAACGCAGCAAAATGTAGACAGTTTGTAGAAGAAAGTAATCTTGTTGATCTTTTTTCTTCATCTGTTTTTGCTTAAAGAAAGGCAAACAACTACTTTCTACATTTACTGTAATGGAAAAATTAAGTCGCACAAAGTTCGTAGAAGTGAGGAATCCTTTCTGTCTCTCACTCCTGTTCTGCAGATTTGTTTTCTCTGTTGCCTGTGATGTAGAGCACCAACTCTGTGAGCAGAAGTCAAACCCGGCTCCTGCCTTCCTGCTATTTTCAGAGGCAGTAAATGTGTCGCGTGTCACAACTAAATGGGAGGATTATCATGTCATTATAATGGTTTGAGTCAGCAACACTGCGCTTCATGATGCCATTGCTGCAAAACAAAATCTTCTTATCCCCTTGGGGAAGAGAAAGCTAATATCCTATATTTAGGTGAGCATTAAGGGCCATTACCCGACAGGAAAGGGGCTTAATTCTGAAAGTGTTTTTTTTTTCTTTCACTTTTTCTTGGGCTGGAGCTGTTTTGTTTCTATTTAACTTTAACAATAATATGTGGAAGTTCAAACGAGTTAGTTAAGCTGTATCTTCTAAGCTGCCGTATTTTTAAAATTTCCAAGAACAGTAGGGTATTAAATAAAAACCAAGTTAATTCAATGCATTCCTTGGATGTATCACTCACACCCTTTTAAGGTAGAATTGCATTTCAAGATGGCCGCATCTTGTGATAACAGAATGAGGATGATGCTGATATTATGACATAAACTTTATGTAGTAGTAATGTTTTTTCTTTTTTTCTCTCCTATTTTTCTCTTTAAACAATATTCAGGAACTTTACAATAGTTAAGTATAACTTCTTAAATACTTCAAAGTCATTTCGGGTGGTTCCACTTCTTTATCTGAACAATGAGAAAACAGGAAGTCAAGCTTGCTGCAGGAAAGTCAAATTTACAGTTTAACCTTTAGGGCATCTCTGAGATGATGAGCAGCCATCAGGGGGGGAGAGCGGATTTGGCTTTTTGAAATTTAAAAGATATGTTTTCTAATCCCTTTTTTTGTGTTGTGTGTGTGTTGATACTTTAGTTCAGTTTAAAATTCTCAAGATGCTTTTGTCCTGCTGAGTTTAATCTCTAAAGCTTTTCTTTGTCTGGGGGTTTTTGATGACTGGTGATCTGGAAGAGGCGAAGCAGGGCGAGTGTGGCTGCTATGGTCAAATCAGCATTAACCTCCTGGGGTTTTATCAGGGTTTTTTTTAATAATAAACTTCATCATCACATTTTCTTAAGTGCCTGAAGTGTTCTAATGGTATACTGATGCTTCGGTCTTTAATTTGCAAACCCTTTGATTAGTTCTATAATTAACTTGAAAGCAAACCAGTGGCTGTCTTCACACATGGAAAGAAGGACAGAGATTTGACAGCAGGAATCTCAGCATGTGTGGAATTAATAAGGAACTGTGCGACACAGATAACTTGCATTTTTGTCCCCTTGCCTATTCATTTAATAATGTGCAGAATGTTTGTATTATGTTTGCACATCACTGACGACCTCTTATGCCCCCACCCAGTGAAGTTCAGTTTAAATGCTTGTGTGTGGTACAGAAAGAGTGACAACAATTCAATTTGTCATAAAAAACCCCCAAAAAACCCAAAATCTTTTTAATCTGAATAGAGGTACACAAGAGAAATGATTACTTCTGGTTGCAAGTTATGAATAATTACTGTTAGCTTAATGAGTTTGAAGGAAGTGCCGTTTATTTATCAGACTTTTCCATTGCAGGTGCTTGTTCTCAATAAAAAAAAAAAAACAACAAGGATCCCTTGGAGGAATACATATTAACCGCCTCATTTCATGCCAGAGGCAATAATCATTCTTTGTATGCTAAAGCTGATTAGCTGTGGCAACCATCTTGAATTTTGTTGACTCCAAAAGTTAATCAGGTTTAGATATTTATCCAGTAATTACCTTCAGAAAGTTATAATAAAAATCCTTCAGTGATTCATGAGATATTCTAACTATACAGTCAACTGAACACACTGACACTCTGCTTTCACCTTCAGCAACCGCATTTAAAAAATGTGATCACCAAAAAACAGAACTAATGCTATTTTATTATTAACATTATTATTTTTTATTTTTATTTAATATTATTATTATTTTCATTTTTTTTTGTCAAATTGTTTTAAAAGTGAATATTTTACAAGGTCATATTTGCAAAAATCTTGAGTCTTGCCAACAAATTAGTGCTTGCAGCATTTGCTGTCAAGGCTGAAGATGTGGATTTTCTAAAATTAGGAAAAAAGTAGCTAAAACGTAAACTTAAAATCTAAATTTAGCTAAAATGTTAAACAATCACCATAAATGTTATTGACACCAATAAAGTTTATAAAGTGAAATATTTTTAAAAGTATACATTTTGAAATACCAACAGAGCATCTCTTGAATGAGGTATAGAAACTGAAACTTATTTTTCAGACAGAACTGACTTTTAGGATAACAGCAGAGGATAATGTATAAAAAGGTAATCATGTTTCAAAGAAGATATTCTGGAACAGTTCATATGTAGATTTAATCTATTCATTATTACTATTATTTTTTGACAGTATTGAAAACTTATTGAGGATATTCCAGCAGTAATTTGACAGTGGGCATTGCCTGCATTATATATTTCAGACCCATCTTGTTCATTCAGCTCCATGTCCACATAAATAATTCTTATGTCCTTAAGAATATGTTCAATCCTTTTCGCGGCTGCTATGACCCACGCCATCTTCACTTGTGAAGTTGATGAAGTGAGCTTTTAAAGCCTAATGCTTTGCACTCCATGTTAATCGCCGTGAATGTGTGTCAGCTAAACGCCTCCAATGTAAAATGAGATTGGACTGAAAGCAGCTAATAGAGCCGTGGTTGTGATTAGCCTCAGAGCTGCTGCAGTGAACTGTGGTGGTGGTTTGTATCAGCAGGGACCCACAGGCTCTGTTTGCCTGCTGACATGATAGCATTTCCTACAGGAAAGACCCTAATTAACTGTTGTCATTATTTGTTTTTTTTTACTACCTGCAGCCATTTCTAATTTCCTGTGTCTGCTCAGCATCAAACCTATCTGCCCTAGTTTCCATCTCCCAGATAACTTTCACATTTTTCATTTACATATATATTTTTGAAAACTTTCTCACACTTCTAAAGTCTTTTTTTTAATTTCTTTATCGTTTTGCATTATTGTCCTCTTGTTTCAACTCATATTGTCTCTTAGTGTATAATTTTCTTCACTTTGCTGGAGTGATTGTTGGCAAAGATGAGATTTGAATTAGAGGCACAGATGTTTGAAACCTCTCCAAAAGCAGTGGCTGTTCCAGAAAAAAAAAAACTCTTTCTTTTTAATGCATATGAGTTTGAAGGTTTGATATGCTCAGATGTTATCTTAAAGAAGTATCTGAGTAAAATTAAAATCATTTTAGCAAGAACTGTGTGTCCTCTGAAGGCTTTGAATTATCTGCTCTTAACTTTAGTTCGATTAAAACTGAGGAAACTGTTGTTTTATGGCAGCACATTGGAACATAGTTATATTTATCACCTATTGCTTTACAACTACCCTTAACATTTCTTCTTTTTTGTAATTTTCTGCAAAATATAGGCTCAATATAATTTTCTTTTCTAAAAAAATGAGTGTTATAGATGTGCACTCATCGGTAGAACATAAACATTGTTGCCCATGTCTGTGTGCATGGATTCATTAGTATGTATTTAATACTCAGAAAGTAATCATTGCATGTACATCTAGGCAGAGATGGGCAGATTACTCAAAAGTTGTACTCAAGTTCTGCTTCAGCATATTTTCACTCAAGTAAAAGTAAAAAGTTAATTGTCCAAGAAATGACTCAAGTAAGAACAAAAACGTAAAGAGGATACTAGAGCACTGAGTAACTGATCATAACATCTGATGTAATATTTAAAAAATATGCCATCAGACTGACCCAAAAATAAATAATTATATATATATATATATATATATATATATATACAGAATGTTATGTGCATGTCCTGATGCATCTCCGTAATCCAGGTAAAAAAAACATAAAAAGAATAGTCCAAAGGAACTACTTATTTTTATTGAAATATTTCATTTTTTTGTTTATTTATTTACATTATGTGCAAATTCTGCTGTTTTTAAAGACTATGATGAAGAAAATTACAAATAAATAACAAAATTACAAAATAACCAATTCCAGCAGATGAAACAGTTTTCCAAGTAATTTTATTTTTGCTTACAAAACCTATGTAACTTATACTTGCAGTACTCACTTTAATAGGAAGTGACGTAGCAATACTTCATAACATTATTACTAACGTAAAGTAAAAAGTACAGTGTTGTAAAACCACTCCCATAAGTTTTTTTTTTAGTTTCCAAAGTTACTCAAGTAAATGTAACTGAGTAAATGTAACTAGTTACTACCCACCTCTGCAACATATAAAAGCCAATGTTACCAAACCACTTGTATAATGAACTATCTAGAAAATAATGTGATGTCATTCTTTAAAATAACCAACTATATATATATATATATATATGTCTCCTCTGTCTGTTGTGAAGGTGGCGGTACAGGCAGCCAGCAGACCATTCTCCATGAGGAGCAGTGGAAGATGCCGGCTCTGCCAGCACTGCTGCTGTCAATTTATGTTGCTGTCCTGCTGCTGACTACGGCCCCGCTCTCCTTCAGCCAGGCCAACACCCTCTCCGCCGTCCGCATGGGTGAGTACTGTGACTGCTGCTTAAATCTTTTAAAATCCTGAGATTTTATTAGTTTTACGGCACAAACAACAAACTTTTAAAGTTTGATATGAAACTTTCATTGTAATCTAATATTTGATAAGCCTTAGGCACAAAAAGTTTTGTTTTTGTTGTTTGTTTATTAAAGGAAAGTTTGAACATCTGAGTGGACCAAAGTCCCAAAGAATGTATCCTGGTTAGTGAATGTGTTTGATGGTTTGTACCTGCTTGGTTGGAAAAGTAAAAAAAAAAAAGGTGAAAAAAATGTGTTTGAATGCCAATTTTTGTTATGTACTCAAGTTTTTCAATCTTTTAATACTGAAACATGAACTTCGAGATATTCTCTGTAGTAATCTGCTTCTGTTGTATCATCTTTGAAAGTTTTCACTGATAAACTTACTCATGATCTACAAAACCTTTCCAGCTCTGTGTTGCCTCTGGTGATTTTACCTGCCCCATTTATCTCTTTCTCGCTTTACTTTCTGAAGACACTGTGGCATGTTTTCCATCTTGATTCCTCTCAGACAATCTCTTTGCATTGTTCGTGTATTTACAAACCCCTCAAGGCCTCCTTTTGCCTCTCTCCCTCACCGGATCCACAAACTCTTTTCTTCCTTCCTCCCACCTCATTTAGTTTCTGTCCCGGGTTGGATCATCTGTAAGTGCAAACAAACCTCCACCAGAACTGGATCAGAGAGAATCTCTGTGACTCCTTCAACCTTCGCAGCAGAGCTGTTAATGCAGCTCCACTATCAGGACCTCTTGCTTCTCATCCTCATATCATTTTCAGGAAGATGATTATATTTTGTAAAAGCAGAGACTTAATATTAGACCTTAAAGTTCAATTCTAAAAAAGGAAGAGAGAAAAAAAAAATCTTGTCCAAAATGGTCCAGAGAAGAAGGAAAAAAAAAAAGCTTTTGGCTTTCAATGCTTCAGAAAGACTGTCAAACACTCGAATACATGCTACCATGGCAACCGGGTCACCTGGTGGTTTGTAATGGCTCACCTTTCACTCGTCCCTTAATAACAGCTGAGGGCTGCAGACTCACACAGTTACAACTGACACATGCATACACAGACACAATGGGGCATACATTTCTTTTATGTCATTCTTTTTTTTATGTCAGGAATGTGGAGTTCCAGTAAAAAAAAAAAAAAAAAAGTTGAAGCTGCGGGTTGACCTTCAGAGATGATATAATGGAAAAGAAAGACAGGCTATCACTGTGAGCGGGAATTCAGTGACAGGGTGTCAAAAAGGTTCAAAGTATAAATGCAGTAATTTTATAGAGAGTGGCCCTAAGGTTCAGTTGTGACTGTAAAAATAAAATCAAAATACAAACATTTTTAAGAAAACAGAGAATAAAACAGGTTTTATTTGTTTGAAATATATATATTTTTAGATTTAGTCAAATTTTTAGTTTTCTACTCAGTGTTTCTGGCAGTCAAAGTGAAAAAAAAACACTTATTTATCAAAAAATTGAATTATTCCTCCATCCATCATTTATTTTCTTGACCTGCTTTTCTGTTGGCACACCAAGAGACAGTTATTTTATTTTTTTGAAAGAGAAAAAGGCAAATGGTCAGTCAGACTCTTATCTTTCACTCACCAATAAAACTAACAAAAATAATAATAAAAAAAAGAAAGATTTCAGGTGTGCGCATTTCCTTTCAGCTGCCTTTTTCTCACCTGGTGCTTGGAAATTCAATTTAATTCCACTTCAGTGCTCAAAGCTTTGACTGAAAATTCAAGGTTAATGACTCAGTGGGTGGAAAATGAAAAAGACTGTGTCAAAGTGTTTCAGTAATTGAAGGCCTCCTGTTGAGGTGGGAAACTGCCAGTAGTCAAATGCCAGTTCAGTTTGTCCTGTGATGGATTCTGGAGGCCAGATTTACCTGATGTTGTGGCAGGTAACCAAATATTAGCTTATAATCAGGAAGCATACTTGTATTCATGAAACCTTTACAGTTGCTGGGTAACAGAAGAGAAGGAAACATACGCACAATGTTGTGTATTATTATTTTTTTCATTTTTGCATTGGCATTTGCAAACCCACAACTCCCCCACCCCCTTATTTTTCCATACATGACCTAAAACAATCCTCTAATGTTCATTAAAAATGACAACTGCAAAAAGAGAAAACTGTATTCTGTTTTATCCAGTATCACATATCTGCTACTGAAAAACAAAGTTCAAGTATTTAAGTAAAAGGCTCGCGTTAGGTGATCAGACTAACCTACGATGGAGTATTAGTGCCACACTATGAGATTTGTTTCTTTCTTTATTTTTTTGTAATTATGGAATTAAAGTCATAATATTACAAGAAAAAAAATCATGACAAACCCATTTTCTATTCCTGAGTTGGCTCATACCTGCTGTGTTTATAAAGTAGTGCACATTTACTTTTAGGTCACTTTCGGTGTAATAAACTTCCATCTACATTATGTGATGACTAAATCCATCAATGCAGCCATTAATTGCAATACCATCAGTTTATCATATGAATCCATACAATCTTGTGCACAATTATTTCAAAGTCCTGCTACTGATAATAATTTGATGCTGATGTGTTAAAAGTTTAAATATTTCCTTCAAGATGCTCAACATTCCTTATTTTAACGCAGTGGTAAGACTGCTAATATTGCAACTTTATTATCATAATATTATGACTTAATATTTGTATGTTTTTTTCTTGTAATGTTATGTTTATGATCTCATGATGTGGCTCAACCAGTACTCTGAGAACTTGAGTAAAAACTTGATGCACAATAAGTTAAAGAGTTCTACAGTCAGACTGTGTAAAAAGAAAATGTTTAGGACCAGTGACTTACCTCAAAATCACTCTTCTTAGAAAAAAAAAAAAAAAAAACAGTGACAGGAATTAAATCCTTTAATAATTTAGTAAGTTTTGAACACAAACACAAAATGTCTAGATGGGATCATGTATTGTTCTAAAACTTATAAAGATTTATGTGTTGTGTTATGAGATGTGTAAACTACCCATGCCATGCTAAACTCAAGTCAGGTTATTACCTCAGATTCTTTTTTTTAATAGTGCTTCCCCACTGCTCCACCATGTTAATTATGTGCATCTGCTCACTAGTGTTTGGATACCAACTTTTTGCTCGCCAAATGATTGTTAGCCAGAAAATCATTTTTACACAGTACCTTAGGAAGCTATCCCTCCAGTGCTATGTTCTATTTCTGGATACAGGAAAAAAAAACAATAATTACAAGCACTCCCCATGAACAACAATCATATCCTACATGCTAATGATTATTCTCTTACAGGCAGCTTTATTGTCATGTAGACAAATGACCCAGATTATATCAGGGATGGCACACGCAATTAGAGGAGCTTTGTGTTTCTGTTGCAGTTCTCCGACCAAACGACTGCACCGATTTACAGATCAATTTCAAAATTTTAACAAAGAATTGCAAATTTAATGTGCGAGGCTGGGGGTGGTGTGGGCAGCTGCTGAAAGAAATCAGTAAAATTGTTGTGCAAAATTAATCAATAACAGAGCAACAGGCAAACAAGCTTAACATTTTCCTTTTATAAACTTAAAATGAGCTGGGAGAAACAGAAAGTGTACAACAAATATTGCTCGTTAACGTTTGCTTAATTGTTCCTTTGGTTAGGCCTAATGAAAAGGGTTGTTTTTCCTCTGTAAATACAATGGACAGATTGGCAGAAAATGTTTATTCATAATTAACATATCTATTGACAAGCTGTTGCTGTGTCCACCCTCCTTCCAGATGTAAATTAGTGTTTCATAGTCTTTTAGATCATAAAAGCAGTAGAACCAAAGAGACATCATACAGATACTTCATATTCTGACAGAATTAAAATCCAGTCAGCAGCATAAATATTACAGTAAAGAATGTTTAACATTCAGCAACATCAATGTCCTTCAACTGCAGGAAAAAAAATGCCATGAATTATTTGACTTATTTCAGCCTGAGTTATACGTTGCTCCAAAAGAATCATTACCTTTTGTCCATCATTGGATATCTCTCAACCGCAGATGAGACAGTGTTTAAAAGGCAATTTATCACCATGGGATTGATTTATTCCATGAAAATAAACTTAGAAGGGCATTATTCTCACTTTGGTCAGCTTTTATTTCTTGAGTAATGAAGTCAGTATGAGTTTTAAAAGGAAAAAAAAAAGTCATTTGGGAAGTAAACCCTAACTGAACCCAATATGTCCCATCTGTTCATACTTATACACCAACTGTAGCACTAACTCTGTGTCAAAAGTCAGAAATAGAGCAGAAAGTACAGATATATTAGTTTAAAGGAGATCTGTTAAGAATATTTTCATAAAATGAAAGTGTTTTTTAATGTCTGAAAGGTTAAAAATGATCTTATGGAGTCATTTTAAATATGATTTTTGTTTCGTTATTTTATTTTCACTAATTGTGCATCCATCATCAAAGAGTTAAATGTGAATTGGTTTTGTGTTGAGCATCAGTGTCCATGTCTTCTTAAAACACTTCTAGTGATACTTTGTGGTTTATACCAAAGCAATAAAAAAAGCAGTTCATTCAGTTAAAACTACAATAAATGCAAAATGATTTAAAGTCCAAGTGTAAAGAACATAAATATGAGATCCTGAGATTTATTTAAAAGAATGATGTCCTGCTAAGATGTGCTAATTAGGCGTTTCAAGGTTGAAAGTATTTGGAAATAAAACACTGGGTAAATCATTATAAGCTAGCTTGCTGAGAGGAACACTTCCAGTAACTGTTGAGACATCTCATTGAGGACCAAACAAATGCCTGACAAAACCACCCCTGAAGCTACTGCAGCATGAAAACAGATCCACATTCAGTCAGCACACCAGGCAGGACTCAAACACAGCGAGAAAATAATAAAGACTGAGAAATGACAGCTGAGATACCACAGTGTCCACATCTTTGTTTACTGGCAAGGCCATCTGATCCTTCAGGGAGTTACTCTCCCACAATATCACATTTCTCCAAGTAAACAAAGTTATTTGTCAGATGAGTTGGAGAAAATCAATATGTCTGTAAAAACATAGTTTCACTTCGAGTAACACGGGTGCAGAGTTGTCGCGCTCGCCTCTGAAAGGCCACTGGCCACCAGAGGATTGCTCTGTGATCCCAACTGCAAACCAGTTGTGCAATTTGTTTTTATTTTTCCTTTTTTGTTTTATCTTTTTTTTTTTTTTCTCGACCTACTTGTGGCCTCCAGACTAACTATATTAAAAGGTAGGATGTGACAACAGAACCAGCTAGTCAATTTCTAGTGGTGGTTCACTGCCTCTGCAGAGCCTCTTTTTCTTTGATAAAAACAATTTTATCATTGTGTCTCCAGTTAAATTCAGAGTGAGTCATTTTGACTTGATGTATACAGTCTTGCTTCATAAATACGACATGACACTTCTGTACCACCGAGGAAGACGATGAGAGTGAAGACTTTTTGTTAACCAGATGGAAAGTGAATTTGAAATGGGAGTTTTTCAAGTTAAATTTGTTGGAAGCTTGTTTCAGTCCTTAGAGATGATAAATACAGAGGAAACAAAGATAAATGGAAGCAGGAAAGGATTCATCATAAACAGCAACAAATGTTAACAATAAATAGTAAAAGAAAAAATAATACAATGCAACGTGTTTGAACTTTGATAAAACCGTCTTATTCAAAAACTATGGTTCTAAAATAATAAAAAAGTCCAAAAAGCTTTGAAATCTTTCTGCTACATAAGTTAGGAAGCTATAATGAGCAACCACAAAATGTAATGACTGTAATTTATCCAATGGGAAATTGTCCATGTCAAAGTAAAAGTGTTTTTGGGGAGATGAAAGACTAAATTCATCATTTAGTTCTCTACCTTCAATTACTTTCATAAATTTGGCAAATTATTTTTTCTAACTCTCATTTTGGCAAATCTGTCTTTTTATACCAAACACACATAGAAACACTGGTACCTTCCAGATATTATCTTTCTTTGAAATGGATTTTTTCTTTTTTGATTTTCCCCTATTTGTCTGCCAGGTGTCAATTTTATGACAGTTTCACACTGCCTTGCCTTAGACATGAAAATGTTGTCTACAAAAGCACAATTAGGAAAAATTGAGAAGTTTATGTTTTTTTTGGCTTTTATAATAATGAATATTATTGATTCAAGCCAGTTCTTTTATTTCACTGTTTATTCAGGCTTTTTTTCTGTCCCTCGATAGATGATTACCTGGAAATAAGCAGTGAGCTAAAAACAAAGATAACCCATCTGTGCTTCTCGCACTTTTAGAAAACAACAAGAGACAAGAAAGGGACTGCTCTGCCAAAAAAAAAAAATTCAGCTCAGAGTTGAGATAAGCCTTTGACCTTTTTGGATTGCTTGTCTGTATTCATGTCTGTGAAGCTAAACAACGGATATACCATAGTTACATTTAGTAAAAGACACATTAGCTTGCACTGTCACATGCTAGTGATTTAAAAATAACTCCTATATTCTAAAACGCAACATTTCTAAAGTTTTATTTAATATTGTGTATTTTTTATGAATGTGGTCACAGTGACCCTAAAAGTAAGATATTGTGTAAACAGAGATAGCGTCTAAACACTGGTGAAGTTCCAAAAGTGGACTCCTTATCAGCTGTCCTATCCTCGGTTCTCTTATCCTCCCTCCTCAGTATCCTTCTGGGAAGATACTGAGCTTTACCTCTTTGCTCCTTTGGGCTGCAACAAATGTCATCCGGAACATCTTGGAGAGCAAAGTAATACTGCAATCGCAGGCTGCTTTGTTTTGCAATTATCAGCATGTGGTTGTAGAGGCAGGCATTTCTTACTTTTTTGGGCCAAATGTTTTATTATTTATATATATGTATTTTTTTTTTAGAGAATCAGGAACAAGATTTGTTGAAACATCTTGTGTAAAGTTTCATTTAGTCCTTTTGAGTGGCCTGGTAATATCTGTTCATAAACAAGCACTCGTCCCACTAATCACAGAGCAAAGTTCTTAATAAGAAGCACGATGAATAGTAATGAAATGATCATCAACCCGTTCGTTTTCTTTTCCTTCTTTTCTATGCAAGTTCTAAAGGGAGTTGGTGCCTATCTCCCACAGTCACTGTGCCAGAGGCAGGGGGTTGTAAGTTCATCACAGGGCCACATAGAGACAATCATTCAGACTCATTCACACCCAGGGACAACTCAGAGTTACTAATTAATCTAACATGCATGGTTTTGGTCTGTGGGAAAACAAAACAGTGGACCCAGAGGAAACTCACGTTTGCACAGAAAGGCTCCAGGTGGAGAATCTGTGACCTTTGTGTTAAGAGGAGACACCTTCGCACCACTATATCAACGACTATTTGTTACTAACGTTGCCTCTCAGCAAAAAGGCAGCCATCTCTTCCCTAAAATCATTTAGGTTAGGCTTTATCAAATCTGCAACCTAGTGGAGTGGGGCGATATTGTTAAGGTATCTTAAAGGAGTCATTGTTTTAAATCTGCTATTTGCTTTTGAGGAGATTTCACCAGGAACGTGAGGTGACTCAACATGAACCATCTGGCTCTCTTTGTATTCCACCAAACGGCAAAAATCCACAACACTTTTTTTGAGGAAGGGTAGGATAAATGGCCTCCTGCTTTACTGCAAAAGTCGTTAATTATTGAAGAAACACAAATCAAATCCAGAACAGATCACAGCAGCAGGAGCAAACTTGCTTGTTATTGAGTCACAACAATGTTTTCACTTTAATTTTTAGCTGTTTTTTTGTTTGTTTTGTGTCTGTGTTGTGCAGTGTTCAGGCCTTGCAAAGTGTTTGAAAGGCTGAACAGGGCAAATGCAATTTGTGTTATGGCTGAAAATCAAGTCATGTGCATATGTTTCTGTTTCAGCTGTTTCTGAGTGGCACTAATCTGATTTGATGTTCACATCAGGATGAAACTGCAAACAAATACCTGCTTGAATTAAAATCTGATTTCCCTTTGTACTCAGGATGTATTTTCCGTGTAATGAACTACCTGATCACGTTTTTATTTTTTATTTTTGCCATTTCCATCTGCTGTCTGTGAGTGTTCACATCCTTTCCATCTGCCCACTCTTCAAATGCACACTCGCAGGTTCAATATGCAAAGCAGACAAGTCAGTGGGGAGGGTGCAACCAAAATAAACATGGCAGGTGTTACTGTACACAGCCAGCGGGTACTTCTTTTTTTTACTGTTTCTAGTAGGAGGAAGCAGAGATGATGATGATGATGGGTGGGTTTTACATGTGACAGTTTCTACGTATATTATCACTTCCCTCATCATTTTGTGCAGATCCAGGTTGTTGTTTTTGGTTTTGTCACCCTGCTTCTTGAACTGTCTAATTTTCTCACAGGCAGGTGGGTTGTTTGTAGAGATTGTTTCTGCACAACTACCAACTTAATCACATATTTCCATAAACTTAGTGTTTACAGGACTTATTGCAGGTTCAGTGAATTAAAGTGAAGAGGAGATGAGAAAGTGTCAATGTGTGCATTTTGAATTAAATTCCCTTTCAGCACCTGGTTCAAGGGTCTGCAGCCTGCAGCTCTGGGGCCACATGCAGGTCTTTGGTCCATCAACAGTGGCTCCTTGAAGCTTTGACCAAAACTAACATAAGATTGAATTTCTTGCTTTTTATACTCCCAACAGAAAAGGCTAGCTTTAGCAGTTTTCCTGTCAACTTGTTTGCAAATATGTGATCAATAATACTAATATAGTAAAACATATTGATTAGATCAGTTGCTTGTTGGCCACTTTAATATTCCAACTTCCAACCTTATTGACTGTCTGTACAGTTTAAAACAGAACAATGACTCAAATAAAAAATATTGTGGACATGTAAACAATTTATTGACTTTAAATTTCATGCGGCAAACACCTTCCCGTCTCAAATTATGACTAATATTCATATTCATATTGATTTTTAGCTATTTATTTACAGGCTGGTTGGGGGAGTTTTAAACAAACCAATTTGTTACATGTTCCTCCACATGTACGACGTTCAAATTTTGTTCTAGCGCCTTCTTTTCTCAAGCTATGACTAAAATTAATCTTAAAAAACATAGATGCTTCCTGCCCCCAGCTTCTTCAAACCTCACCGTCCATCTGACCAATGAAGTCTTGGGCCAACTTTGCCCACAAAATAAGAAACTCCTACTTAGTGCCTGCAGAGTCAAATATTTTTTTTTATCAGAAAAGCCCCTGTAATAAACATTTGTAGCTTTCTATGAGTTTATACTTCTAGCACATCTCATCACCTTAAAACCTATATTATTTTTTATTAACATTTTAGCTCCTAACTTATTTTTGTTATAAGCCCTTTAATTCAACACTCCAATTTTGCTGTATTTGCTTTATTTTCACAACTTCTTTCATTCTAGCAAATTTGTGTAAAACTGTAAAAAGAAACAAATACTTTACATTATTCATGAAAGACTAAAAGAATATTTAGGTCAAATAAATATCAGGCAGAGGAAACTATTTCATCAAGGATAAAATGTAAAGTAGCCATGTCCTTAAAGCTTCAGTTGATTCAAAATAAAGTGTGAAATTAGACATTTGTTACATACAGATTAGTGATATTAGTCTCTTAGACACAAACATTTGGCAACAAAGCCTCTTAACATTTCTCTCCTCTTTGTTTGGCTCTAAAGCCAAGTGTGTCCACTAAACTATGTTAGAGTTTGGCTGCAAATATTTCAATTAGAGGTAATGGAGATGGGCACTTATCCCTATGGGGTTGGGTAGCAAATGTTTCTTTGTTGTTCTGAACAGTGGAGAGTATTAAAGCATATAAAACAATGAAGATAAAATGAAATGATTTTCTATTTTTATTAGTGAATAACCAATTTAAACTAATTACAAACAAGCATAAATAAAAAAAGAAAGCCATCCTAAATATTACCAAAGCTGAAGTTCTATATTTCCTAGTTGTGAATAATACAAGGAATTACCTTTGTCCTTCATAAATCAAATGAGCATCCTCGGTCAATTAAATATCAGATAATAAATGTTCATCCATCCATTTTCTTTGACCTGCTTTTCCTTTCTGAGTCACAGGGAGTTGGTGCTTATGTCCAGCAGTGTGAGAGGCGGGGCACATCCCGGGCAGGTTGCAAAACATAACAAATGTGCAGAGGAAAATAAACTTTAATTGAACTGCTTTTGCCCCTCCCACCAGATTTGCTCACAGTCTTTTGAGTTCATTCCGTGCTCTGATGCAAGGACTCATTATTTCGTGAACTCGTGTGTACTGTGTGCGATGTCGGTGTAATTAAAACAAAACTACTTTGTATCTCATTTCCTCCAGCGGCCCTGTTGGACGACCAGTCTGTGTGCGGTCGCGGTGAGCGCCTGGCGCTGGCTCTGGCACGGGAGAACATCAACAGTCAGATGGAGGGATCCTCCCAGGCGAGGGTGGAGGTGGATGTGTACGAGTTACAGAAAGATTCTCAGTATGACACCACTGACACCAGTAAGACCCGCCATTCTGGTTTTTTAAGTTTTTTTTTTCATATGCTGGCAGAGAATCAGTTAGAAATAATGAAGCTTCAATCTTTACAAGTAATTAGTGCAGAAGATGAAACTATTTCTTGCCTCCTAAGCTTCATTATATTTATGCTACAAGAAGAAAAAAATGTCTAATTTAAGAAGTTATATGTGTTAAAAATACCCTGAGATCTGCAACATTGTTCTACTCTGTCAGAAATCATATTTTAAGCGTACAGTTTCACTGAGAGGAGGTATTTTAGAGCAGGAGAAAATAAAAACTTTATTGATGACTGTTATATTTTTATAGACTGTAGATGCAAGGTATGTTGCTCTTGTCCTTGTAATAAAGAAGCATTCTTAAGTAAATAAAAAAATTAATAAGATTAGATGAAACATAAAAATGTACGTCTTTAAAATACATGATCAAATATTCTTTAGCCTAAAATGTCACTGTAAGTTTATATTTTAAAGTTGGTTGTGTTTTATGGTTAAAAAAAACATACAAACTTAGCTTTAAAGTAGACATATTATGCTTTTAAATCCTTCCTTTTAACATTTAAATCATTCAGTTGGGGTCTTTATAAAGTGGAACTACAATACTTTAGTTTGAATTCCTCCTAATTCTAACTTCACCAGCCCCTCTTTCACCCTTCTGATCAGGGTTGCCAGATTGAACTGACAGTTTCCAGCCTAAACACAATGTAAAACCTGCCTACAAAAAAAAACAGCCCAAACTCAACCTCCATTGAGACTTATGTTAAAGATGTAGAACTATATATATAGTATTTTTTGTGTCCTATATAGTTTTACCTTTTTTTCTTGCCATTTTTTGATAACTTCAGAAGCAGTTTTATTCCCCCTATCCAAAATCAGATAAACAGATAAAACTTTCAATATTAAATGCATAGCAGGACATGCTGCAAGCAGTCAAAAATACATGAGGACAGATGGATCATTACCTTTTCAAGGTGCTGAATGAGTGAGACAAGGTCACGGTGACTTCAGAGCCGCAGCATTCTGAACGAGCAGCTGTTGCTGATGTTTATTGATTATGAACAGCCAGTGAGAGGACAGGCCGCTGGAGTTTCTTTTAGAGCACACACATTAAAAAGTACAAAAGAAACACAATATCTAGGAAAAACTTATTTTTAAATATATATATATATGTTTTTTTTAATTTAAATAAATTAATCAATGGTGCCACTATGCCTCTTTGCAATTAAACATAATTATGCAGATTAAAGTTCTTCATTTTGTTAAATACGTCTGTAGGTGTATTTTTTATGAGAAACAGCTGAAGGGAAAAAAGTTTGAAGTGAAATAACTCTAAAATAAATATGTTTCTGTGTCTTTGTCAGTGTGTCAGATCCTACCAAAGGGTGTGGTTGCAGTGATTGGCCCCGCCTCCAGTCCGGCTTCTGTGTCCACCATCAGTCACATCTGTGGGGAGAAAGAGGTGAGTCATGTCTGCTTCCGTTCACTTCATTTCATTATGATCTAAAACTTTACAGCTATGCCAAGTGGGAAACAGAAAACTAAATAGTTTGTGTTTTTTTTTTTTTTTTGGAAGGTTTAGATTGTTTTCAATGAAATTTTGGGTATGAAGCTGCACAACTACACTGTGTTTATTTCTAAAATAATCAAAACTGTTGACCTCATTTATAAATAAAAAATAACTCAGAAATAAATCGATAAAAAAGAAAACAGTTGAACAACCTTGTAGAAAACAACAATGTTGTTGAATTTTGTTTATCTGCCTGAGATGAGATGGAACGATTCTCTACTGACCTAAAATTATGATAAACAAGAAAATGCATTTGGATTGGCTCGGGTCTTGTCTTGAATTTTAAGGAGCTGTGTGTCATATATTTAAACATAAAAAGACATGCATATCATGGCATGTTTGACTTTATTTCAAAACATCACACCATTTGATGCAGGCACATGCAACCATTTTAAAGTATGTTTTGATTACACTACATTGAATGCAGTTGTTTTAGAAAAAATCAGTTTATCCTGAAAAATATATGATTGTATTGATTTGTACAGGCATCTTATTTAAGATTAAAATGATTCAGTAAATTCCATTAAATGTATCTGCGATACATATTTTAACATCATGAACTGGGAGTAATGTATGTGGAACATATGTCTGATGTTACTCATCTGACCTCATTATTAACCATCGTGTGTGTTTCCTCCTGGTGTGTAGAAACTGTTGCCAGCTCAGCTCTCATGCATCACATTTGAAAGCATTTTGTGAAATTTCAGCAGGAATAAATTTGCATCCTATGATTTTTCTTCTGAAAAAATTTGCTTGAAACATCATACCCTGATCCTCCTACCTGACTTGTTTCATAAAACTGAACTGTCAGCTTGAATATATAATAAGATGTGCAGATCAGATGAAAACCCATTTGACCCATGATAATTACAGTTTAGCATTTAAACCTCTGCAGGTGTTAGGTTACATTACTGAGCAGCTGATCACACCAGACATTAGATTCTTTGTTGTCCCTTGATTATTTATTCATCACAAAGGTGAATAAATTTTCAATTTGTCCTTAATTTATTACCTCCATTACAAAAATGTTAGTCAAAGGACCTTTACTTTGGGGACAAGAAATAACATGACACATTTTATAATATACAGATATAATATGTGAGTCAGTTTTTGATGCTGAGCTAGAGTAATTAAAAAAAATGCTAAGCCTTCTCTTTTTTCCCTTCATCCTTCTTCCTGGTTCACTCAGATCCCTCATGTGAAGATTGGTCCTGAAGAAACCCCTAAGCTGCCCTACCTTCGCTTCGCCTCTGTCACCCTCTACCCGAGCAACGAGGACCTCAGCCTGGCCATTGGCTCCATCCTGCACTCGTTTGGCTACCCAACCACCAGCCTCATCTGTGCCAAAGCAGAGTGTGAGTCCATGTGTGAAGTCATCAGTAAATATTTCCACAACTCCATTTGCTCTTCTGTTTGGTGCTTGTAGCACAATCTCATCTAATCCAAGCCTGAAAAGGATTGATTTTAAATCTGCTTTGGCTTTTCTGGTAACCTCTTGGTTCTTGTTTATTATATAACAAATACATTTCTCTTTGTTTATTACTGCTAGAATAAGATCTTTGACAATGATCTGAGTGAGTGAAAGTGACGTGCAAACAGTTTCCAAAGCAGGCAGTTATTTAAAAATCTAGAGTGTAAACCAATGTGACTAGATAATAAATTTAATGTTTGAAAATATAATAAGAAAATACCTTTAATCTGCTGATGCTTTGACTCCATGGGGTCTTTGGCAGAGTCTGGCATCAAAATGTCAGCAGAAGATTATTTAAGATCCTTTAAAGAAATGAAAATTGGAGTTGTCATGAGCCTAAATGGTTTTCCTCTAACATGCTGTGAGCGTTATGATTTGGAACTCTTTGGAAAACTGCTGACCTGCTGATATTGTTCAGACACTGATTATGTAGATATAAAAATACTTCTGATCAAACTGGCTTAGGCTGTTTCTACTGCTTCTCTCTCCAACTTGCAGAGGTATATAATGTACATGAAAAAATAATTAAGTAAAAGTAAAAATACCTTAAAAGAAAAGGACTTTGGTAAAAATTAATTTCACTGATAAGAAAAGTACTTCTGGGGAAATAAAAGTAAAGCTAAACATACTTTTACACACTTTTATATATTGAATGTAACAAAATAATATAAAAAGTTACAATTAAAAAATCGTCAAATTACAAATCTTTAAAAAACACAAGTACCGTAACAAAATAAATGTACTTTTACTTATACACTTTTGCCAACTTGAAAGTATTTTATTTGTCCTTTAGCCACACATGTCAACCCCTTCGGGTGTTTACCTGTATAATGAGCCTCAAAGATCCGTAATTTTCGGGAAAAAATCTGTATTAATTACGTGTGCGGGGGGTCGGGGGGGTTACAGGTGAACTGTCGGCCGCAGAGATGACAGCACCCTGCAGCGCAAAGCAGGAGGAAATGAAGACGGGAGAACTTATTTCTAGCAGCAGAGTGGATTGGAAGATGGTTATTTGATGTTATTTATGGCTTTTTTAATGTCCTACAGGTTCTGACATGTAAAATATGTTTGAAACTGAGTTTTTGAAAAAAATACGTAAAACTTGAAAAAAAACTGTAAGATTGCTCTACGCTTATATATACCTGCAAAATGAGGGAGAATCTGTGTAAATAACTGACAATCCGTACAACTTGACATGTATGTTTAGCAATGTTTGCTTGATTGTTTGCACTTTATGTTTTGGACCTAACTGGATGGTGGGTATTTTTTTTCTATATCAGATTTGTGAAAATTGGAAACATACAAGCTGCAGAAACCTTTGCCTGACAAACCAAAATACCTTCCTCAAATACTTCATGTGTTCAAGGGAACACGTTTTACAAACCTTTTATTAAAACAATGCTAACTGTGTCCTTGTTGTTTCTGTATAAAAGGCTGTTGTGATGGGAACAATGTAAAATAGTTTCCTTTATGTTTCTGCTTTGAACTTACTGTTTATGGAACCACAAAATGTCTGTTTTAATGCATCAGAAGACTGAATTCAATTAAATTAGGAAAATAAAAGCTAAATGCATAGATATTTAAAACAGATTTAAGACATGGTGACTCTTATTTTTATGTTTTTTTCACTATTTAATCTTCCCTTCACTTTCTTTTCTTTGTCTTTCCTTTCTTCCTTTTTCCTGACTCCGTCCCTATTTTCTACATGTCTTGTTTGTTTGTTTTATCCTCGTCTTCGCTAACTCTCACCATATTTCCATAAATCTCGTTTCTGCTTTTTCTCGTTTCATGGGCTCACTGCTTTACCCTTTCAGTCTTCTGCTGAAGCCTGTGTTCATAAACAGCCATGTTTATGAAGCTTGTATTATTTTTATGAATGACACTGTGAGCCAGCAGAGCCATGAGGAATGTTTTATATTGATGATTAGTTTCAACACACCCACTCTTTTTGTCATGAACAGAGCAGAAAATGCTGAATCCACTGACACTAAAAGCCAAAATCCAGACAAAAGAAGCAAAGCAACATTTTTATTTTTTAAAGATATTTCACAGGGAGTTTCTGCTTTCTGTTTTCATTTATTGTTCAAACCACAGAGCAATTTACATAAATTAACAAAACAATAAATGCAGACAATTTAGAAAACAGAAGAAAAACAAATGTGTAAATTGTTTTAGATCTTTTTTTGTTTTTTGCGATGATTATTTGTGGAGCTACCCCACGTCTGAACTGAAAGTCTAATGATGATGGTTACCATATGCTGTGATGATGCAGAGGTTTTCAATGTTTTGATGATTGATTGCCAATTTAAGGAGCCAGCTGTTTTGTCACGCGCAAAAAAAGGGGAAGAGATGATGTCAAACTTTGAGTGCAAACTGTCAATCACTATATGAGCTAACTACGTGTCACAACCTCCTGAACTGCAGAACTAGTTACTAAAATCATGAAAACTGAATCATCAAGTAAAACACTGTATGCCCCACCCCCCCCCACCCCCCACCCCCCCCCACTGCCCTGTTTATTAGTGTGTAAGTCAGTAATGGCACTTTATACTCAAATATATTATACAAGTCTTAAATGTGAGAGTGGGATTCTGAGCATAAGAAACACATTATAGTGTCAACCTGGATTAGATTAAAACGATTCTGTGAGTGTCGAACCTTTATTTTTATTAACCGTTTACAAGCTGATAAAATTGGGAAGCAACTGTGCACAGCTAACTCATAGCAGTCTGCATTTTTCACTGGGTAAAGACATCAGAGACCAGGCCGGCCCTGTCCATAAATTAGACCACCTCAAGAGTCATTCCCCATATTTATGTCCCTATTTTTTAGACGGATGGCAAAATGTGAGAACCTTGACAGATTCTTATTATTTCTTATGACCCCAGCATGAAATGTTGAACCAATATCATTGTGTGAGGTTTGCAAACACCTTGTCTAAAAAAAAAATCAGTTCTTTGATGTTTACTCATTATTTTATTTCTGCAGCTAAAATCACGTTGCGTATCTCCATCTCATGCATTCAGCACTACTCACAAAGCTTAACCTTTAACCTCATCGGAAATTAAAACTCAATACTATTTCACATCATTAGCACAGCCTGTGATCTTTGTACTGCATCCATCAGAGAAGTATTAAGTGTGTTTCACAATCTAAGTGTTGCTTTAACTGTAATGAGTTGGTTTAGAAGTGATAGTTCATGTTGTTGGTTGCTGCTTTTATGCTAATCTATACAGTTCTCACTGTTAATGGGGTGACTTTAAAACTCTAGAGAGTTGTTGTATCTGTTATGATCTAAAAACTCATTTCCAATGTTAACTCAAGTGTTAAAGTGTAATTATGCAAAGAAAACATAAACAGTAAGTACAGCATTTTTTTAATGTTTGCACACAGTTCATGTTTTCAGTGGCATCTAGTGTCTAATAAACACATAGAAGAAATTACAAAAATAAAATAAAGAAACATGTACAATTGTAGTTTGTGTTTCCAGTTTAGCAGAAGAAAGAGTTTTGTATTTTAAATTAAATTAATAAATTTTAAAAAAGAGTTCAAGTATGAATGACCCCAGTTCAAAAGGTTGTTATGGAAGACCAAAACTGACATAATTAGAAATAAAAACAGAAATATATAAAAGGACCAATTAATAAATTAGTATACTTAAAATGCACCAATTAAATTAAAAAAAGGAAAACTTTACCTCTTGTTTTATAATTAAATTGACCATTATATTTATTTTGTCCAGCTTAGTTCAGATAAATTATATATTTTAGCTCAAAATTTACATTTTACTGTTTTAGAAATTTACATGTTTTTTTTTCTTTTACTTGTATATGCATTTATGTCTCTTAAATGATTGTATTTAATTATTTTTTTTTTTATAATTTTTCCTAAAGGTCTTTTTATTTCCATTTCTCTGTTTCCTGTTTTTACTTTACCTTATGCATTATTGCCTCATTATCCAAATAAGGTGGGCGGTCCTTCTTGGGACAGCTCTTCTCCTATTGGCCAAAAGACAGGAAGGAGGTTGTGACATATTGTAAATACTAAAATAAATACAAAATGCAATCATTTCAAAAGACACTATCATCATTTTGTTCACAACTGAACATAAATCATTTAAGAAGGCAAAATAAAAAAAAAGAAACTGTTTTATGGTTAGACATTCAAATGTGGAACTTTATTTGGATATCATATTGTCTGTCCTAAATAGCAAATGGACCCTCTGTTCTGTTTTCTGTGCGTCTCTGCTGGTAATGGGGTGCATTAGTGCCTATGGCATGTGCAGCTCACACATCAGTTCAGTCAGGTTTTATAACAACATACAGTATGCTCCCATCCAAGAAAATAACAAATGAGTAAAGACAGTTAAACAGCTTCATCAGACGAAAATAGGACAAGATTATTCTCCAAAACACTAGAGGAACTGCTTTCTTCAGTTACTACATGTTTACAGTGTGTTGTTAAAATAAAAATGTCCCTCATGTTATAACTTTATGGATGTATATAGAAAAATGTATTCATTTTATTAAAAAAAAAACACATTTCATACAACAAAACAATACAAATCAAATAAAATGAAAGGTAGCAGAATAAAAAAATCTCTATGATATGAGATATGAGTTGCTGCCCTAAAATTCTAAATTACTGCATTGTTTCTCTCTCAAAGACAATATAAGTTCTTAGTTCAAACATTCTATATGTATGTTTACAGTTTCAGTGTTAATTTTAGGATTCTAAGATCTTTAAATCACTGCATTGTTTTTATTTTTTTATTTCTAATGGAGAATGGGTGAATGACTTTAGTGTGAAGTGCTATTGAGTCCTTGGACTTGATAAAAACCATTTCATTTTTGCACAATGTTCTATATTTTTTAATAATTCTGTTTTAAAAAATGTATAAACAAAAAAAAGCTAGATGTTGCTTTTATTAGATGTGTGCAAGTTTTTTTTTTCTGCATTTCCTGAAAGCTCTTTATTTGTTCAAAAAATGTTTTGAATTGTAATAAACAAACCTTGAAAAAAAAATCTAATAGCTATAAAAAGCATTCAGATTGTTTTATATATATAAATAATTATGAAGCAACAGTCTGTAATAAGTCAATCCACTCAAATCTGTCTGAACACGTGGGACAAAATGCTTTCTCTGAGGAAAGAAATTAATGGCCTTTCAACATAATCGCCTTTATCCCAGCCTGTTTATTGCCTCCTTTAAGTCTTGAAGCAGAAACATTTATTTGTCACTGTAATGACTTGGAGTCTCATCAATTTGTGGATTTTTTTCTTTCAATTTTTAAATCAAAGTAATATTTTAACAAACAAATAAGCTTATTACTCATCTGTGCATTATTTCCCTCAAGCCTATAGTATCCAACACAAACTCATTTGTTGAATGACTTTATTGCTGAAGCCAGTAAGGTTGTTAAATTGAGTTGGATGCCACAGTTTTGTAACTCAGATTCCTGTTCCTTCCCCTCAGGCCTGCTCCGGTTAGAGGAGCTTGTCCGCCACTTCCTGATCTCCAGGGACACTCTGTCTGTGCGAATGTTGGATGAGAGTCTGGACCCCACCCCGCTGCTGAAGGAGATCCGTGACGACAAAGTGGCTACCATCATCATTGATGCCAATGCCTCAATCTCTTACCACATTCTTAGGAAGGTGAGGATGATGGCGGACACGCATGCAGACAAATCCACATAAGGCAGGAAATGACGTCATCGTGTGTGGAGACAAAAATTGCCAGAACATTCATTGAAAATAAATGACAACTGATAACTGTTGACTTTACAGTAGTTATTGCATAGTAGTTATTATTTTTGTGTCTGTTCAAAGCTCTTCTAAAATGAACTACAACGTGGCGCTTGAACCCCACAGAATTAAAACCAATAAGGCCTCGAGTTTGAGCTCATTTGCAGAACTATAAATATTTACTTTATAAAAAATAGTATAGTAGTTTATTACAATCTGTCACACATTTGAGTTGGACATATTTATGATTATATTTTACCAAACCCTTACAAAGAAAATGCAAACATGCAGTTTCTGTATTAAAACAGTGCTGCCCACGTTTAAATAACTAGAATTGAATTGATCGTGTTCTACCCAGTAAATAAAGCTGTATAATTTAAAGTCTTTAAATATAGGCAATGAGATTGTGTTCCCTACATTTTTTGGTCCCACTATGATTTCACACTGTGCCAGTGTGATTACAAAGCTGAAAAATACAATGAGCAGCCCCAATCCAATTTACATTCTTTGTGTTATTGTGGTGATTGGTAACTCCTCGCCGGGCACCGTGAAAGTCCTGAATGATTGTCTGCAACGTCTCTTTTTCTTGTTTTGTTCAAGTGCTTTTACTTTTTCATTTTTTATTTTTTGTTGCTTTTTACAGGTTAAATTAAACCTTCAAACACAGACTGCTTTTCTGTTAGACCGACCAATAGAGTCCACAACGAGCACAAACAACATCCAGCAGCTTCTGGCTCAATGATGTTTCACTCTTAGCTATATATTCTTTGGCTTAGACATGTTTGAAGTAGAAAACATTTACTCAGGATCTCTATAGTGACTTTTGATGGGTTCTGTGGGAAGAAAACATGTTCAGATCCACTTAAACTTGTTTTTTTAAAGAAAATGCAAATGTCATGGAAATAAGCTGAAACTAATAAGGTTATTATTATTAACAAATAAACTCAGTCACTGCTTTTAAATGTTGGTTTATCAGATTTAAACAAACAACAAACTAAAAAAAAAAAAAAAAACAACAGCTCAGGTATATGGTTTAATTTAATTTGAAACAAAATTGTTATTATTTTTTTTTGTACTGAAACTTGTTTATTGATGTCGGAGGGTCATGGTGTATCGATGGTCCGTTCCACAGTCCCATAATCCTGAGGTTGCAGGTTCAAGTTTGTTTGCTCATTGCGGCAACCCCCAAATGAGGAAGCAGCTGCAAGAACAACTGGATCTTCTTTGTTAAGATGAAGCTTAAATGTTTGTGCTTCTTTTCTTTTTATTTCATCTTTTGGTTTTGTGACCTTCAGGCAAATGAGCTGGGGATGATGTCAGCCTTCTATAAGTACATCCTCACCACCATGGTAAGAACCCCGGCCTTTCATGTTAATCAAACATCCAGGTGGTATTTTACATTTTTACATTTCACTGCATATCCTTCTATTTACTACCCTTTCTCCTTCTCATTTATTTATTTTATTAAAACCATCTGTCCTTTAACTTTTTTTTCCACTACTGTTATGATGGTTCAAAAAATTGGTCATTATGAATAATGTTTAGATTGTTGTTGTTGCACCCTCACCTTTAACATGCATGTTCTTCACTAATACCTGCTTTCAATCCTCTTTAAATAAATAAAAAAAAACATATGTTTGCTAATCCAGTCTTGGTCTTCTTTCCATACCTTTTTTTTCTGCACTGTTGTAAGTTTTATTTTCCCCGATCCTAACCATTTGCAGCTGTGTTCCACTAACAGCAGCCTTTACCTTCCTCATTTGCAGGATGTTTTTATGTCACATCATAAACCTAAGCTTTCAGGCTCTTTCTCGCTTTACCCAAACTCCACTCTCTTCCTCTTTACCCTCTCATCAGAGATGCATGCTGGTCCCGCCACCATTTGTCATCATCATAATTTCCGTGTTTGGTGTTGTGCCCTTGTACAAAGAGGCCGCGTGGATAATAACTTGTCTCCATCCCCGCCTTGACTCTAAACACTTCATGTCACAGACTTTAACGCTCACGCTGCACTAACAAACCAAGGGCAAAATTGTCCTCGCCTAACTATCACCACCACTTGCTCATATTTATCCACCTGCAGAGGCGTGTATGACCTACCTTTAACTTTAGGTTGAACTCGCTCTGATAGATGTAAACATACAGATGACTTTCAAACTGCCTGATAGAGGCAGCTTTGAAATGATGCATGAATGAAAACAGACAAAAGTCTGAATTTACCTTCAGCTGCTGTGATGTATGAGAAACTAGTCAACTAACTTCCAATCTTGCATTTTTCTTTTCAACATCGTTCCCTTGTTGGTTTAGATGAGTTAGATGAATAAAGATGATAGTTTTAGAGAAGAGTGAGTTTCAACCCCATGAGCAGCCACTGAGCAGGGAGCACATAAAGGAGATGGCAATGGAAGCCATTGACCTTGTCCCAAATGCAGCAGGTATTGTGTAGTCATAGCAATATAGCATTACTGTGCTTGTAAATGTTTACCACATCTCTCTCTCTCTCGCTCTCTCTTCTGTGTTAGTGTGGTGGGGTGGGGGGTTAAAGACAGAGAAAATCAGAGTGAGAAATATAGATGTGGGAAGATCTGAGTTAACTAGCAATATAAAAAACAGGTTAAAGGAGGAACATTACGCTTTTAAATCATTTAAATTCTCAGTGGGGATCTATATTAAGTAGAAGTGCAATGCTTTGGTTTGAATTCCTATATATAGAGAAAACTTGAAACATATGACCCAAACAGAATATAACAATATCTTTGCAGTTTCGGGAGAGACTAAATTCAATTTTTCTGCACTTCTGAAGAGTCAAAGTCAACAACAAAATGCATTTAACAGGTAAAAAAGTGGATTTTGCATGATATGTCCCCTTTAATGAGGCAGGAGCTGTGAACATTGAAACAGGTGGTACTGGCCACAATTCTGGTTATAGACAGTGACATTTCAAATTAAAAGTTTTACGTTAATCTATTGAAAACTCATTTTATTAGCAAATTAAACTTCAAATAAATCCAATTCCAATCTATTTTTAGCATTAACCGAACATAGTTTTATTTATTTATCTTTATAATTTTCTATTACTTTTAAATAATCTATTCTTAAAGCTACTGTCTTGCAGTTGACAATAATTAATGAAAAAAAATATATCTACAATTTTCTGTAGGGGCCCTAAAACTTTTTTGGGGTTTTTTTTTGGCTTTTTTTTGCTTTACTGTCTTCCATGGGTTTAATCTGAGCATCTATGTCAATATATCAGGATTATTAAAGTTAGAAAATCAGATATACTGGAACTTTAAACTTCAAGATGAAACAATCAGACACTAATCGGCACTGTATTGATCTCATTTCAGCAAACCCTGATAACTATGTTCTTTTGAAAAGATCAGGGAGGACTCTACTGCTTATAAAAAAACCTCTGAACTAAAGCAAACTGTTGCATCTTCCTGGTTTTTTACTAGAATGAAGTTACAAAGAAAAAAACAGTGTTTTCTCAATGAACATGCTGTGTGAAGTGTACCGCAGTGATTGCGTCACTGGTGTCCTTCTGGAATGCTGTCGCAGTGTTTCCTCCCTCGGCAGTGTTTGTCTGCTCCTTGCAACCCGGCCAGCCAACCGCTCTTTGTCAGCGCTGGCAGACCGACAGTCTGACAGCCGGCCTGGATGCCGCTGAAATTGATGTGGCATCTGGTGAGAGCAACAGCAACAATGACAGCAACAGTTTCCCAACAAACCTGAACAATGTGAAGGAAACAGGAAGGAGAGGGAGATTTGCTTCAAAAATGATGTTAACGTTTATACTTAGGATAAGTTTTAAAAGAAAAAGAATCCTGAAATTGAAATGTCTGATTATGATTTGAATTTTAGCATTGATATTAAATAAAACAAAACAAGAAGAAACAATCCTGCTTCCGCACGCTTCTGAACAGTTGTTCCTAGGATCTGTGCCCCAGACTTTGATTGCATAATAAGAGGGACAAAAGAAATCATGCCAGCTTTATATCAGGTCGGACATTGCCTGGATTAACGAGATCAGAACCAGGACTTTTATGATAAAAAAAACAACCATGGCAGAGAATTTAACACTGTTAGAACATGACTATTCGATCAAACTTAGAGTTTTTTGGATCCAACACTTACCTCAAAAAAAGTCTGTTGAATAAAGCAGACTGACAAAAGAAACATTTTAAATCACAAGCATTTCTTAAGCACTAACATTTGACTTTTTAAAAAAAATTTTTTCATGTGCAGCAGTTTTTCAATACATTCACAAGGTGTTGACTTTATCACAGTGAACGTTCAGAAAAAAGAAATCTGAAAATTTCAGCTTGTAAAAATCCTTTTCATCGTGATTCATAAAAAAGGACTTTCTCAGTATAAATGGCACACTCGGTAATGAGATTTCTGAGAACAGACATGTCCACAGGACTGCAGGTCAGCTGCTTTTTACAGACCCTCATCTCACAAATGGAATAGATTTGCTCCTGTAATCAGAGGTCCAGCTATCTACTCAGGCTCATGGTGTTCCCACAATATTGGCTAATAAACCCCAGTTCAAGTCTATTTTCTCCACTTTAACTTTGTCACTTCAGCTATGTTTCTGTACCCGAACACATTCTGCATAAAAACAAATTTAACAAACATTAGGAATGAGTTGCAACATTATGCAAAGGAAGATTACATAAAACTGAAAATGATGGCGTAGACATGAAAATTCAAAACTCAGCAATAACTTATTAAACGCCTGCACCGACCTCAGCACATTAGGAGATGTAGAACATACGGCCTTTCATACCAGAGTTTTACACTAAAATAATTAAATAATGGTACATGTTGTGTACGACTGGCAGCCACCACGACACCAAACCAGAAGAACCCAGCCTAGTGGTTTTTTTGTTTTTTTAAAAAAAGAGTTATTGCGCCAAAGGGGAGATGGAAACACATTTAAGAATAAGTTCTGATGTTGTGAACATTTACCTCGATCAGCTGTTCCCACTGTCCAATAATTGTAGCTGGACCCTCCTCCTGCTGTCGGCGTCTTCCTGGATATTTACATAATGTGAAGAGAATTGCAATTCTTTTTCTATGTCTCCAGACAGCATGAAACATCACCAATACTAGTTGATGTGACTGAATAATTACAACTTTCCTGACAAAAGCAACACGGTCCTGATAACTTATCTCCATTGTCCTGAGATGTGTCCCTGAGAGTTTCCTGTTTACTACAGCCATACGTAAGGTCAACATCTGACATAATTAAACTTCGCATAACCTGGTTGATTCGCTCCAAGCCAGTTGATGGAAACACGTCTGATGTGCCGTTCTTTTTTTTCCAAGATTTTAAAAGTTTGCTTAAAATTTGCATTAAAATTGTGTGAAAACCCAGCTAATGATTGTGATTTTGTACACTCTACCCTTCAGCTTTACTCCTGCCCTTATCCTGGTGTATGTCTTGTCACCTAGCAACCATGAAAGGACTGAACAGAAGCAATAAAGATCGAAATTGGCAAAATTTTCATGTATTGATATTATTAATATTATAAATTAACAAAATTAGCTCAGGGTAAGGGATGATGTATGATAATATTGACAAACATCTGTCTATGCAAATAACAAAAAGCCCAACAACACAACAGCTTTAAATACCAGATTTTGCACTTCTTTCTCACTCCGCCTCTTGTTTCGTCTGCAATTACAAGTTAAAAAATCTAGGTGGACTGAGAAGGATACACGGAACCTGTCCCTAAATCAAGGGAAAAAACATATTTGCAGGACAGAATTGGAGGAGCCTTTGAAATTAGACAGCCTTCGTTGCATCACTGTGATGTAATCAGCCTTAAAATTTGGCCTTTGAAGGATGCAGACCCTAAAGTTGGACACACTGGTAGTCATTTTGTGTTTCTCAGCTTGATCATCTGTAGTGTCAGGTTAACTGTGTTATGTCAATACAATGATAACAGTCTGAAAGTTGCATTGAAACCTTTTCAGCTAGTCATGAAATGTTTTGTAATTGGGATAGACAAATAAATATAAACATGAGAGAAGAGAAAGAAAATCCCCCTCCACCTTTAGCATTAATAAAACTTGGGTTTGTAGAATTCAAACAGACATTTCTATACGCTGGTGTTTGTTTTGCACAGATCCATTTATTAACTAGATTCTGTTGAGTTTAAATCAGTGTTAGACAAACTTTAAAGTGACACAAATAATAAGTGTGAGTCATCAGATACAAAACTAAAAGCATTCATCCTTTTCTCTTTGACTAAAAAAATGAACTGCAGGGTTAGAAACACTTGTTAAAAGGGATGAAGCAGGAGGCAATTTACAAGTAATGTTAACCTAATGTCTGCTGACAGCCTGCATTCCTGAAGTTGTTTTCAGCAGGTGAAGTGTTTGCTTCACCTGCCTGCGTTCTGGATCGCTCACAACTTGAGCTAAACATTTCACTGTCAGCATCCGCTGCACAACACAAACCTTGTGAGGGCAGAGCGAACAGTTTGATTCTAGTTTGTTTAAGCAGTGAGGCTCAGCGTGACACCAACTTGTCTTCAAGGACTATTTGAAGTTCTTTGAAATTTCTTAGCTTTTGATGTCCATCTTTTTTTTTATTCTGTGCTTCCCCCCTGCTCTGAATTTTAAAACTGAATGGTGTGCAGCCTGCATAAAAAAAACCCAATCAGGTCGTTCGTTTGTTTCAATCTTCCTTTTCTTTGTCTGATCTGTCACTCATTTCAGTTTTTCTTCCAGCTCTTATCTTGAACGGTCAGTTGCTTCTGTTTGTCACAGAGTGCCAACATTTTTAAAGAAATCGCTGACAAAATCTTGTTCTTTTTTCCCCGCCCCACTCATATTTTTTTTTTTTTGCTCTCTGCTTTCAGGATTTCCCTCTGCTTCAGCTGGGTGATGTGGTGAATGATCAGTCCAACATTGTGGGATTCTCTATGCTGAACAGGACTCATCCTTTCTACCTGGAGTTCATAAGAAGCCTGAATCTTTCTTGGAAGGAAGGATGCAACATCAGTCCATATCCAGGCCCAGCGGTGAGACCATGATAGTTGAGACCAGGGATGGGTTTTTGACATTTCTGTTTGTTGCTAGAGGCTTTTTAAAAGCAAAAAAAGTTACATGTGTGTTATCTCTTGTTTACATCGTTCATAATATTCACCAGTGGCCTTCATCAAATATTCTGTTAATTCTTACAGTTGTTTTACTCTAAGTCCTAGTAGCATACCAGAATTCAAAGAAAACATAACAATACAAGTAAAATCTAGTTCTGGATAAACTGAAGTTAATGAATACATGTTTGTTACGACCCAGAGCTTTTTGTCTTCATGGCAGATTTGACATCAATCATAAAGGCCAAATAAAATGTAACAAAATGCAGAGTCTCATTTAACTGAGTCACTAAAAACATTATTAACTTATAGTACCTCACCTGAGAGTGTATTACTCATAATTTTCCACTTAAGGTGCTTGAAGCAATTAAGAGGGGAAAAAAAGTAGGTATTGGAGTTGTGATTGGGTAATTATGAACATTAAACGATGGTTAGATGAAAACATTCCAATCAAACAAGACAAATTGTATGTTTTCACTGAACTTTTCATGATTTTTTTTTGTTGTTGTTTTTTTTAATAAATGAGGTCTGGCTCATTATGTTAAATGATATTCATGCGGGTGGACTTGGGGCTTGGGGGGCTGTCAGGGGTGGGGCTGGCATTCCGGCTCCCCTGGGGCTGTTTGGATTCCCGGATCATGGCTCCGGGTCGCCATGGTTGGCCCGCTGGCCGGGAGTGCTGCCGGAGTCCAGGGTGGGGTCGGCTGGGGGTGTTCCCTTGGCCATTGGCGGGGTGTGGGGGTGGTTTTGCTGCCGTGGGG
>JARVJO010000155.1:16946721-16963949 GCA_031762555.1 Cynodonichthys magdalenae | reverse complement strand
TCCCCCCACCCCGACTCTATCCCAAAACCCTAAATGTCTACAAGCAACCATTGGGAGTGGGCACAGGCATCAGTGGCAAGACTGATTTCCACCTCGCCTCCTGAATGCCATGAGAGTGCCCACTCCCAAGTCCCTATATGTGAATGTCTAGGGTGCACAATAAAATCGGGGTACAGGTGGCTACGGCAAATTATGGAGATGTAAAATTATTATGACAAGATCACTTTAGCACCCCCATCTGTCTGTCCATCCGTCCGTTTACCTTATGAGATGATGAAGGTCTGTGATGAGTCCAATAAAACTGTTTTACACTTGGTCACTACTGAATGGCAACGGGACATCATCGACGGTTGGCGTCGAGTTCTAGCTTGTCTTTATTTCATCCTAAAAAGTATCCATTTTCTTACTCTACTTTTACTGCTTCCCAATGCAACAGATTTACAACATTTGATCTACAATCTTCCAAATGACAGAAAATGTCCAACTGCTTTATAAACAAAAAACAAAGCTGCTTCTATATTTACATTTTTTAAAAGAAGCGAAAATGTTGTTCCAGTTTTTGTGGGTCTGGATTGTAATTTGCACAAGTGCAATGCTGTGTCAATTCGGAGTTACTTTTTGAAATGCAAAGAAATTGCATCGTCTAGTTTTGACTGTAGTTTATTTCAGTAGTCAATGGGTGAAAGGCAGGTTCACCCTAGACAGGAAGCACTCTTACACTCACTCCTAAAGGCTATTTAAAATGACCAGTTTTGCTATTTTTAGAATATAAGAAAAAACTGAAATACTCAAAAAAAAACAAAAAAAAAAAACGACACACACACACACTATGGGGAGAACTTATGAACACAAACTGTCAATTTTTAGTAATGTAGGCATCAAAATAATCAGTCAATGTATTAATAACATAGATGTAGGTTATTTCTTAGACTTTATAGGTTATAACTAGCCTGGTAAAAACCAGCCCCTGGTTATAAGCTTTGCTTCGTACAGAGGGTCATGAACCTCAACTATTCAGAAGCAATTTCTTGCTGGAGGTGTGGACTCTGTTGAAGTTTCAAACAATTGGATTTGATTTACCCACTCACTAACGTTTGGCCGTGATGATGTAGTGCTCCAGCTCAGTCGTGAAGGAGGCTAGGCTAAGAAGCTAACCCCAAATTGCGGCGCTGTAAACAACCATCCCCTACTGGGAGGAAAGAAACACTGAGCCTAAGAGATGGCTATAAATGAGGGCTGCAGGTTTTGTGAGACAATTTAAATTTAATTTGGAAGCCCTGTCAACACGGACTGGCTTCATTCACTTCCTCCGCTAAACTACAGGCAAACTGAAACGCCGCAGAAAATCGATGTTGTTGTTCACAACTCCTCCTTCTGTTCGCTGATTGGCCCGGTTGAAATTCTACCAGAGAAATCCTTGTCTATGGGAGAAATCCCAGACGGAGCAGTGAAGGGAAACTAGAATTGAGCGGAACTGGAAGGCAATGGCCAGGCTAGTTTGGTTCTACAGTGCGTGGTGTACAGCCACACGGCAAAGCACACCCCACAAAAAGAAATTTTGTTCATGAACATTCAGATGTCAGACAGGAAATCCTGCGAAACCTCTCAAGATCAAATTTGAGTTCAAGGTAAATAAACATGGCAGATGAAGAAGAACCAATGATGATAGGTTGTGAATTATTTTTAACAAAACTAAAAGACGTCCCAGTTGACTTTCTGGTGCAGCATAGTGGCTGTTTTGTCTTGGTAAATGGTTTGAACTTGTATACTGATTAACTGTCTTTTGTATTTTGAATTCCCCTCCATATTTCCATCACTTCTTTTCCTGATTGACCAACCGTCACATTCAACAAGCTGTGAGCTTGTTTGTTCTCAAGGAACACCACACATTCTGGGATATTGGGCAAAGACAATCTATCATGTTGAATATCCTCAGGTTGTGGTCCTGACGTCTTTCCAAGATGAAAAGATCTCTTTTAACACACCACACACAGCAGGATTATCTCATAAGATTATCTTTAGATAACGATCAACACGGTAATGCATAAACTCAAAATACAAAACAAACTCACAATCTGAGCACTTTTAAAATTGTGAAAAAGGCAAACTCGGGCCAAAATTCATCACAATTATCTTATTGTGTAAATCAGCCATAAGCTTAATTTTACTTAAAACTAATTCAACAGGGATTAAAATAAAATAAAATTTTTATACTGACAAAATCAACTAAAAATGCAAAAGTATTTGGAAAATGGGAAGAAAGGAAAATCCACCAAAATAAAAGAAAATGACAAAGATACAATTTCTAATGTTCGTAGAAATACTAAAAACATAAGTCTTAAACCTTGCAACAATGGACACTATCTGCATTCTGTTTAGTCTCATAACAATCAATTAAGACAACTAAGAAATTGGGGAAAAAGAAACTGAATTGCCACTTAAAAAAAACGTTTGTCTGCATGACAGCGATAAGTTCCTCATGCATCTCTTTGATGAGTTAGGGGTTAAGTCTGGTGCACGCTCCTGCTGTTTTGACCTCAGGGTGAGGATCATTCATGTTCTCTGAACCCACTAGGACATTTCTCCATTACAAAAGAAGCTCACTCCGCTGAGGGAACAATACAAGCGCTTGACACAAGAGAAAATCTTGTCTTCTGAACTTGGCTCAAAGGGATGCCTCAGGGCTACCCAAGCCAGCCCTTACTCTAATCTTCATCAAAAAGAAAAGTTAACCTGAATCCTAAAGGTAAAGCGAGCGTCTGCCTCGTGAACTCTTACTCTGCTGCAATGAAAACATTCTGACAGTCAAAAGCTACTTTTTTTTATTCTACTTTTTAAAAATGTGGACATTACATGTAGGTTAACATTGGAAAGCAAAATGCTCTTTTGGGGTAATACAGAACTGTGAAGTGTCATTATTTGTTCTATAATTTATGGAGGAAAAATGTGTTATATCCTATTCTGTATTTAATGAGGCGTCAGTGGAGAGAAGCTAATATCACCAAGCCTGTTAAATCTCATCAGATCCCGCTCTGCAGTATTTTGAATTAATTAAAAGCTTTGGAGTAAAATTTTGCAACAGATTATTGAACTTTTCAGAGAGATATTTAAATGGTGTCTGTACAATTCAAGCACAGTCTATTCAAATAGGTCTCATCTGAAAATTTACTCACCGCCATGATTTATTTGAGGTATCTAACCAAAACCAACAGCTTTGATTAGAAAGTAAGTAACACGCCTTCCCCTGAGACCTGCACTGTTACAATTCACTGTTAACTCTTAATGCATTCAGTGGCAGCTACACACTCAACATTGACTCCTCAACAATAAAAATCAATAATTCATTAAACGCTCCAGAATCTCTGCACAGGTTGTTAAAACATTTAAAAATAAGGCGCTGCCTTTAATTACGGGTCCTTTTGTAAAAGTGGTCAGTTACTAACTCAAATGGGTTAATGATCCAAATCCCCATTCTGAATCAGTCCTAGGACTCAATTAACCTGGAGCCTACATGTCCTCTGGCAGACTGCAGCTTAGTCCCTGAGTTTACAAATTGCGATGAGGAGAATTGCAGAACAAAATGACTCACATGATCCACATGAGTCACTGAAGTGAGTGACTCAGATTAATCTGCATGCATAAACTCACCACCTTTAGACCTTTGGTATCAGATTTTAGGAATTTAAATATACATAGCTTTATGTCTGTTTAATCATACGTATCAGTAAGAAATTCAGTGTTTTGACAAAAAGTAAATTAAGTAAACATAACATTTTTAGGTCATTTTTGAAGACAAAGGACAACAATCCCATTAAGTTTTACTTCATTATTATCTCTTATTTATTTTTTAAATCCTCACTTACTCACTTGGCAGCAAAGCAGTGGCTGCAGCAATATGAGCCATTTTCTCAAAGCAGAAACTCTCCATGTCCTTCTGGGTATCTTAAGGCATTCTGAGGCCAGAGAGAATACTCGGTTTAATCCTTTCAGCAAGTTTTGGGTTTGCCCTGGGGTCTCCTCCCAGTGGGACGTGCCAAAAAAAAGGAGGTGTCCAGGAGGTCCTTCATCAGATGCTCAAGTTATAAAACGAAACATCAAATGGCATATTGATTATACTAATTATTTTTATGTTGTATTTTGCTTTGATTTTGTGATTCTGAATCATTAGATAAAAAACAAACTTTTATTACCTAGAGCCCTTGTTAAACGTAAGCCCCGCCCCCCCAATTTGATTTTAAATCAACTGTAATTCAATGCAACAAACTAAACTAATTTAAAAGGTGAAAGATAATACTTATCCAGCCCCTGAGCTGTTGTCTTTGAGTAACTGTGCCCCCCTGAGCAATTTAGTTGAATAGCCCTGTATTAATGTCTCCTATTAATGGCATCCTACCACATAGTGGCGATGCACAGGATTTAAAAGTAGCTGGCAGCTGCTGAAATACAAAATCTACAATTAAGACAGTAGCTACTTATCACAACTCAACAGTGAAAACAACTTGCTTACTTTTACTTTTAATAGTATTTCTGTTTTATTTATTTTACATTTAGTCAGTCGTACACATAGTACTTTCAGTGTTTATAAGAGGATGTGTTAAAATGCTGTTTCAATGCAGGAAATACTATGTAGAGCTCAGTTAATTTTTGTTATAGCAATGAGATGAGGTTAAACATTAAACATCAAAGTTAATTACAACTGGCCCTTTGAGGGCCACCATAATGCTCATGTGACCCTCTGTGAAAATGAGTGACACCCCTGGTCTAGAGTTTGAAATATTAATTATCTTATTACCAGTAGTGGCCAAATTATCCTTTTTTTCTGACATGACCTGTTAGTTTTGACAGCAACAGGTGAACAAAAGAACACGTTAAAAAATATTCTTTCATGACGCAATGATAAAACACTGTTTCGAAGATCTGCTCTGAGGTGGGAGGAAATGTTGGCGTCTGAAGACGAAATCAGAGGAAACAACATTACAGAAAAACATTATTTCTGACAGCATTAAGTTCCTCCCAAAGTGTTTTCTGTTAATGAAAAAACGTTAACTATTATTGCGATTCAGTGAGAGTTCTTCTGCTCATTACTGATTATATTAGCAGTCATTAGGAAGTTATGAAATCCTCCTCTAAACACTTTTCTTGTTGCATTTTTGTTTTCTGATAGTTGTGTTTGCTCAAGCATCTAAAAGATTGTTTTGGGGTTAAATTGTTTAAAATAAATATTAGCTCTTGGACTCATTTTAGACATTTATTTCTTTTATGCACTTTTTTTTTGTTTTTCACCCAAATATCATCTTATCCTTAATGTATTTGACCCATTTGACTCTTTTTTATTTTATGCCGTGGCTTTTGGAGTTTTATTTTTACACAGACAAGAGTGCAGACCCTTTTCTCATTTATTTTATTTGTACATGATAAAAAGAAACGATTTTTTTCTTGTCCTCTTTCCATTTTGCTCCAAGCATTGTGGGTCCAAAGTTCCTCTTCATGAAAAATAACCATATTTGCTCTTGTCTACCCATATTTGTTTATTCCACTGCAGAAAGCAGACCTGGCAGCCGCTGGCTTTACTATCACCTCTGAGAGAGAGAAGGTGATCGATTTCTCCAAACCGTTCATGACTCTGGGGATCAGCATCCTGTACCGAGTCCACCTGGTAAATTCACCTAAACATTTGTCTTTCTTTTGTCTGTTTGTTTGATCTTTCCATAAGTCAGAAAGACCCTGTTGGTCTGAAAACAAGGATTGGCTTTTTCTATGGAATGACCCAAAATCCATTTAGTCCATTCTACTCTAAAATATTACATTTTACACAATGTCGCAACACAATGGGGTCGCATTTAGAGAAACTAGTTGTCTTAGTTAAATTTGTAGATTAATTTATTATTATTATTATTTATTTATTTTATGCAGCAGTCTAGAACTTCTTTGGTCACATGGCTGTAATATAACTCTTTAAAATGGACCTATCATGCAACATTCCCTTTTTTTAGTCGTTTATTGCAATTTCCTTGTGTACTTTGAGTCTCTAGGAGTGCAGAAAATGTGGGGCTTGTGGAGTTACATGAAGAAAAGTATAAATATGTTTTGCAAAGTGTATAAAATAATAAAAGCTGCTTTAGAGTGTGAACTGCAATGCAGTAAATAAAGATTGAATGAGAGGACGTGGGTATAAATCACTTTGGATTTGTTGTGAAAAGAACCAGCGAGCTGTTTGTTTTGCTGGAACGATGTTAAAAGTTTAATTTATGTCGTAGTCCTTCCTGCAGAGTTGACACAAACTGTTTCAAACTGAACAGCAAAAGTGTTTGCACCTGTTAATGTTTCCCTACCCCCTGCCTCACATGCCCCCCCCCACCCCCCCCAACCCCCACGGGTGGCTGATGATTTATTGAATTCGTACAGAAAAAGCTGCAGCTGCTACAAGAGCTACCTGGAGCTTTGCTGCTGGAAGCATCGACGGTTCTCGACTGCTCCGGTCACTCAGTCAAACTGAGTCCCCCAATGAAGCAACAGGAATGTTTCAATGCAAACAAAAACCAGGAGGTGATGGTGGTTCGGGGGAGACTAGATAAAAGCAAAACTGACAACACAAACAGAGGAGTTGTGTGTGTTTTGTGTTGTTTTTTTCTTTTTCACTGGGGGGTAAGGGTGAAAGGAGTGACTGCTTTCAAATATTAGTTTTTCAGTCTCTGAGGAATTATTGCTTACACTGATTTTCTGTCTGGAAACTCTCTCTGCTAGTTTAGAATAAAAAAACAGGTTCAAAAATGTATATTTTGTGTGATAGAAGGAATCTGCAGATTACTAAAAGTGTTGAATTTTACGCACATTGTTAAACAAAAATCATAAATATACTTGGTGTCTTGTTAGGGAGTTATTTCTTTGTTCTTTGTGGCCAGGATTTAGAAACTTACAGCACTGTCAAAGAAAATTAAGATGAGTTTTATTTATTTGTCAAACTTTGATCTACCCCTAGGATCAGAATCACAGCAACGAGGTAGTTTTGTGAAATAAGTGTTTATTCATTTACATTTTAGAAAAAAAACTGGACCATTATTTATTTTTTTATTAATGAATACTAATCTTAATAATACTGATCATATTATCTTACAACACAGACTGTGAATAAGCAACACAAACACTTATCTACACTTATTTTTGATCAATTTCTAAAATTAATCCCAAATAATGGTCTTTTTTGAGAAAAAAAAAATTTAAAATACTTTCAAACTCATTCAACTTTTCTACAAACTCAAAGTTAAACGACTTATCCACACCCTAATTTTCTCCCACTCAAATACTGCTGCTCTGTGTAAATTTACCTAAACAATGCAGCAGCTACCCATTAACAGGTGGTACCAAACGCAGCATCAGCACCTTTATTACCTCCACGAGTAATGCATCACACCGGTCCTGGTTCAATTACACCGACTCCCCCTTCTTTAGGGAATTTGATTAAACATTGTATTGATTTGTTTTAAATCACTACATGGTCTGTTTCTACTTCACTCTTGTCGGCACTTCCTTACGCCTCCAAATACTTATTGTGCACTAGATCCCTTAAATCAGAGAATCAATTGCTGAAAATTCCACAATCGGTGATTAAACAAAACTGAAAACAATAAGAGCTGGTAGTCTTTTTGTTTATTTTTATTGTTGTTAGTTTTGTTTTCTATACTGTGTGTTATGGACTAATTCAATAAGTGCTTGTAAAATGTTCACTGTTCCAGCATGTTTTTTTTTCTGAACGTTTAAAACACAATCAAGATTTGTGTTTGGTTTCCTTACTAACCTTTTTGCTCAGTTAAATCGTCTTGGCAGCCATAAGGAAACCTGGTGGTTTTAAAGGGGGGGGCAAAAGTTATATTTTTTTTAGCCTTATATCATGTTATAATGTCATTCGCTCATCAAAAACATACCCAGAGTGTTGCTTTGACTCATTCATGCATGTCTGAGAAATCCTTTAATCCCCTGTGGTAGCCATGTGGAGCTGTCTGAACACTTGCTGGTACAAAGCTCCGCCTATTTGTACATAGCTCCTCCCTTGAGCTCAGTCGGTGGCCAATTTCAAGGTGTTTATATAGGCGATGATGCAAAGTCAAATTAATTTTTGGTACAGCTTTTTTTATAACAACTGTTGTAGAACTGAAGTATGCCCCGCCCCTTTAAGCTTCTCCCAGCTCACGGCTCACTTCAACTTGGAACCCTTAAACCTTTAGAGACATTTCTATATTTTTTTCCACAGTTTGAGGTATAAAAAGAGTTTTTTGATTTCATGAAGAGTCCTGATCTAAAGAGTAAGTTAGGAGGTATTTAAATGAGAGCCTTTTGCACTTCAGTAATCACTTCACTGTTTCACACTCCAATCACATTACAGATATCTGAAAGATGTTTGAAAATATAGGACCACTTTAATGTTATGTTCTATATGAAGATACATTTGAGTTTTGGATTGTGAAAATAAAATATGAGAAACATCGTTTCTATTTGCTTTTTTGAAACAAAAATGAAATGTAAAAATAAGCATGGAAATCCATTTAGACTTAAATCTTCAAAATAATGTGCAAAAATGAAAAGAGTGTCTAAAGGGACTAAACCTGAGTGTCTGATGCAATACAAAACAATAACTCTGCAAGCAGCTTTGTAGAGTTGCCGTAGTCCTTTTTTCTTTGTCTTTTTTCTTCAATCTTTTAATCTGAAAGCAGAAAGGCAGTATTTTTCTGAAAAGTCTAAATCACAAGTCATGTAAGGCTGCTCAAATCGGAGTCTGTAATCTGTATGCTTGAATCGTTATTAGCTACATCAGCTTTAGTCCACATAATTCAACAACAAAACCCTGTTTTTTATGCACTTCACACTGTCAGTGTGAAGTTAGGAGTGCATCCCTGATGGTCCGTGTCCGTGACAAAACATGTTGTGAATTTGATTAAGGAGTACTGCAGCTTTAAGTCTCTAAACAGAGAAACAAAGGGGACACATGAGCTCAGACATATCTTCCAGCAACAGTTTAACTCGGTAAAAGGATTTTTTCATTTGTCATTATCATCAAAAGATTTGCATGCATCTCCTTGAGGGAAAGATTATGATGGCTGCATCGCCCCTGCCTGCAAATAATGTACATGTGCAGCTCATTAGTATGCACCGCCACCATCTGTCCTCCATGTTTGATCCAGTCCAGCGTGACAGCATCAGTTTATTGACTCAGTGATCAGTCAGCTGCTTAATGTGTATACAGCAAAGCCATGCTCTCGCAGCAGTGTCTCAGCTGCATTTTCTTAAGTGTTTATTTAGGGATTAAGTTGACCGAGAGCACATTTTTACTCACAGTAACGGCCTGCGGTGGCAATTTATGCTCTCACGCTGATGGCCGACGAGCTGTGAGAAATCTATCGTCTCAATCAGGACTACAACTTCAGTCTCCTGTTTGAGTTTAAATTGGAGGATTTGAACCATAAATTTACTCTGTTAAACACCAGGCTGCTCCTATCGAGAGCAGCACCCTTGATGAATGGGCTAACAGCCCATGTTGATGATGGCACACACACATATAGTGGCAGGATTTATCGGCCAAGGAGCCTCAAGGTAAATACAATCCTAAAGGCCCTTTAGACCTCTTCTTTTCCATCAGTGTTTTTTACTGTTCCAACAATAAATATGTTATTTAGACAATGTTTTACTTCATTTGAACCCAATCATTTAAGCTGTGTATTTCAACTTTACGATGTCTTCTAAGCTAAATAAAGTAGCAGTCCAGGAGTTCATGTTCTTGTTGCTTTAGGGGTCTGCATCCTGTGACTCTGGAGCAACTCTTTGATTCTTCCACAGCAGCTCTTTGTAGCTTTGGTCATAACAAGAGAATGAATCTTTATATTCAGAACCATAGTATGAAAACTGATTATAGCAGTTTTCTTGTTCAAAAAAGGTCTGTAAAATTAAGAAACATAAAAAAGTCTTTAAAAAAAACATTAAAAACAACTAAAATATCATTTTTTTCTGATAGTTTGTTAGCCACTTCAATAATTCTACAACCAGCAAAACAGTATTACTCTGAAAATTAAACAGTTAACACAGGGCTACTCAACTGGCGGCCCGCAGGCCACATCCAGCTCGCGTGTGACCAAAGTTCAGCCCGCCAATTGATTTGTTCATCTCTTGAGCCCAAACCCCTAGTTTTCTACTTTAATTAGTATAAGTTCTTTTAGTAAGACAGACATGTGGTATCTACAGAAACATCAGAATCTTAGCTAGAAGCTGGTGAACAACCATTATATGAACATCCAAGACAGTTAAAACTACAAAGTTTAAGATAAAAGTGAAAATAAAATTGGTTTAATAATTTGGCAAGTCAGAGATGTCAAAATAATATTTGTGTTAAATAGGAGGCTTAATGTGTTATTTTTGTTTTTGATATTGTTTTATTATCACTACTTTTATTACATAGGGTTCTGTATGTTGTATTAATGATTAAATGCAGCAAAATAAACTATTTCAAAGGTAACATATCTTTGTAATACTTGGTTTATTTACATAATGACTTTAATTGTTGGATGTTCGGCCCCTGAGCTGTTGGCCTGAAGTAATTGTGGCCCCCCGGAGCAATTTAATTGAATAGCCCTGAGTTAGCACATTTAAAGCAAGTTGCTAAGAACAAAACCCCTCAAAAAACACAAAATCCAGTTTTACGAACATATTGGGCTTTGAGTTGCTGATGTTTTGTAAAAAAAAAAAATAATAATTAAAAGAGAACAAAAATAATTAAAAGTAAATGTTTTTATTTCATTAAAATGTAATAAAAGTTTACACATGTTTTCTTTCTTTATCGTTATTGCTAAGCTCTGTCAGAGGGTCAGAGTGCTGCCTTTGCCACCCATTTCCTGTACGCAAAAAAAGTCTTTATCAGAAAATGGTTTAATGTAGAGTATCAGTCATACACAGTAAAGGTCATGATAGTCTACTGTATACCTTCAGGTGGTAAATAAAATCAATAATGGATCATTGTTTAACCCAAACACTCCTCTTATCTATCAAATCTAACCAGTGGGTCTGAGATGAAGGTGTGAAATGCTTGCAGCTGATAATGAATCCTGAAGCCTTTTAAGTCTGATGCTGACTTGATTCACACTGGTTTATAACATTTATCAGACATCACACAGCTCACATCCCTGCATAAACACTAAAGGCTTTACAATGTGTTACAAGTCACAGATAAGCACTGATAATCATCACCTGCACACCCTGAGGTGCAAAATCATTAAAGGTTTGCTACTGAGGTAAATTCAGTATTACTCCCACTCAGAATGGGATTTTTTCTGTTTTGTTATATATAATGAAAGGATCTTACACTTGTTGAATATTCACCAGCTTTGACTGCTAGAGGTTGGGCTCAGCTGTGCATCATGTTATGCTCATAAATCATTCTTTTTTTCTTTCTTTTTGTCTCCTTCAATGTTTCAACTAAGAAATTGTATTTTTCAGATAGTAAATAAAAGGTCATTTAGATTTTTATGGACAACAAGGACAATACTGTTGATGTTAGCAACACTTAATTTAGTGTTTTATTCCCAGATGTCTGCAAATTTCATGACAATAGTATTGAGGATGTTTAGAAGATTTTTTGAAGGGTGGGGGCGCTGCTAGAACAATGTTTGAGATTAATCGTCAAAGTGTTAATCAGGTGACAAAAATCAAAGTAACATATTAAAACCAGCGTGATGGGTTTCCAAGTTGCATTATGTCATTGGTCATATGTTTAGGACAACAGGTGTGCTTATATCATTAATTGGTTTCACATATTAAATAAATACTTTTTCATTTTATGTATGTGTGTTTTGTTTACATTGTTTTAGGATTGAAATGCACTGGAGATCATTTTGCATAACATAAAGAAAAACTAATTACTTACTAAGAACACCATGAAGTACACTCTTTATGCTGTTAATGTCTAACATATGTCAACTGGTAACATCAGTCGTTTGATCTTAGATGACTCCTAGAACAACTAATATACAATAATGTCTGTAAGCATTTAATCAGCTTTCCACACATTCTAAACACACTAAACATGCTGCATGTCTCTACAAAAGCTTACGAGGACATTAAAAGATTGTAATCTATTTAATTGCCTAAGCTGTTGACTTACACACACATTAGTGAAGACATCTACGTGTTTATCAGGGCTTTTTCCCCCTGGTGCTGAAAAGTCTGAAATGTCTTCTGCTGCTCCCAAATCACCAGTACTCCTTATATCGTCACCTTACTTTTCAACAAATTTGGAACAAAAAATTAGCCACAATTCATTCAGGTTTTTCACATTAAATGTAGGTAAAGTTAAGGAAATGTGTCTAAATTTTTTGGTGTGGCTTATTTCTAGTCAACCTGCTCCCCACAGCAAAAAGAGATTGATACTATATAAAATATAAAAGATTATGGGTATTGCTAAAATTACTCCATTTCCAAAGATTAGCTTAAAAGCCTCACAAATTTTATTAACTCAGGTTTTATTATCTCAGCCTGGATAATCAAACTTTAGGGTTTATCAGCCTGTTAACTTTTTAATGGTTAGGATGTGTGCATATAGCACATTTAGAAATAATTTAAATGCAGCCCACACAAGCTAAAGGGGTATAAAAAGGCAATAAACACTTCAAACTACAAGATAAAGAAACTAAACTCAATGAATAGGTTTTAGAAATACAAGAGATACTGAAGAATTCTTAAACAAAAGGATTATGTTCTCTGCTATCTAGTGGTGTAATATTCTAATACCATTTTATCTTGTTGCAATGAACTTCATTACACAAACTCATTTTCAGCCTCCCGAGGTGAAAACACAACTAACTCTAACACAAACTAAAGGGATGTTAGGAGGAAAATCTCCAAATGCGAAATAATTTTCACTTAAAAAGAATTGTTTCTTAATGTGTCTGTTTCAGGCTCGGAAACCAGGTTACTTCTCCTTCCTCGACCCGTTCTCTCCGGCCGTCTGGCTTTTCATGCTGTTGGCCTACCTGGCCGTCAGCTGCGTTCTTTTCCTCGCCGCCAGGTGAGTCACTGGCCTTTTCTGTTCAGAACATCACAGCAGCCATCTTGTGCGAGGTTTGTCAAAAATGCAAAAGTCAAACCTGGAATTAGAAATAATGCAGTCAAAGAACTTGTGATCAGAAAAAATGGAAACTACCTTTACTAGTCAGAAAAAAACTGTTTTATTGCTACTACATTTAAATACTATAATTAGAAGACTTAAATGTGTTATTCACTTTAAAAAGATTGCTTTTTTAATAATAAAATATTCATTGCTGCTGTTGTTTTACTGTCCATATTTGTTTTCTTATTTAGGAATATGTTCTGTTAATTTTCCTCCCCTCTAGGCTCAGCCCCTATGAGTGGTACAATCCTCACCCATGTTTACGGGAGCGGCGGGACATCCTGGAGAACCAGTACACGTTGGGAAACAGTCTGTGGTTCCCGGTCGGTGGCTTCATGCAGCAGGGCTCAGAGATCATGCCTCGGGCTCTGTCCACCCGCTGCGTCAGCGGAGTCTGGTTTGTACCAAGTAGAAACTTTATTGTTTAAGTAATGTCAGTCAGTAAAATAACCAAAACCTTATGTGTTACAAAATACAAAAGTGGATTTGCTTTCTGAGAGCTGTCAAAACATCTCTGTAGATGTACCTACTTAATGAAAAATAATGCATCAAGTTCATGCAATCCTAAATTTGTAATGGGAAATTGCAATGGCTGTTTGAGCAATAAGGTTCTTATAATCTGTAATAGTTAAATACCCTAAAATTTCTATAGTATAAAAAGCCTCTCTGAGTGGTGGTTGTAATTATGACAGGAGCCAAGGATGAAATAAAGTCACCAAGCCACCATGGGGAGTGCAAAGGTGGATGAAAGGGAGAGACTAATTCCAGGAAAGGCAGTCCTGATCTCCCCTTCTCTGTCCCTCATCCTCTTCTATCCTCCCATCTGTCCATTCCTCCCTCTTCAGGAACATTAGCCGAAGGTGAACAGATGGTATCGACTCTAATGTGAAAATGATGATGTCGGTTTCTCCTCAGGTTTCATTTCCGCTCCTTTGCTCCTCTGTCTTCCCTCTAAATCAAACCAGTTTATGTCCCTACCTCCCTGCTAAAACTCACTCTGACAGCTCTCAGATAAATGACAGATGTTTGCTTTGTCGTGCTCTGAGTGAATGACTTTTGAGGTTTTGGATAACTTTTAATTTCATTTTTGTTACTCCTGCATCATAATTACTAAGACATTTTCTACAGAAGAATTCTACAAATAAAATTAGAATTTAAAGTAATGACCATTTAGATTATATATATATATACAAAATATTAATTCAGTATCTGCATTTTATTTGAAAACCTACAAGTTGTTTAAAAAAAAAGTGAAGATTGCATTTTTACTTTTGCTGATTTATGTTTGTAATTAGTAGTTCTGGAGTGAGTACCCCTGACTTTCATATGATGCCTCCCTTGGTCCCATAGCTGCAGCCAGACAGATGGTAGGGTGATACTGATGGGACTGGAGGAGCCTATCAACATCTTTTCCCTGACAGCCCTTTGACTCTGCTGGCACTTAGCCTCATAAAAGCTCATGATAGCTGTGGCACAAGCTGCAACATACCAATGTCTGTCTCTGTCTGTCGGTTTGTCTAAGTGGCTTGTTGGCTGCTATGTCCAGATTACATAGTGAGTCAGACTGGGAGAAAAAAGGAGGAAAAAATTAAGCCACATCCGAATTAAAACAAGGAGAAAAAACATAAAACTGTCCATATAAATCCCTCCCCTTAAAAATCTTTCTATAAAAATGTTAATTGGGGAAAGGTGCATTAGGCAGATCAGGCCCGCAATTTAATTTTGACAATAAATGTGATGTGAGTGTTTTATGGCTTTTACTGGAAGGGTGTGCTTTGTAGGTCTAAAACCATGAGCAGGACCTTGAACTATTTCAGTTTATAATTCTAAGCAGAAATGCAGCAGTATTTCATATATTCCTGCATGTTTTTGGTGCCTGAATTTAGATTCAGTCTAAATTGTCAGTTTCACTAAAGATGTTTTGGAGCTGATTTGTAGACCTGTAAGTAAGAACTAAAAGTTTGGCAACTGGCCTTGTTACATATATTATTGTGCATGCATAAACATGTTTTTTGTTTATTTTTATGTAGAAACGTATGTTGAAATTAGTTCTATTGGTATTTTAAATTGTGATGGTTGTAAGTTTCCTCGTGTAATGATGACAGAATGACTTACAAAGTACAGTTGAAACATAGGTATTAAAAGTTTAGTCCAGGGCTGTTCAACTGGTGGCCCGCTGGCCAGATGACTTCCATCTGGTTCGCCAATGACCAATTTTAAATGATGCAATGTAACAACAAAAAAATATATACAAGGTAAAACCCAATAATACTTCTTCTGATACATAAAAAAATGTTTCCCCTACGATTATCGGGCAAACCAGACATTAATGTTTTGCTTTGTTTATGAAAAGGATATCAAATGTATTAATAACCTTTATTTAACCAGGCAAATCCCATTGAGATCACAGATCTGGGCTTGAAAACAACTAAACCTGCATGTTTTTGATCTTTGTATATGTCACAAAATCTCAAGCTAATGTAAAACACTTTTTTCTGAAAACTTTAGGATCTGCAATCAAAGAAAATATACTTTGTTTGTCTGACAAGGTTTAAATCTGCAACATTAGTTCATACCATTAGTCGGCCATTGCAGTAAATACTCTTCATAAATTGGCACAAATCATTGAGATATCTTGAGTGCTCTCACATCTCTCTGGTAAATTGTGTTAGGGGATGGGTAACCTTGCTTTGCATAAAAACATTAAGCACAGGGAAATGGCTCATAAGGTCACGACTTAATATTTTATATCTTGCCATTTAAATGGCTTCCATAAACAAAAACATATAAATAAATTGTATACTGTAAAACTGCCATGCATTTGTTCCCATGAGCTTCAGCAAACATCATTTCAGAAGTCAGCCATGTTTTTTTTTATTCCCATTCAAATGGACTTTATACAAATATCAGTCCTACTTATATTTAATGGTTACACAACTTTAAGCTCTGAACTCTCACTGTACATTCTGTTGCAAACATTTAGAGATGCATACATTACACTAAAAGATAATTACACCTTCCAACCATTCATTTGATAATTTTAGGTACAAAATTACTATAATCAAGTATAATCTTCAAAGTCTCATTTTTTTAATCTGATATATAATTTTAGCAAAATTCAACTCCTTTTTATCTTTGAAACATTTTTTCCTTATTTTCTTTTCACTCTGTATCTTCCTTTCAAACAGAAAACCTCCCACCTTAATATTGCTGCTCATAACTTTTATTCAGGTGTAATTTTCCCTGCAGTGGAGGCATCCTGCTCATCTCTGCTGCAGCCCGGGTTCATGTTTAGGTTGATGATTTTCACCTAAACCTCCTGACGTTTCCTGCAGTGCCCCCCCCCCCATCTATCTCTCTACTTCCCTCTGAAAGGAGGGAGGAGATACAATAGGAGTTTAGTCTGGGAGTGCTGCAGGGTGAATAACAGTATAAGCTTTACTATTTTGTCCTTTTGTTTAGGTGGGCCTTCACGCTCATCATCATCTCGTCCTACACGGCTAACCTGGCAGCGTTTCTAACTGTCCAGAGAATGGAGGTGCCCATCGAGTCTGCTGACGACCTGGCCGACCAGACCAACATCCAGTACGGCACCATTCATGGAGGATCCACCATGACCTTCTTCATGGTGAGACTGGAAAATAAAAAACAGACATCAGTTTGATGAGCAAGAAAATAATCAACAGCATTTTTGTAATTTGCAGTGATAGTAAATTCAGGATTAGCATGATGATAACACTGGTGGACTTATTATCATCTCTCCTTCAGTAGCTAAAGTTCAACATTAACAGTTTGGTTTCATTGATTTATCATATTGTGCACCCTTCTGCTGTAGTGGTTTATTATGTTTAATAAGAGTTTCATAAAAAAACACTAGTTTTCTGTCCCCAGCTGATTACTCAAAAACTTATCAGGCATACCAGTAAATCTGAAATTATTAACAAAACAGATTCACTATTTAATATTAGTTGAGATATCCTGATGCATCTCAATAATCCAGGTAGAAAAATCAAAAAGAAAAAATAAGTAGGTCCTCTGGACAGGTTCTTCTTTAATGAAACGTTTCGTCTCTCCTCCAAGA
>JARVJO010000155.1:16929981-16946621 GCA_031762555.1 Cynodonichthys magdalenae | reverse complement strand
GAATCAGGGCCCTAATGATAGTCAGGTGATGGGAGCACATGACCCTCTATGAACAATAGAGCCAATCAAGGCACTAATGACCTATCGTTTGGCTGATGGCCCTCTTTTACATGTGACCAACCTGTTTGTCCACTATGTGGAGGCAGAGCTTATAAGGCTGAGTCCACCTGAAACTCCTCAGACTGAAGAAGTCTCTTGGAGGAGAGACGAAACGTTTCATTATAGAAGAACCCGTCCAGAGGACCTACTTATTTTTTTATTTTTGGTTAGTTGAGATATTTTCTTTGCACAAAAAAAACAAAAACATTCCTCATATTGAAATAAGCATACAACCCGAATTATGTACAGGAAAGTGATTCAAGTTTAGACTTTATTTTCACACATGCAAGAATTACTCTAACCTCTCAGCGCTATGGGCCGTCCACTCCAAGCCTCCCAATGGCTTCAGAGCAAAATGGCCACAAGCTACGTGTTACAAAACGTTTCGAATAACCCGGAAATTATATCATGGTGAATACAGTTCCTGCAACGCTATGATATAAAAACAGTAGGTTATATGCTTATTGTTGGGTGCGAGGTGTGTACTAAAGGGGACATATCCTGCAAAATCCACTTTTTTAGCTGTTAAATACATTCTGTTGTGGACTTGGAGTCTCTAGGAGGCAGAAAAGTTGAATTTAGTCTCTCCTGGTACTACAAAGATATATTTATATTCTGTTTAGGTCATATTTTTCAGCCCGTTAAAATTTTTCTTTTTCTATGACGTTTTCTGAGCTATTACGTCATATTATCTGCAACAGAATTGCCAAATTAGGACTGTATCAAGTACAATTTCCTCATCCTAATTCTCCTCTGGCTCTGGGTCCGACTCTGGCTCCAAGGCTGGATGGACAAGTCTTCTTTTTGCTGACATCTTTAATTGTAAATAAAACATTTCTGTAACCTCCCCTGTCTCAAACTTGAGTGGACCAGTCTGGAAGCCGGAGGGGGGGTGGGGCTTGAAACGTCTTAAAGTAACAGTAACAAAACAAGCTACTTTGAGAGACATACCAGAAAAGGGGTGAAAGTGGGGCTTATGAAGTTAGAATAAGGAGGAATTCAAACTAAAGCTTTGTAATTTCACTTTATAAAGACCCCAACTAAATGATTTAAATGTGAAAAGGAAGGATATAAAAGCATGACATGTCTACTTTAACTAAACAAACTTGCCGATTACTCAGAAACCTTCTAAAGCACAGTAAAAATCACGATAGACAAGAAGGTCACACAGTGATGATACAAATTCTCTTAACATCTCAAGAATAAATGTTAATGTGAAGTGCATTTAAGACTCAAAATATCGTACAATATGTACATTTTTAGCATAATTAATACACAGTATGTAATCATATCTGTAATATTTTCTGAAAAGATAAATTCCAGAGATGAGAAAGACCTTTGACACGCACCATCTCTGTTCCCCCTCTAGAACTCACGGTACCAAACGTACCAGCGGATGTGGAACTACATGAAGTCCAAGCAGCCCAGTGTGTTTGTGAAAAGCACGGAAGAAGGCATCGCTCGCGTCCTTAACTCCAAGTATGCTTTCCTGATGGAGAGCACCATGAACGAGTACTACCGCAGCCTCAACTGCAACCTCACGCAGATCGGAGGACTGCTCGACACAAAGGGATACGGCATCGGCATGCCTCTGGGTGAGTTGTAGTTTTAAATCAAATTTGAGTGTTATCCTGAACCTAAGATCAAAGCCACTCACAACCTGCTATAATTACTCCTAGGCTAAAGAATTGGAAGACTTTGAGACTTGTGTGTTTTGCCCAGTAGAAGGTTGCAGATTGACCGTGGAAACTTTTGGTTCTGCACATGCAAATTCAATGAATCTTGTGAAAAATAAAAAAAATAAAAAACAAACAATTGAACATTGATTACTGCTTAATGGAAAAGTTTAAAAATGTTCTGTCAGATTGCACTAATAAGAAAATGTCTCACTGCCATATTTGTAAGTAAACCTGCCTGATGTAACGTGACTGAATGTAACTTCTTACCCCTGCATATTGTTTGACTGTGTCAAGCCTTTTATTATTAAAACCTTGTGTGTCATGTCTGTTTCGCTGTTAATCAGGCCAATTTATTTGTGCAGCTGCTGTTCTTGGCAAATTAAATCCATGCTGATTCCAATTAGACTTTGGTCTGTTCTGCCAGTGTCTGGCCTGACCTCGTCATCTGTCTCCGTCTTGTATCTGATGATAAGTGTCACTGCATAAATTAGCATCTGTAATGAGATACATAGGGACAAACACATAGAAGGTATGTGGGACAACAAGTAGATGACAAAAAAAAATACATGTTTTCTGAAGTCTGGCCTGTCAATCAAGCTGTATGTTAGGCAATGGAAATAGAAGCAGCACAATAACATCTGTGCCCCCGATGAATGTCGTCTCATTCTTATGACTCTGACAGCAAGCAGAGAAAACTCATTTTATTTATTAGAATCTACCATTTAAATGTGCCTTCATTGTAGGTATCAGTGTAACTATGATGACAAAGATGTTTTTACCCTCAAAGAGTTTATCTTAGATCCCCATGAAATCAGGAAGGAACAATCAGCTGGTGAGCAGCAATTATGTGACTGCAGAACACTGTGAAAGCACAATGTGCAACAAAATCTAATAAATGGATTTTAGGTGTTAAAATATTGGGCATAAGCCACAGTCGTAGTCTGTAAATATTACTAATTGTATTATTTTGGTTTGCTCCTGCTGCTCTTGTTTTCTGCTCTCCTGTCCCAGCTGATCTTGATTGCTAATTATCACACCTGCCTTCATTTAATCATCCATTCCTTCAGTATATATTTTAGCTGCTTTTGTTTATCCTGTTTCAAGTTGTTGTTGTTCTTTTGTTTGCCCTTGTATTTTTTTGTGCTCAAGTGTCACAAGGACACCTTCAGGATGTGTGCAAAACTATTGTACACCAAAACTTAAAGCCATAACAGCATGCAGGAGTAGTATTTTGTAGTTGTCATATAAGTTATTAGAAAAACGCAGGACTGCTGATACACAGGCCCACTTAAGTTTCTAACTTTACAGTTGATGCTACTGAGAACAGCACTCATCTCATCGGAGTTTATCTCCTCTCTTGTTTTAACATTTATAAAATACAACTTGTGCTCCTTGAAAAAATGCAAATCATACACCTCCCCTGCTGAAGTTACAAAAAATGCTTTTGTGATCTGAGTATGTGTCGGGATGAATGACAACCACACCATATTCAAACTCAAAATCTGAGAAAATGCAGCCATGTTTTAGCCTGGCTCTTGCCTTCCTACACAGCTTCGCCCAATTCTAGTTTTCCTTCTCTGCTCCGTCTGGGATTTCTCCCGTACACAAGGATTTTTCTGCTAGAATTTTAACCGGGCCAATCAGCAAACGGAGGAGTTTTGAAGGACGACGTCAATTTTCTGCAATGTTTTAGTCTGCCTGTAGCTTAGCAGTGGCAGTGGAGAAAGTGAATGAAGCCAGTTCATGTTGACAAGGCTTCCAAATTCACAGATACTTCATTCGGCTCGGTACTTGTTGGTTGTTGGTCGTTTACAGCGTGTGCGATTTCTGCTTAGCTTCTTAGCTTAGCTTCCTTCACGGTCGAGCTGGCGCACTGTATACGTCATGGCTAAATATTAACGATTGGATAAATCAGATCCAATCGATTTAAACTTCAACAGAGGCCACGCCTCCAGCAAGCAATCCCTTCTCAATAACCGAGAGTCCAGACCCTCTGTACAAAGCAAAGTGTAGAACAAAGTGACAGTTTTTTTTTTTTTACCAGGCTAGCCATTTTTGTGTTTGAGGTTAATTAGCTGTTGGTTAGCAGCAAGTTTATACGATGGGCTGCTGGTCCCCTCCTAGTGAAGCCTCTGTTTTGTCCAGTTTTTATGTTGGAATTTGTTTGTTTAACCTTTTTTAATTTTTGACAACTTTTATCTGTTTGTTTTAACTATGAGAAAGTAAAAAAATAAGCAGAGACTAAATGGAAGAGAAAACCAAGAAATCAAATACAAATATGCTCACATTGCAAATCTGCAAAAGAAAATAATTTAAAAATTATTTTAATACATTGATGATCCTAAAACTTAATGAAACACATCAGTGCTTGTCTTCTTATTTAAATATTTAAAACAAAGACCCTTTTGTGCTGCTTTGTGGTCGGGTCCATCCACCTTTCAGAAAGAAAATAAATCTGAAAAAAAGCTAAAACCTGAATTTAAGGTATTTAATTAAAAAAAGTGAAAAATGTGCATTTTAATGTGTCAAAAAAGGTTAATTGAAACACAGATGGGAGGGAGCAGACTTTTTTAACAGGTTCCATTTATTATCAGGCAGCAAATTTTACCTGAGTTAATCTGTCTTTTGACACTTTGCTAGATAAGATATTTAGCCTTAATGGAAAACTGGGTTTTAAGAAAAGGAATAAATCAGTTGTGTTATGGACAAAGGATGTCCGGCTTTTTCAAATGAATGATTTTTTTTTTCTTGTGTGAAGAATTTTCTCGGTATTATTTTGCATTTAGTTTTTCTTTGTACTGAATAAGTTGTATGTCCTCCTGTTACACACATATTGTTGAATTGGTTTTGCATAATAACCTGTCATCAAAACCAAAGCTCTCAGTGGCAGAGATCTATATTTAGTTTGACCATTTGCACAAACATGAACCTCAGGTGTAAAAGAAGACGCAAGATCACAGAGATAATGTTGGATTTGTGTAAACGATGCAGCTGCAGATTTTTTTTTTTAGCGTCTGAGAACATGATGTTCCTGTTAGCAAATTATTTCTTAAAAAAAATTTAAACTAGGAGAATATTGTGAAAAGAGAGCAGTTACTTTCTTCACTATGACATAAAATAGCAAAACAAATGTAACAGTTATTAATGAAAATGTAATTTAAAGTCTCTCTTCAGAAACAACCCCAAGCCATAAAAGAGATTAGCAACCTAATTATGGAAAGGACTTTTCTTAAAGGGAGGAAGTTTCCTTTATTCTAAGACATGCATAAAACTCATCTTTGCTAAATTATTATGGTTACATATTATAGTATATTATAATAAGTGTCCTGAGTGTCCTACAGTATGTGTTTCAGAAATAACCTGTTTACTGTCGTAATTTAATGGCACCAATTTTCCAAATTGGTGCCATTAAAAGATGACCTATAGTTGCATGAGCCACTTTAAACTCCTGCATCTGTGGGTCGTATTCAAGGTTAAAAACAAACAAAGGTGAGGGTCACATTCTTAGTTTGTTATATTAGATGTTTCTGTTTTAATCATTTTGTGTTCATTCTAAGGCCGTTAGAAATAGTGCTGACTTTAGATACAGTAATAAAATAATGTAGACCTACTTTTATGTAGAATATGTTGTTTTTTTCTGCTTAAACAGCAGTTTAAATAAAGAATTATTATTTAAATAAGTTATTTTCAAGCAAGCTCAGACTGGTTCAGTTTCCTACAGACAGTGTGGATTAGCGATTACCATCTCTTAGGTCAAGATTTATTTATTTTAAGTACAAAGAACTAAAGGAGTGGAAATGATCCAGTGAGCCGACCGTCTGACAGAAGCAATGTGAGCAGAGAGAAATCTTTTCAGAGTGAAGTAGTGTTTTACTCTGCTCCCCCCCTCAGGTTCTCCGTACAGAGATGAAATCACTCTGGGGATCTTACAGATGCAGGAGAGCAACAGGCTGGAGATCCTGAAGAGACGCTGGTGGGAGGGAGGACAGTGTCCCAAAGAGGAGGACCACCGAGCCAAAGGTGGGCTTTTCCGCTTTTTTACACGTCAGCTGAGCAAAAGCCTTTTTATGGAGTCAGTATTTAAAATTTAATTCATTATTAAACTATCCTGTTACACTTTTATTTCTATTTACACCAGTCTGTGCAACAGATGTTTTACAATTAAATGTTTTCTTTTTCTTTTTTTTTTGCCTTCTTTAAGTCTCTTTTTCAATCACTTTTTATTAGAAAAAAAATATTGGGTGACCAAATAAAATATGTGGATTAGCTTGTAGGTAGTTGTTAATCAATGTTATATAATGTTAAAAAATGTTATTGCAATAAAGGTTATTTACTGCAGCTAGTTAGTCTTTTTTAAATGCAATAATATTAACATAGAATTAATCCAGTTTTGTCCCACAGAACAAAAACATGTTTGACAAGTTCAAAAAATAATTGGAGATTGTGATTAGTCTCTAGGTGAGAGGGAGAGTGTTTGTCTCATTTGTCTTCATGTGTCCCTGTGACGGACTTGAGACCTGTCCAGGGTGTCCCCCGCCCCTCCACAGTGACTGCTGGAGTTAGACTCCAGCTCCCAGTGACCCAGAAAGAAAAAGTGGGTGAAGAAGTTGGATGGATTGTTCAAGTTTTATGTAACATTTTACCCCCCCCCCAAAAAAAAGATTTAAATCATGAGAATTCTTGATTTGTTATTGTGTCAAATGACAAACTGCGCTACGATCAAGATTAAGTAAATGCACCTGGCTGTATGATGAAAGCAGTCATTGAGTGACAGATCAACACATTAAATCTCCGTGCAAAAACCGTAGCTACCATCCAGCCGAGGCGCAGACTCAAACTGAGACAAACTGCCGGGACAGATGGTGCAGTCATTAAAAATGTGCCACAATTAGTCTTTAACTGGTCAAAACGGAGCCCGGTTCCACCAGAGTCAACACTTTGCAGGAAGATGGATGTTGCCAGATGTTCTGTAGGGGAGCGTGGTTGTGCTTAACACTGTGTGTTTTTGGAAGATATTCAGGTTTGCTGTTACCGTCAGAAAAGTTTTATGAATAATGGCAAGACGTGTAAGTGAAACTAATGGGAATGAGATGGATAAAGTTACGTTTTTCAACATTTCTTAAGGATGTTTTGCAGATTTATTGATTTGTAATTCTTAAACATGGGTACGCACTCAATGTAAACAAAACCCTCTTCTGAATTTGACACAAAAATACGTGCTCATTTTTTTGGCGTATTTCAAACAGTTTACATTTCATTTGAGGTGGGACATGACATATTTTATTACCCTGTCTGTTCATTGATTTTATAGAATGACATTTTTTTGTCCTTCTGGTCAACACATTTCATTTCACTTGTGTTTTCTCAGTTACAAGACAACATGTGTGACTTTTTCTTTTTGATTAGGTCTTCAGCAGCTGATTATAGATCTCTTGTTCTGCCTGTGTATCGATCAGCTGTTCTCTGTCATTTGTTTGTGTAGCTGTCTTCATTCTTGGATCAGAAAAAAAAAAGTCCCTGAAGATTTCTCTAAAGATGTTCTCCCTTATTCCTTGTGTTGTGAGGACAATAATGACTTGTTTAAAAGTCAGTGTACCAGGGTTAAAATCATTTCAGCTGCAGGTTTTGAATATTTGTTTGAAATCAGCGCAATACGGTGTCCTCAAACATGACTTTGTGTTTGTGTAAAGCGTGACAAAAATCAAGTCAATAAGGTGCCATTAAGTCTCATGGAGTGGGTTTTTGCTGCTGATTACAGAGTAAACAAACTGTTTGATTGTATGTTTCAGTGTGTTTACAAAGACAGGAAGCTGCAGTTATGCAAATCATCCAAATATGGAAGTATTTAAGATCTTTTTTTTTCTTGAATAAAACAAACAAAATAAATTTAAGAGAACAGGGCATTTTTTTTAAATCTATTCTTTCTTTGCAGAACAATTCCAAGAACTGCAGATCTTGTTGCTACTCTGAGCGCTGTGTGTAAGCAGTTGAAAGGCTTGAGTTTGACAGCAGCTGGGATGAAGGACATGCAATATCACTCTTTCACACATTTCGAGTGCCACAGCCTGTCACTGCAGAAGCTCTTCAGTGCTGTCACAATCTCACACATGGGTTAGGAGACGGTAAAGATAGCCTAGCAATCTCTCACCGCTCACCACCCGCACTGGGTTGAAGGAATCCCAGGATGAAACTTATCTCCCTGACCAGTTTAGTGAGTCTCTTCAGCAGTGGAAATGCTGCTGACCTCTCAAAAACAAACAAAAAAAAAACTGAATTTAGAAAATACTGTCAGGTGGGCATGCTGCACTGTGAAAAATACAAATCAAAAATGTGACTTTTCTTAGCTGACAAATCTGCTCTGACTGTAAAACATATTCAGGTTAAGTGTCAAGTCTGGTGTATTTTTATATTTACGTCTTTGGAACACGTGTTCTCACAAGTAGGGCTCTCTGCAGTACATATCCTGTGGGCGGAGTTGGCCTTACCTGTGATTGGCAGAGGTTTTGATGTGGGTGGAGTTGGCTTTACCCGTTTTTTTTTTTTTGCTGTGGTTGATTTAATTTTATTTACAACCTGTTCCATACTTTCCTGCTGCCAACTGTTTGATTATTTTGATTTTCGGTTCACTTTATATTTTTTATGGTAATGTCTCAGTGTAATCATGGGTATGTATTTGATCTTTGTAAACACAGATCCATTTACCAGCTGCACATATTTGTTAAACTTAAAAAAAAAATTTAAAAGTGTGCAAGTATTTTTTTTTAAAGATACAAATAAATGAATGAATATATATACAACACATACATCCAAGACTTATAATACAAAATATAATATATATATAATACAAAATATAATACATAATATAATGTAAATACAATACAACATATAATACATATTATAAAACAAAATACAAAAATACTTGGTGAAGCAGAGAGGAGTAGCAGAATTTTTTTTTCTGAAAAATATATAAAAGACACCAAACTTTAGTTATTCAAAGAAAAATATAGAAAACAAATTGTAGCCTGCACACGGTCAGACGTCCCTCTGGTTTGAGCTGCAGCTTCTTCTCTTACTCCTCTCTGGACAAGAACTACAAATAAAAAAAAATAGAAATTTAAAGCATGTTAGAATAAATTCTAATGCTCAAGAGAATACGTCATCTGTGGATTTTCTACACTGACTTGTAGTTTTAAAGTAACTCTGAGGGAACAAAAAGAAACAAAAAAAATCTCATAATAAAAAGCTTGACTATTTCATGTTTTGCTTTGATCTTTGTGCTTTTCAGGTCTCGGCATGGAGAATATTGGTGGGATCTTTGTCGTCCTAATATGTGGCCTCATTGTAGCTGTGTTTGTGGCCATCATGGAGTTTGTTTGGTCGACGCGCCGCACCGCTGAGACGGGCGAGGTAAACTTCATCCTCCTTCCATATCTGTGTGTGTGAGACCTGTCAACTGATGGTGTTAAGGTTGTAAAAAGTTTTTCTTGTGCTGAAATTCAAATCAAATCCGTAGGTGTTTTGTGTTTTGTAAATAGTAAAGGTTATTTATAAGAAAACCTTTAATAAGTTCTGAACAAAAGCTGAGATGAAACCTCAAAAATCCACCATAATGAAGAACCCGAACTTGTGGATCACAAAGAGACTCAGCGTTCTTGTCCAATAAAAATAAAATAAAATAATAACAGACCTGTTTGACACACAAAGTTTAAATACAACATGTAAAAAGTTGCTTTTTTACATTGTTTATCTTTGCTCAAATCAAGTGCAAAAAAGTGTTTTGAGTCTTTTACTTTCAGTTATTTCTGTGGGTCAAAACACAATTTAGCTTTAAGTAACTTCACTTCTCAGACACAATAACAAGCCTAAATAAGTTTATTGTGAACATTACTCAAAAAAAAATCTTTTTGAATACAAATGTCTTAAATCTGAATTTCCAAAAAGGCAAAAACATTTTTAGGCAGCTGTGAAAAAGTTGTCTCTTTCCTCACATTTATATTCCAGGGTTATTTTATGTTCAGTCTTTTTTTATTTATTTATTTGTCCTCTGCAGATACAGTTTGTAACTTTGACTTTCATTTACTCTCATTTATCTGTCATTGATTTGACTTTCTGCTTGGGCTGTTTTTATAGGGCAGATTGTGACTTGCATGGGCACACACACACACACACACACACATACACAAATATATTACCAGATAACATTGGTTTGATGTGAAAAGCTGCAGAGCATTACCACATAGTGATGAAAACATAATGTGTTCACACCTCCTTTGTCCAGTCTTTATATGAATACAATGATTTTTTTTTCTCCAAGATTATTTCTGACATAATTTCATATTCAGAACAATAAACACAAAACATAAATCTTAAAACAAATGACAGGGTTAACAGAACTTTTAGTGCAGATCGTATGTTAAAAAACTTTAGAACGCACATAAAGTATGTTGATATTTACAGCATTTAAGTCATCATTAAAGAATAAAAGCTGTCTAAAACAATTCAAATGTTGTAGGAACACAAAGACAAATACCAGTGTTGGTAATTGGTCCCATGCCATCTGCTTGTACTTGTGCACATAAAAGTGTTCTATCATCACAGTACCAAACCATTTACAGGCAGCATGATAGGTTGAAAATAGTGTTTGTTAACCAGTAATAAACTCCACCACCAAACGAAGAGCCCTGTTTTTTTTGAGTGAATGATGATGATGGTAGACCAGATGAGGCAGCCATGTTTAATTTTTTTTAACTGTTTTTTGTACTTCATCATATTTTTGTTTTTCAGGTCTCTGTTTGTCAGGAGATGTTGACCGAGTTTCGAAATGCTGTTTCTTGTAAGAAAAACTCTCGTTCCCGGCGGCGGCGGACCCTGACTAGCAGTGGGGGCGGAGTTCTACGCCACCCGTCCCGTCTGACTCTGGCCGGCCCTCGACCCATCCGCCTAGTTCGAGAGATGCGTCTCAGCAACGGGAAGCTCTACAGCGGCGCTGGCCCACTGACGGGGGGCCTGGCGGGACTCGGGGGAGGTATGGGAGGAGGACCTGACTTGGGCCCGGGGCCACAGAGGCTCCTCGAGGACGCATTCGGTGCCAACGTCACCAGCAGCACCCCTCCTCCACTCCCTCTCGGATCGGTCTTAGAGGCTCCGCCTGCTCCGCCACGCAGCTTCCTGCAGAGCTGCAGCCACATCCGCATCTGCCAGGAGTGTCGGAGAATTCAAAGCCTGAGGCCGGCCACGCTCACGCCTCCCCCACCCCCACCCCCTTCCTCGTCATCCTCCGCTTCCTCCTGCTCTCGCATACCGCCGTCGTTGGCGACGCCGGGTCTTCATCACCGCCACAATCTCCATCACCACCATCTTCACTACCACCATGGCTCCATGTCATTGCCCCGCCTACCCCCACCTCCTCCCCCGATCCCAACAGACAGAGCTGACAGTGATGGGGGGACAGCAAGCCCACTGCAGGCTCAAAACAAACCAGCACCTCCACCCAGGCCACTGCCACCTCCCAAAACACACCCACCAACAGACTTACTGGGGGGGCATGACTGTGCCTGAAAACAACAAAAGGAGGGGGCTCACAGATCCCATAAACTCTAAGAACCTTTGGTTTGGCCCAAACAGCTCAGCTGTGTTTGTCCAAATTGGCCTGTATCTGCAGACGTAGATGGAAGAAACTATCCCGACCCGTTTGCAGGGTTGATTACTGAAATGTAGCCACTTTGGCTCCGTTGCAAACTTTTACACAGGGTTTGGTGGAATATTCAACCTAACCTGGTAGCATAAAGAAATGACTAGACAATAAACTCCGGTTCCAACCACCTGAAAGTGTTTGGGGTCTTTGGGTTGCAGCAAAGCAAATGATGGACAAGCAGGAAGTAGCTGTCAGATTCAGAACTCCACCTCTTACCTCGGTTAATCATAACACTCTTAAAAATAAGACTCGAAGACGTAAAGCTGCAGCGTTTACCAGCACTCTGGTGTTTTTCAGTTTCAATACCAAACCAGGTGTTTGTACATGAGGAGACTTACACACAGACATGTGGTAGCAGAGCAGCTGTACAGTTATTGTGATCTCCTGTCAGTCTTTGGGACATCTGTGGAGGAGCACTTTTCAGCAACGTTGCTGTTAGTCCAGACTCCTGCTGGCTGGTGCTGTGATCTACAAAACACACATCGATGCTCATCTGAAGTGTGCAACACTGTGCTGGGGTAGTTCTATATGGGATAGAACTTACAAAACTGAGACAAATATAACTTTAAGGCATCAGAAACTGTGAAAGGGAAGGGCTGAGAATCGACAAAAGGTCATTATTTTTGTAAAAACTAAATTAAGGATCTTTGTTTAGAGTGTCTGTTTAAACAAAATTTAAGACCATTCAGCCAATCAGAAAGTAGAGTTTTCTGTTAGTATGCTTTCAGCTATATTTAGTTCCTGTTCTCTGAGGTATATGTTTTTGAAAACCATTGGTTTTCGCCTACCAATCAATTTATTGTCTCATGTTATACATGTAATAACAAAATTTTCAACAAGTGCATTGTTTTTAACATGACTGATTTTCTAGCTCGTTTTGCAGCAGTAAATTACATTTTTAGCGTGATAAAAACTAAGAACTATCATGCAGAATTTAATCGACAGATCATCTCTGAGCTCCTAATATTTATGAAAAACAGTGTATAATTGGATTATTGAACTTTGTTTGAGTTATTTTTTGGTAAAGCTTTAACTGGAGTACTAAAATGTCAATATACACTTGAAAGAATAGCTCCACAGTTGTTTATGTCAACTAAAACTCTCGTTGGATAGACCTTTTTTGTTGCCAGCAGTGAAGACGTGAACACAAACTGTTGTTTGACGTTTCAATTTAGCCTTATACTGTGAATGTCTGCAATGGAACGGTACAGTGTTTTCTGTGAATATGTCACAAAATTGAAGAGAAAACACAAAATTGCAGACTAGTGTTCACCTTTCCTCTGACATTTTCAATTTTTCGTAATGTCAATTTGAATAGTTTACCCGATGACCTTGATGTCACAAACGTCGTTCAGCTGATAAATTCATAACAAACTTTGAGATATAATTTAATATAGATTTTTATTATTTTAAATATTATAAAATACAAACTTTATACTGAGCAAAGGTAAGTTTTTATTTATTGCATCATCTTAAACTGAACTAACAAGCATGAACATGTTTGTTCCGAAACCTTCAGGTAATTTTTTTTTTTTTTTTACTTTTAAATTACTTTTCATCACTGCAAGCTGTCAAATCAAAAAGCAACAGCAACTTTGATTTTCAACAGTAAAATTATTTCATTTGGTTTGTAGAATTGCTTGTAATTAGATGGGCATCTAATGAGTAAACAAAAATAATTTTTGGACTTTAGTATAAATCAGTTATGGCTGCTGACAGTGACCCAAAGCAGGCTGCTAAACAAAGTCAAAAGCATCTGAATCTGAATATTCTGCAGAGACCACCTGTTTTAAATACTTTATATATTGTTTGGAGTTGTGGGACAGAATATTTTTTTTTTTATTATTATTTGTTTTATGTTTTTTTTCCAGTTTTTTGGATTTTTTTAAATTGATCCACTTATTGAAGGAGTTCAGCTGCTTATAAATTGGCTTTTTAACAGTGAACCAAAATATATTCATGTTATACTCATGCAGTGAGATAAAAAGACAAAAAACAGCAGACTAGACATTACCAAGTTTTTACACTAATATTTGCGTTTTATTGTCTCTTTAATAAAAAGAAAAAAAAAAAAACTCAGTGGACAATACTTTTGTATTGGCTTCATCTCAACCTGTGATGCCGCCAACGTCACTTCATTTTTAACACATCAGAGTTGTTGAAGCCGCTCCAAATGTTCCAGCCCTGACAGATTTATTTTTATTTTGCAACATGAGCTTATTTCTGCACCAATACTTTAACCTCTGTGACCTAATGAAACTCTACAGCAACAATGTCCACATATGTTGTTATTCAGTGACCAGATTTAAGATGTGCTCACTGAAAACACAACAGAGGTTTATCCCCACACCTGTTCATAGTACAGCTTTTGCACCAATTATGATTGCTTTTTCTTAAAAAGATAATTACTTTCTTAAATTGGTAATTACTGAGCATTTTTCTAGTATAAATTGAAAAATACCTAAATAAAAGTTGAGCCTCAAGACATGAAGCACATTATCCATTGGGTATTGGTTTGATTATATAATAGCTAAAAACCAAAACAAGTGAAAGTGTCCAAAACTAGAAAACAGGAATAAAAAATGTACTTTAGGCTCATGATTGTCAATAGTTTTAATTATTGCTGTAGAAAATATTTTAGTGACATGAAACATGCTAAGATTTTATTATTTTATTTTTGTCTGTTTGTTTTGTTTTCTCCTAATATAACATTTTGGGACAAATTATGAAAACCATGATGCCTTTTCTATAATATAAATAATAATATTAATATTATTAATAATAATAGGTTATTGAATAGCATAATTTCCATATGGCTACTAAAAAAAGAACTACCTCAGTGCAGTTATATCTATTTTAGGTCAGTATTCATGCTGTTTTTAGCCTGTTTTTGTGGGTTATTGGAGGTCAGACATGTGTTGTGCACACACAGTAAACGTGTCTCCACACATGTGGTAGAGCAGTATTTTCAGAGCGTCCAACCTAACAAACAGTTTGTTTTTTTTCACAGGAAGAACTCAAGTCCTTTTAAACTGATGTCACAATGATTAGTTGTAATCCCAGGTTGGTGCAGTTTAAACAGTCAAAAATTAACTGCCTCCACTCTGGAAGAGCCACTGAAAATAACTCATATCAACAAACAACTTCTGATCAAAGTGCTGATGATGAATGTCAGTTCTTTTCATACAAGCTTTACAGTTTTGTAAATGTAAAGTGAGCAAATGAAACTATTGTTTTGAAAATGTATGCTTTGTTTTGTACTGTATTCTTTTTTTTCTTCACTTGAAATGTTGAATTGACTGCAGCAGCAACAGCTGAGAAGAATGTTTGTTTCTGAAAAATGAACATTTCAGAAATGAAATGTTGAGTGTTTCTGCTTGTGTAAATTTAGTAACTAACTGGACTGAGACTGAAGCGCAAAACACAAAAACAGTGTCTAATTTATTATTTTTTAGCCCACATCGTACCAACCTCGGCCTGCTTTATATTGCACCCACGCACCTGTTTATTATTTAATCTGATTGAATACATTTCTGAAATGATAAATTAATGCAACAGGATTGCACACTTTTGCAACTCATAGGGAAACTGAGAAACCCCACAAAACATTTTGAAACATTTTAGAGATTCCCTTGGAAATACCATTTGCTAACTACGTGCCAGCATGCAGTCGCAGCCCAGTGAGATACTGGTGATTGGGTGTGTGTTAATGTGTAATATTGTCTATCTTTGTGAGAACCTGTGAGACATCTCCAGCTGAGAAAAAATCCAAATTTGACAAAAATTAAAATTCTAATGTTAAATATTAGAAGGCTAAATATTAGAAGCCTGGAAAGGCAGGTGTATAATTGATGACCTCACAATTGTAGCCTTAAAGGTACAAGTGTGTGTGTGTGTGTGTGAGAGAGAGAGAGAAAGAGAGAGAGTGGAAGAGTGAGAGAAAGGAGGAGTTGTGTTGTGTTGCACATTTCATCATAATTTGGCTTTTTCATCATAATTTGGCGGCTCCTCTCTCAGATTTGTACCAGCATTGCTCAGCAGGACAGAGACAACAGAGAGACATCATTCAGATGATTGTCTTGTTATCATTAATATTATTGATATTGACCTGTGGGGTGACATTAGGAGGGGACACCTCACTCTGATGTTCAATATATAGAAACTTATTTGGAATAAAAAAATACTTTAAAAAGTCATTGTATCAAAAATGTTGCTGTTGGTGTTTTATTTATGTATATTTATACATAGAGCTTTTTATTTTTATTGTTTTTGTTTTTTCAGGTTATTGGTTTTAGTGAGCCGCTTATTGTTGCACACATGATGCCGATACTGCCCCCTAGTGGCAGCTCTATCTTCCTGCAAATGTGGTAACGTATCTATCTGAACAAAACAACAAAACCATTTCTCCTTTAGAAAGCTCCTACTTTGCAATAAAGTCAAAAATTATTATTTTTTATTTAAACACCCTTTTGTAAGTTAAATCAAACTAAAACAATTCTAGAATTTTATTAATCTTATTTGATTATTTTTTTATTGTGTTTATTATTTATTATGCATTGCTTTTTCTCTGAAACCAAGTTACACTCTAAAAAACGAAATGTTGGATTTATTTAACCATGTTATGTCAACTGGTTCCACTTAACTGAGTTGAGTAAATTTAACGCAATATACCAGTTTTTTAACCAAAGAACATAAGTATGTTGCTTTGAATTTACTTAACTCAGTTAAGTTGAACCTGTTGACATAACATTGTTAAGTAAATCCAACATTTCTTTTTTAGAGTGTAGTATCAGAAGCTTTGTCTAATACTAGGAAAAAATTAAGTGTGACACCATGAGAAAAATAATTTGTTTCTTGTTTTTACCTCCTCTTATTACTTTCAGAATCTTAAGCATACTACAAAAAAATACAAACAACAAAAAAAACAGGTTTTTACTCCTAGTGAATTGCTAGACTTGTTGTAATGTTACATATTCTGCTCACAGGATCATGCCTCAGATGTGAGTTTGAAGGTACAGCTCAGTGAATATTTTCAATTTGAGCCAAAGCCTTGATAAAAACACAAAGTATCAAACTCTGCTCTGACTTGGTTTTGCTGTAAAGTGTAGGTAAAAAGCCTAAAAGTGTGCAACAACAACTAAAAGGCTCCGGGCTACGTTTTCATCCTA
>JARVJO010000155.1:16886898-16921799 GCA_031762555.1 Cynodonichthys magdalenae | reverse complement strand
CCATGGTCTCGGATTTGGAGGCACTGATCCTCATCCCGGCCGCTTCACACTCAGCTGCGAACCGCTCCAGTGAGAGCCGGAGATCACGATCTGATGAAGCCAACAGGACCACATCAAAGCAGAGATGTGATCCTAAGGTCACCAAAATGGATCCCCTCAACACCTTGGCTGCACCTCACTAATCTCAAAACTGGTTTGAATTAAAAAAAAAGTTTTTAGCTGATTTTTAAATTATCCAATCACGACCACTTGTTACACACTCCTCACCTGTGCTCACTCTCCTGATCATTCCTCCCAGTATACAATTTTTTTTCCCTTCTTTCCTTTATTCTGAAAGGACAGGCCCTCTGTCAGTCAGTCGTTTTAATTGTGTCTGGTTCAGTTGAGAACTCTTCTAAAAGCATATTTTTATACTCCTTGGCCTTTGGCGCAGCCTGAGACATATTGTTTTCTTTGTTTTTGTGTTTAAATGTCTTAAGATTTGACACGTACTGCACTTTGTCGCAGCTGCATTTATTTTGAGATGCTTTATAAATAAAGCAGTGTAGATATTTCCTAATCAACTCTTGAAGTGTTTGACTTGTGTCAGTCCTCCTACTGTTGTTGGGTTCTGCTTCCATTATGAAATATGATGAAGTTAAATGATTAAAAGCATTATTTGCTCTCCTCGAAACACTTAAGCCTGTCTGCTATACTTTGAGGAGTGTGCCAGTGGCATGTTTGTTTAGAAAAAAGCTGCAGAATTTCTGTAGAAATCCCTCGACAGCTTCGACTAAAACCTGCTGCAGATGGGTTTTATCTCAGGCTTACTGTGAATTTAGTTTCTGCCTTCACCTACTCAACCTGAAAGAAATTTTATAAACCAAACCCTGATTCCCTCCCTCCCACCAGACAAGCAAAAGAACAACGTATTTCCTCTTTTCATTTTTAGAAGAGGCTGACTAAATAAATGGCTGAGGCGTCAGAAACTTCATTTAAAACCTTCTACAAGAAAAGTTATTATGAAACCGACAAGCTGGTCTGACCACCTTAAGAGTGCAAACATTAGAAATGCAAACAATCAGAAAACTACTATAAAGACTGATGGGAGTGGTCTTTTTTTCTTTTTAATTTGACCCTTTTTTTGGGTCGCTTGAAAAAAAAAAAAAACTTGATTCTAAATGAGTAAAAGTAAAGGTTTTCCCCCAGATTTAGTTCAGTGTCATAGATCAGGTAGTTCCTGGAGTCGGGTCACTGTGACATTAAAAACCTCAACTCAACTCACCCATGAAGAGAGGCGCCAAACAGAGGACAAGCCCCTTTTTTTATTTAGAAAAAAAATGTAAAAACGCAGCCGCAGAACAGTCCAGAACGTTCCGCACATTTAAACCGAGTAGGAAGTGTTCGTACTCTGGAGATCAGAAACAACAAACGGTGAACATTCAGTATGTTTCAGCTTTTATTTTCACACTAACATTCAGGAGGGTTGCACTCAAACTGACTTCAAGGATAGAATAAAAATTAACTGTTAAGATTACCATGAGTACTAGTTAATCCCCCTTTTTTTAAACTAATGTAGAAAAGGCCAGTTAGGGTCAAATTAAATTGAACCATATGACTTATTTTTCCTCTTTCAAAATAAATCAGTTTCAGAGTAGAACTCATTGAAATCTTTAAAAAAAATGAAATCATAGTCACAGAGTGATAACTAATCATCTGACAGTGTGGGAGTAAGAACACATCAGACATCACACCCTCAAATATATCACTAAATTACTCTAGAAGTCTATTTTTGGACAGAAATCTGTTGAAATGTTTGAGTCCGAGTAATAATCAGATTTCTGGTCACTGCTGTGACTGATTGGTTCTGTAAAAGCTTTGTATTAAAAAATAAACAGAATTATAAAAGATGACAACTTATATTAATAAGTGTACAAGAAAAAAAAACTAAATTAGCAATAAAAATGAAAAGCAGTGCAAATTCAGATTGAGAAGCTGCAGCATAACGTGCCAATCTTTTCTACAAAGAATCTGTGGTACGATGGTGTCCTGATTTAATGGGGACACCATGATGTCTTTAGTGTCATAAATCTGCATGAAGCTGCCATATAAAAAAAATAAATAAACACCCTCCAGGATTTGTTCTATCCTCATCACTGCAGACGTAAGAAAGTAAAACAAAATGTGAAATCACACCATGAAATCCAAACAGCATGCCTTTCCATCCCTGACGTTTGGATCAAAACACGAATCGTCAAACAAACATTTCTGGTAATTCAACCAAATCTGGCAGAAACATGTTTTTATTTTCACTTCACTTCTCATTCTCTACCTGATGGTACTGAGTCATCTCCACACACAAACAAAATACTGTTGTTTTTACTTCTGTGACTTGTAAGATGTCATGTCAGGACAAATCATTTAACACTCAATGATGGAATGTTTATCCTCTTCTAAACCGCTTAATTTGTATTTCTGATTTGTTGGAACCTGTAGAGATTTGGGGATTTCAACTTTGTTAACTGTGACGCGCTTTGTTACCATTATTCTGGAAAAATGACTTGTTTGAAGCGACAAAAAGTTCTTCACTTTTGCAGTTGATGAGAAATAGATGAATGACAATGAAATCATACATTTTTTTATGCTGCCGGATCAGCTTGACTCTAAATGTAGATCGAGGAAATTGGGAAACCTGAAGTACATGATAAAAACAATAATAATAATAAAACCATTCCAGTTTGATGAACAAAGACTAAGTCACAATTTTTACTTGTAACTTCAGGGCAGAGGCAGAGCCAGAGGGGTGGCCGTGGTGGCAAGTAACCCCCCCACAGCACATGATTAGCTACCCTAGGTGCTAACCACAAATAACTGACAAGTGGGTGAGAATTTTTGATTTTGAATTCATATTTAGATTTTGTTAAAGATCTTTCTCTGATACTGTCCTGTATACATTTTCAGCTGTGTATATTTCAAAATGGCTGAACTATAGTCCTTTGTAACATTAGCATTAGTCGTTAGCTTAATTTGGCATTAGCATTGGCAATCAGCATGTGATAATTCTTAGCTTCTCCACAACAAATTTAATCTCATTAACCTTAAAATGTATTTTAGGTCTTTTAAAGTTAGCTGTGGCCATCTTGAATATTTGATAAGCATTTAGCATTTGTTAAGCATTTTTTTCTGCTATTTCTACACTATTTTCTGCTTCTTCAGCTTTGTATGTCTAAAAACAACTGAATAATAAGTTGTAACTAGCATTTACCATGTTTCTTGGATCATTCTTAGCTATAATCACACTCAATTTCCGTTCAAGATTCCTTAAAACAGCTGAATTAAAACCATTTGGAATTAGCTGTGGAGGCCATCTTGAATTTTCATATCCAAAGTGCTTATTTTTTGTATATGAACCCTAATGAAACATCTTGGCCACCCTTGTGCCACCCCTAACAAAGAGTTTAGCTCCGCCCCTGCTTCATAGTGGTGGGGAAACTTTGAGTGCTGCATTTTACAGTTTTCTTTAAAATTTAAAAAGACATCAATAAAACCCACTTATTCTTAGTGTATTTATGATCTCATTCTTTCCTATTATTTTCTCTCCACTGTATTTTTCACATGTACACAAAACTGAATGCACCAGGAAGATTTACTTTGAAAGCTTGTGAAGCTTGACAATCGGAGGACAGATGAAGTCTGGAACAGATACACTCAAGTGTCCTGATATGCTGATGCCTCACAGGTGAGTAAACTGATACAATCTGCAGAGCCAGGTGGAGACGAGCAGCACTCAAGAGCAAAGCGTGAGGCAGACAGAAACAGGCAAAAAAAACGTGAAATCTGAAAGCATGACTGACAGCTAATGTCTGACAAACTCTTGCTAGCAGAAATTTTGTATTTCAGCTAAACATAAACAAATAGACATGCATGCATGCAATAAATACACACAAAGTAAAAGGAGACCTAGAAAACAATCTATTCGTATGAATCGAGCAATCAAAGCCTCAATCAAAACAACTTGGGGAGGAAGTTCAATATCGCCTTTAATCCTGGAAGTTGGATTGGAAGATCAATATCTCTGTCTTCACTACATCCATTAAACTACAAGCATCTGAAGTCTCCTCTGTTGAGCTGCAAAACCTAAACTGATGTTTTACATCTTTTTTATTTATTTTTTATTTTTTACAAATATTCTGCTGTGTCATAGGAAAACGAGATATCTCAAATCCCAACACATTAGAACCAAAAATCCAACTTTTGTCCTGTTTGTAGAAACAGTGAACTAGTTTAAATAAAGCTTTAAGCATTAATTAATTCAAGCTATTTCTATGATGTGAAATTCCATAATTTTTATTTTTTTTTGCTTTAGCTGTGAGTTTCCCTGTGCAAAGCCATCATTAAGTTGCCCTATAATCCCACAGAGACAGTGTAACCTGCTGCTACAGGCCCACAGGCTGCTCATCCACCGAAACGCGGATGTTTTCTCAACATGAAAATGTGTCAAACTTTTTCTATTTACTCTTCAAATATGTGTGTTTACAAATAAAGTTTAAATGCTGATGCAGGCTGGTTATGAACGAACACATCTACCGACTAATAGAGGCTGCCTGCTTTAAAGGAAAAAAATGTCAATGAGCTCATGCTGACTGTCGCCCTTTATTTTTAATCAGAACTTTTATATTCTGCTAAAGTTTCCGATTAAAGGAGTTATTTGGAGTCAAAAGCAAGGGATTAATGATTTGGATGACAGGATAATAACAGCTTGAGATGGAAAACGCAGTGTCTCTTACTATAACTGCATTAAGTACAATAAAATAGAGAATGAAAGATGCAAATAAATGGCAACTTATCACCGTTTTGATTGAACACGACATAAAACCAGCTCATTAAGAAACATAAATAAATTCTGCAGAGGTCCCTGCAGGTTTTTCCATGTCCTATAAATTATAAAGAAACAGGAGCATCTAATAAATGCTTTTACTTTGTTTCTTTTTATCCAATCTAATTGTTCACAAATCTTCTAATCTGGGAGACTCACTCTGAGTGCCGTAAAAGTGCTTTATAATTAAATCTGTGGCTAGTTGTGCTCGTCTAAATGGAGGGGCGGGGTTAAGGGGGGAGTGTTTCCTGGTCACGTTTTCTCGTTCAACACCTCATCCTATGCTTCCTACTTTGATCATTGTAAAAATAAATTCCTGAGTAAATGCTTGAGGCATGTTCCGTCTTGTCAGCCGTACCTGCTTGAACACAGAGACACAAACTCAAACCACCTCTGTGCACGACTGTGGGGAGGTTAAGTGAGAAAATGTATCCAAGAACTACGCCCTCTTCACCCTTTTTTTTCAAATGATTCATTAGGTTTTTGGACTTCTGATTACCTCAAACAAGTGTGTGAAACGTTTTATTGAGACTCCACCATGGACCTGCATAAAGAGTTGTCTGCACCATTTACATGAAGAGCCATTCATCAGGCAGATTCTGCAGACCATAAAGGATGTGTCAGCCCACACTGCAAGAACACACTCAGTGGGGGGAAGGGTGTAACCACCTGAACTCAAAGTAACTACAAATAAACTATTAAGGTCCTGGAAGCGTATTTATCCAGAACTGTATAATATTTAACCAAACTGGTAAGGAAAAGCCATTTTCAGGGTTAGCTCCTCTACATCTGTTCTGTTTTAAGTTGTTGGACCTCCTTCCATTCATAGAAAAGGAGAACTTGACAGATGCAGATGGGAAGCGAAGCATCATCAACCATAGAACAGAACTTTTTGAATTTGAAATCATTTAATTGTCCACAACAGGTTAAATTTGTGGATCCTAATAGTGGGGAAAAAATAAAGAAAACTTTAAAAACTGACTGCTTTGATGAGAATGCCTCCATCAGCAGATCTTTATCAGAGGCAGTTAGTAAGGTTCACTCCACCAGGCACTTAGTGTGCAGTAGATCCATTTTGTTCCAGACACACTGAACAGTTACCTAATGGAGGGAGGAAGGAGTCTGCAGGAAAACCTTCTTTTCTACGTGTGGAAAATATCCCTGCTCTGGCTGAGCTGGTGTAGCTGCAGGAGACATCAAGAAGTGTCAAGCTGATATATGAAAAAAAGCATAATTATAAGAGAAATTTAAATCTCTTTGCGCATGAAGTAAAGCTCCCTATGCTATTAAGGAGCATTTGCATGTGAATTTGTGAACCCAGCATAAAGAGTAATCCATGCAATGAAACTTTAGAACAAAAAAAAATAAACTGTGTGTTTGAGAAAGTGGCTATTATTCATCAAAAAACACTTCTACAGGACAAAATTTCCTTTTAACAATCTTGGCAAAATAAGGTTTTATGTTACTGGAAGAGCTATTTCAGTAAACTGATCTGTGATAGTTTCAAGCAACAAAGTCCAACCTCTGAAGAACTTTTTAAATTGGTCTGCATTTTTGTAATAAATGTTATTAAATGTAATTAACATTAATGCAATTAAGTTTTATTTGGTAAGAATTAGAAAATCCAATACATTTTTTGTAACAACTTTAGTTTTTTTTTTAGCAGTATTAACATTTTGTTTGTCCAGCCTTGTGTATCAACTATAACTTAAAAAATGTGTAAATGTAAGTCAGCTGTGATGTCACCTGTTGTGTTTGAGTGTGCTGAATAGTGTGTTGAATTTATTGTGTATTTAAGTCACCACAAACTTCATTCACTCACATCCTAAAGTCTTTCACTTTAAGCCAAACCTCAAACATGCATGAATTCTAACAATAAAATCCAATCCATTATCTTTTACTTTATTTTTTAAACAGTTTTGTTCTATGAAAGTAATAAGATGCAGACTGCTGCTGAATTTCTGCAGCCTTTTCACTGTTTACATAAAAGAAAACCCCCACTCATCACTAAGAAGTGACAAAAATCTCTTTAAAGCTTTGGATCCATCTTATGTGAATGAGTTTATTTAACTGAAATAATATTGACAGCAGTGTGAGTTCTTGGTAATTAAGCTCCAGCAACACATGATCACACATTTGTTTAACTTCATGTAACCTGCAGCTTCCATCTGAATTACTGTGGACACAAGCTGAGCAGCTGCCAATCACTGCTGTCTGTCTTAATCAGAGTTTTCAAGGCATCACTTCATAAATTTAAACCAAACAGATCAAATTAAATGACCTTAATGTGAAATGTATGAAAATATATTTAATGATTTATATTTCTTTTAATGCTTGAAACATTAAAATGTGTCAAGAATTAAGAGCTTTTCTACCTGCTGTTTACAGATGCTGCATTTGGCACAAACCATGGCTGCAAGTATGACCATAAACACAAGATGGCAGCACTTATTTCAGCTTCATTTCTAGAAAATGTTTGTATCATTTTTATTTAAACTGAGCAAAGCCGTTAAAGATTCCCACAACTCTTTCAAAGAACACATGGGTCAGAAAAGATAGCATCATTCTTTAAAAGAAATAATAAATTGTAACAGTTAAGGGGTTCATTTGTGATGTATTTATTTCACTGCTTGGACTGAGTAAAATAAAATAAAATAAATCAGCCCTTTCAGTTCATCCTGCCATCTTTGTGACTTTTTGATTTTATAACATTCTTCTTTGATCTATTTAACCATCCTGTTTGATTCTGCAGGTCTCTTCAATGCTCCTATAAGTTCTCGTCTTTGATGGTTTCCTTCTTATCAATGCACAAACAGGACTGGAATCCTAAATCTTACCAAAACACAAATTTTTTAGAAGAGCTGTAAAAAAACTTTCTGATCACAGCAAAATAAATAAAAAACTAAGAAAACACGGGTGAGGTGTGGCATCTACAGGTGTAGATCTTCAAATGTGTGTTCACTGATTACAGACCAATTTCCTTGTTGCCACAGTTTTCAAACATTTTAGAGAAATTGCTTATAGCCAGATTAAATCAATTTATAAACAAACAGAATAGTTTAGGTAATAGGCAGTATGGGTTTAGAACAAATAACTCAACTCAATGGCTCTTATGGAATTAATGGAAGAAATGTAAACTGTTGTTGATATAAAGACTTTACCGTGTTAGTGTTTCATTGATTAAAAGAAGGCTTTCAACACTACTGACCAAAACATTCTTATTAAAATTTGGATAAATATGGAATTAGAGGATTATCACTACAGTGAGTATCTAGTTATTTAAAAAATAGGAAACAGTTTGTTCAAGTAAACAATCTGAATGATGTTTAGATGTGGAGTCCCTCAGGGTTCTATGCTTGGACCAAAACTATTTATTTTGTATGTGAATGATTTGGTCAATGTATCAGAGCTTTTAAAGGGTTTTCTGTTTGCTGACGACGAAACACTTTTTTATTCTGGTCAAAATATTGAACAGACGTTGGAGGTGATACAGACAGAATTTATGAAGGTACAAACTTGGTTTCAACTTGATAAATTATCACTGAATTTGGATAAAACAAATTATATGATGTTTGGGAACAGAAAGAAAACTGTCAAAATTCCATTTTGTAGTTTGTAGTTAGTGAAACAAAGTCTTTGGGTGTCATCATTGATGAAAAACTGACATGAAAATCTCATATAAACTACTTAAGAATTAAATTAGCTAAATCAATTGCATTGCTGTATAAAGTAAGAGTTACTGAATGATAAAGCTCTGTATATATTGTATTATTATTGTTCCACATTTAATTTATTATATTGAAGTTTAGGGAAAATTGACTTTTTGTTATTTTTATGATAAAATCAAAACAAATAAAAACATAATGACAGAGACTTTTCTTTTCTGTCATCAAAGCAAAATTTTGTTTGTATTTTATTTCCTTTATTTGAGGTTGGAAAATGCTTTTGTTTTTCTGACCACTTTTCAAATAAATGCTCAAAATACATGGTTTTATTTGAAATATGGATGGAATTAGTTAATAGATTAAAAACAAAAGTGTTCATTTTGGTCAACACACACTTATAAATACTAAAATCTGAGAAGAATCAGGAAAAAAAAGGGCGTGGTCTCAAGATGTTTTAGAGCTATACATACAAAATATTTTAATATCTTTTGAACCACACAAAAACACCTGAGCGACACTGTTTAAAGCTTTAGTCAAAACAGCCAAGATTTTAATCATATAGACAAAAACAACAAATGTACAGTCTGATCAGTATGAAGCAAAATAACTTAACTTCTATTGGAACTGATCTTTTCTTTGGATTTTATTTCTAAGATGTTTCAGGCTCAAACTGAAGCAAGAAAACTTGTTAAGACAGATAGCTTCACCTGAGTGTGTTTAAAATGTGTCAAAAAGAGATCCAGGCATGACAAGTGCGAACACATAACACTCCTCCTGTGTTAGGTCACTCTGACATGCGCACACAGGCAAGCGCTGTGATTGGACGGTTTGAACAAACACAGAGCCTGATTGTGTTTAAAACTATGTAAAAGAAAGTCTCAGCCGTAACATATGGGACAGAAGAAAAAAATGCAACGAACAAGTCAAAAAGTTACGGACAATTTTTCAGTAGCTGTGATGAGATGAATTTCAGCAGATTTGAACTTTCATCATTTTTACACAAATTTTAACAAGACAAAAAATCTGTAAACATTAATAAACAAAATAATCATTCATAACAAAAAGTTAAACCCCACATGTATCATTAAAAAACAATAAATGTAAGCTGTGTATCACTAGTATTTACAGTCAAGGCAGTTTCTCTTGTGTTTAAAAATATATGAACACGTCTCATTTAGGACAACAAAATGACATATCTACATGTTGTTATTAATACATTCTGTGCTTTATATCATCCCAAAATAAAGATTTCAATATATTTTCAACATTTTAAGATTCAGCTTGAGTTTTGGGTGAAAACAGGGAAAAAAAACTCCTCAGAAGATGTGATCTGCTGACAAGCTTTATGATCTTCAGCTCCAGTCATTATAAGATTATTTTTAACAAAACAAATAAATACTTTTTTTTTTTTTACTGGAGATCAGTGCATGTTGAAGTCTGAGATCACACACACACCATTTGGAGTTAAAAAAAAATAAGAGACTGATGGCAAAATACTCAAAAGGAGGTGTTTGAGATTAACACAAGTGTTCATTTTCACTTGAAAAATGCACATTTTAACCTCCAGGTTTTATCATTTAGTCTAAAACAAGCTCATCAAACTTTTCCCTCCAAATCTCAAACGCCTTCCTGCGCACACGCTGATTACCGCCGCCCTGCGTGCTCATTCTTGTCTATCATATTTAACCTTTCCCTCCTCCTTAGTCTGTGTTCTCCTGCGTTTCCGGGACGACAGGATGATTCAAAAAAACAGGGAGGGTCCTCAACTACTGACAGGCCGGTAAAGACAAAACATAGAACAGAAAAAAAAAAAAACAAGGACACTTGTTTGGAATAAACTAATTGTGTATATTATTTCCAGTTTTTCTCAAATATGATTATTTGAGCCAAAACTGGAGGAAAGAAAGCTGTGACCAACGAGTGATTGCTGATTTATTTATTTTCTGTTCTAGGGAAAATTCTAACCTTCATTAAAGACACTTTTTCATTCATTTCAACTAAATCTAACTGGGGACAGAGTGTATTTTCTATTTGGATGCCTAAAAGTGCAAAATGAAAGCGGCAGCATGTTGACAGGCCGCAGGTCGTGCGTGACACGCTGTAGAGATGGGATCTTTCTGACGAAAGCTCTTCAAGAGAAAAAGAAACCGGATCGTTTATTGTCGCCTGCTCTTTACTAGCTAACACAAAAATATTAAAAAAACAGCAACAAAAAAAAAAAAAAGAGTTCTTTTATTGTAAAATCGTTGGAACCCTATCGCAGCCCTCCTGCTTGAGCCTGTGTTTATACAAAATAAATACAAAATTAAAAGTAACATACGCTTAAACTTCTTCTGTGTCAAATTCTGGTTTTTGTTTTATGGATTTTCTCATTCTTTTTTGGTCATATGTAATAAATATTAAAAACTACTTTAAACTGACAATTTTAAACATCAGGTTGTGTCTTTGCTTAGAACTTTTATAGTGATTTATATGTAAGAGAAAAAAAAATGATAAAAAGTGATTCAGGGAACTAAAATGGTAAACACTATCTGTCTACTTGTAATGGGCTTTAATGCAAAACAAACAAAGTAAACACCTGGCAGTGTGGACTCTTTAATCTTTTAAAATGGTCAGCACCAAACAAACTGAGGTATCATTGATCCAACCAATAAATCTCTTTAAAAAAAAAAATCTAAAAGTTAACTTTAAAATCGTCTGCTGCTTTTGAAGCATTCCTTATTTGGGAAACTCCGCCCACCTGGTCCCGGCAGCAAGAAATATCAAAGCCCTTTTTTTTGTTTCCTCTATTTTAAACCAGGATATCTGATTGTCTACTTGTGTGGGCTCTATGGTTGTGATCATTCATGCACGTATAAGGTCACAGTCGTTTGGTGTGTGTTTTCCTCAGGTTTCCAGCAGGATAAAGACAAGTCAATCATCACAATCATCACTCCATCAGCTTTAGTCTAAGAAAAGTCTCAATAGCACAAGTTTTCTGTGTTTTGGGTTTCTTCAAGAAAACAGAAGAGACAAAAAAAAAAAAAAAACTGAAGCCGTAATGTTCATCAACAACATGTAAAGGGCCAAAAATAAAAATTTTAAAAAAGGACGCAATCCAGTGGTAAAAGTAGGAAAAAAATGTAAATAGGTGGGTTTATAATAACGGCTCACAGTTCAAATCCTGACATTCCATTGCTTTGGTTAATTCTAATTTCCAGAGCCCTTGCCAGCAGGAGACACAGAGGTGTGATGGAACAGCAGGTCAGACAAGTCTTTAACAGGAAACCAGACAGATCCACCCATATGCCTCCTCCTGGCTGCACAAGTGGATCATGGGAAATAAAACGATGTGATGTTTGTTCCTGAAGAGAGACAAAGTGAGGAGAGGATATAATCAGAACAGAGCTCTGCAGAACTTCTCATTTTTTATTCATACATAGATCCTAATGTTGACTTAATGGGCAATACCTTCAACCATCATGATCACTCTGAAACCTCATTTTAAAGATTAAGTTACAGACGCACACTAACTGAAACTGGAGCCTCTGCTACACACAATATGTATTCCCTAATGAAGGTGACAAGGTGGTTTTGCAGAGCACAGCAGATTGAACTCTCTTCAGCTGCACCGATTTCAAAAGTCTCTAAAAATATCTTAGAATCAATCACGGTCATGAAAAAAAAAAATAGTTCAATATATGCAAAGTATAAGATGCAAGATTTGTTTTATGTAAAAGTCAAGTTGAAAAAAAAAAAAGCTTCCTCATTTCTGCAGCTAACAACAGCAGAGCTAAGCATAATTTAGCTTTGCTCTGAAGATAAATTATAAATGGGTTGAGAAACTGCTTAGGAAGTGTGCACAAGTGATGATGTTTTTGTCAGCCATGTGATCCGTCTAGACGTTGCTAATTCCTGAATAATTTGATGAGCTTTTATTGTTTGATTATACGCAACCTCGATTCTGAAAAGGTTGGGACGTTGTGTAAAATAAAACCAGTAGGATGCAGCGATTTACAAATTTCATAAACCCGGAATTGATTCACAAGCATTTTGCAACTAACTAGGTTAATTAGCAACAGGTCAGTAAGAGGAATAGATATAAAAAGATTATTTTAGCGAAGCTGAATCCCTCAGAAGTAAAGATGGGCAGAGGCGCACCAGCTTAAAACTGTTTAAAAATAGTTTCAGAATAATGTTCCTCAATGGAAAATTGGGTCGACTTTACAATTCAAAAAGATTTTAAGAAACTGATATTTATGCAAGACTGAAAGTAAACGATTTTGATCTTTGTGGCCCTCAGGGGCCACAACACAGGTCTGGACATTACTGCATGGGCTCAGGAACACTTCCACACACTTCACTGCCCTAAACACAATTGCTGGTTAAAGCTCTATCATGCAAAAAGAAGCCAGATATAAACACCATTCAGTAACACCGCCATCTTTTCTGGGCTGAAGCTCATTGGGTAAACTATAAAGAAAATAACAGTTCTCTGTTTTACAATGGCTACAGTAGCAATATTTAACTAACAGTTAAAACACATTTTTGTTACTTAACGCTGTTAGCATGCTAGTTCTAGAATAACAAACCATATGTGTCTTTTTATACTAATTATTTTTGAAACTCTTCCAAAAGGAAAATGGTTTTAGCCTTATCTGTTGTCTGGTGTTGGGAGATCAGAGGAAAAACCCAAACGACTGTCAGTAAACATCAGACACCCAGCAGGTAAAAAGCTGCAGGGCTCAGACGTGGGTCTTATTTTAAATCTTCCCACAGAGGCACATATTCTGGTTTTTCAACACATATAGGAAGCTCTGACCCTGTTACTGTGCAGACACACTCAAAGCTACAGTTTTTTTTAGTTAGTGTTGACAGCTTCGGTGGAAACTGTTTCAATACTGACTGGCTGACTTGATGAAACACAGATAACAGAGAAACAGCATCAGTAACATGTGTGACATAAGCACATTGAAACTGCTGGTAGATAAGTGGTGACAAGTTTATCTGCAGATCTCTTGTTGCTAGGACCCTTATTATGCTTGTCTTGGTAGAAAATCTTAAAAAAAAGTATATTTATTTAATAAATGTTTCCTCGTTTAATCACATTAATTGTTTCTCTGGTTTGATTGTTGCATTATCTTCTTATGCACTGTGTTACATATTATGTTACTTAACCATTCCTTCCAGATAAAAATATCTGAGTGCAGGACTCTGCGACAAACACAGTTATCAAAGAGACTTACCAGAGATGTGCCGGGCTGTCATTAATATGGTGACTCAACACTGAAAAACACAACAGAGAGCAGTGGTTAGCTCTGACAAACACTGGCAAATTATCACTTTGGATACTTTGTGAAGAATCTATACATGATCTTTGACTTCAGTTAAATGTTATTTTATAAATGACCCAACGTCCAACAGTTAGTTTATGTCAAATAAATGTCAAGTTAGGTTTAAACCCAGTTAAACAAGCAGCCAGGGACCAGAGTTGGGTAGTAACTAGTTACACTTACTTGAGTTAATGTGTGGGAAAAACATACTTTTATCGCTACTCTTAATTGAGTAAAATTTCTGGAAACTTCACCCAGTGTGAGTAACTTCCACCTGCAGTTTTTGTTAGTTTCATAAATTTTAGTTTGAAAGAAACTAATTTGGAACAAAAAAATATTTTGCCTGAATTTGTTACTTTGTAATTATTATGTATTTATATGAATTATTTTCATTTGGACAGACTTTTAGCATAATTTAACTCATCATACTAACTAAGATCTGAAACCTTAGTTTAATACATTGCAGCCACAGAAAATACGTCCTTGCTTATATTTGTTATCATGCCTTATTCCACCAGAAAAAACTAATTTCTTTGCAGTTGAAAATGTTACATGCTTAGATGTTTAGAAAGAACATGTGGACACAAGCTGCCAACTGAAAGAAAACCAAAACAAGAGTGGGAATATATTTGTCAAAGCAGATGCGTTCTGATTTAGAAGATAAAAGCTCTGTGTAGAGAGTAAAAACAAAGTGGAATGAGGTCAGAGAGCAGGATTTTGGCCATCTACGGTTTATATGATTGAGTCAGAATCTCTCCCAGTGAGCAGACAGCAAACACACACACACACTCACAAAAAAATAAAAAAGACAAGATATAAGTTTGTAACAGCTGAACCAACTGAGGGTAATAGTTGCAACAAACAGGATGAAATGTTCTTTTGAAAGTGCTATAAAAAGTTGCCACAAACCACATTTACCTGACAACTCGGACAAGAAAAAACAATCAAAAATAGCTAGTGCTGAGAAAACTTTATGCTGGCTACAGAGGCACTTTTTTATAAAATAAAAAGGAAAATAGCTGCAGGTGTCACTGTAAAACATCTAGGTTTTTTAAGAAGGTAACAAAAAGCCTCGTACATTACAGCTCTGACCTGTTCCTGCAGCTTTATTTTATTTATTTTTCTAATATAATCTCACCAAAGCTACACAGATTTCTAGACAATTGTCTCATTATCTCACATAATTCAATACAAATGCAGCTTTTGCACCAAGAATGTCCAAACAACAGTCAGCAGCCAGGAATTTGAAAATGAATGGAAGTGAACAAACTGTGTGGTTTGTGGTTCGACCTGAGCTGCAGACGGTTTCTGTCTGCAGAACCAGTATCTGCAGGCTGACAGCGGTTCGTCTATCTGACTTGTTCTGAGTCGACTTTATAAAGTAATTTCCTCATGGTGACACCATGTGACCTAGGAGCTACAGTTAGAACAACAGAGATATTTCAAAGTAAACATCCGGCAGCTGAAATACCTTTTTGTTGAATCACAGAGTCTTATCACTGAAACTGTGATACATTTTTTTTTTTCCAGTTGCTGATAAGAACAGCAGACGAAACAAGGTTCACAAAGCAGGAAAAAAAACAACAAAAAAAACTCTGTCACTAGGATCGTTTTAATAAAAAAAAAAAAAAGTAAATGATGAGGATAAGGCACTCTTTGCTAAGCTGGGTTTAACTTTGTAAAATGTCCCACAGCTTCATGTCTGAAACTGGTCATAAAAATAATATGCGTTAAATTAAAATCTGTATAATCACCGATTATTTGGCATTTGATGTCTTGTTTGGGGGAATTGACTAATAAAATTTGAAATATTTTCAGCTTGGATCATTTGTTAAAAAAAATCTCATTAAATTATCATTTACCAACCATATTTATTGACATATACACAAGATTGTTTATGCTTTTAAAGCATTTTCACATTTTTTCTTTTTTTAAAAACTCAAATATTATACTGCCATGCCCTGTTTTTTTTTATAAAACACTTGCATTATATGGTGTATATAAACGTCACGTATGTGTTTAACATTAGACTCAGAGGAAGAATGACTTCTCTAAAAAAACCAACGGCCTCACTCTGATTTCTTTTTTCTAAGATGATCTACAGAATTGTTGGTTCCGTTCTTTGTTTGAGAATTTAAACCGATTAAATCCTTTTTACTGCAGCTCCTTTCAGCCTCCAAAGCACTTCAATAACTTTTAAAACCCTTTCTTGTCTTAGTAAAAGTACCCAAACAAAAAAAGACACTACAATAAAAACCTACTACCACGATGAAGGTGCAAAAGCCTAAAAAATAAATAAAAATACTGGAATTTTGAAAGGATGGTTCAAGACTCATTATGTGGAAAAACGAAAGAAGATTTAGTAGAAACTTAAGGATGGGAGCAGAGATACAGGTGAGTTGAAGCAGACGAGTTCAGACACGCCAATGAAATTCCTGCGATCCACTTAAAGACGAGCCTTACCCTGATTCTGTTGCACAACTGAAACAGAACAGCTCCTAAAAGCTGCGTCAGAGCGCTAAATTTATTTCAGAATTTAACCTAACACAAATAATCCCTGTTTGTTTTCTGCTCTGTGAACCAGACTTCGGGGCTGAATTCAGGTTAAAGGTTTGATTCTGCAACATGTCACAGTTTTTTGTGCAGAAAGTCACACCAGCATCTAAACTGAGACCAACACTGCTAAACAAGCAAATAAAACCTGCAGTGATTTGCTAATGTGTTGCTAAATTACGTTTATAAAAGGATGCAATGTGAAGGAATTGTTGCAACTTGTTTTTGACAGACAGACAAAGAAACCCGAAGAGAAATTTCCCCTGAAATTTTGTTATTATAGTTTTCAAAAAATTTAATTCTCACATGATTGACCTCTGAAAAAGAAGGCAGTTTCCACTTTAAACTCAATGAAAGATAATTTAAACCAGACAGTATGCAGTTTTTTTTCTAGTAGGATAAAGCATGCATGATTAAAAAAGTGGAAATTTTAGGCGTGAACAACAAAGCCTTTTATCTCGTTTGTAATTATGATTGATGGGTGTCCCGAGAACGGGTTTTCCCACCTGGTAGCTTGTTTTTCTGAAGGCCGGATCCTAAAAGAGAACAAAGAAGGATTTATGAATGATTGTATGGAGAGTATGAGTTTTACACTACTACTGAGTGATAAAAACGTTTTGCCTAATCACATTTGTCAACTCTGAATGTTACCATACTCAATATTTTACATTGTTTATACATAATAATCTATTTATATAAAAATATAAGAATCAGAAAGCTGTTATAAGTTATTACCAGGGTAAAATGAGGGTCTCTGCAATCATAAGCCCATCTTGGAAGTCTGTATATGTTTAAATATAAAAGACCCTTTGTAATATGAGCCAATCCAAAGAAAAGACTGACTTTATTCTCTGGTCTAGCTGCTGAATTATTTCCCTACAGCTACAAACAAGCAAATATTTCCAACAGTCAAATGAAAGAGGATGAGGCTAACAGGTCCCAGGGTTGACTTATCACTTACACATTTGGTTTCATGTTAAACATTTCTAAGAATTGATTGTTGTAAATACACAATATTTGATGAGGAATTGAAAAAGTGAAAGAAAACAACAAAAAGTGATGTTTTGTCAGGTAAAAAAAGATCCCAACTTTAACAAATATCGGGATATTTTATCAAAAATTACTCTTAAAAAAAAACTTCCACTTTTTTTCAACTCAAGCCTATTTTCGAACACATTATTAGCGGTTTCCTGAAAAATAAGGACTTGACACAAATTTGACTTTGTAAGTAAATTTAGAATTTGCATGTTAGAATACCCAAACACTGACGAGCAGGATGCACTTCCCCCACCCTCTAAAGTTTTACTCAACCATCACTCAGGGGACTAATTCTCAACTTTGATGGACGTCAGATAGAGAGGAGTCAGTCAGATGGTGTTTACAAAACATTAAACTCCAAACAGATCATCCTGGTTGATGTCGTTCAGAGGAGGAAGTGTGTGTGAACAGTCGCCACTTTATTCTGAGCTGGAAGCAGAATTAAAGACAGGCGCTGACTTTTTCCTTCTTTGTTTGCTACTTTTGACTTCTTTTTGTTTAGAGAACAAACACCATAATGCCATTAGTCAGTCTTTTATGTTTCCAAAGCTGATGAAAAAAACACTAAAACCAAAATACCTTAAACCAAATACTGAGTTGACTTTTCAGAAGTGAAACTCTGACTCGCCTGTTTCCCTTTTGTTTGTGCCTGAGCATTAACAGTATCACCCATCCAGTTTGGGCAAAATAAGAAAAAAAAGAAGAACTGAATCTTCTGTGGTTACATAAAACTTTTAATTTCACTGAAACTAAAGTTGATAGTGTTGGTGTGTAGTGCTGAGTCTACATTTTTAATGTTGTGAAGATTTCACATTAAAGATTAAATCAGGGCTTTTATATAATTCTAGAGTGTCGAAATCATCACGTTACAACGGTTGTGTAACGTTTGTGTCACTGTTAAAACACAAGTACAGGTTAGCTGCTTGTTTAACCTGGTTTTAAAGCAACTGCTAAAATCCTAAAAAAAATATATGGGTATTGGGTATTTACTAGTTTACCATCTACTCAATCTTCTCAGACAAAAAAAACCCAACAAAAACATTTTTTTTAAGATATAGGAGTTTTGAGCAGGTGTTTTTAGGTGGAGACGTTGGCGCTTTGTAAGCTATCTGATTGCACCTGCAGCTTCATGTCTGTTTCCTTTTTGTTTTTCAGAGACCATTGAAGGCCTGATTTGTTATCAGTAAAGATCTATATTTTGAGTTTCAAACACAAGTATGTGTGGTTGTCTATTGTGATAATGCTCAGAGTAAAGACAAACATGTATGTTAAAAATGCACTTGTTTCAGTTTACTGTACAATGAAGTAATTTCTCTTGAAAGAGCTTCATTTAATAGAAAGCAGTAGCTGCGGGGCTTTGGGATCAGTTTTTCCTAAAAGGTGCAGAGTTACAGTTTATTCCCAGTTGGGAAAAAAATGAGCGCAAATGGATTCACAGCACCCGATTCTTTTAGTAAGCTGGTGTTAATCTCCACAGCAGCCGCTGTGTGAGAGGCGGGGGGGAAACCATGGACAGGTCGCAAGTTCATCACAGGATAGAGACGCCACACAGACAAACATTCATGCTCTCACACATGCCTAATGACAATTTAGATTTATCATGCATGTGGGAGGAAACCAGATTATAAAAAACACCACACAGAGGGAGAACATGCAAACTCCACACTAAAAGGATCCAGGTGGAAGGGAAATTCTAATAAGTTTTGTTTTTTAAGACTAACAACCACAGCAAGAGGAGTACGGATAAAAAAAAATGATGCAATTGTGAACAAAGATCTCAATGCTTTGTCAAAGTAAATTTGACCATAAATCAAAATAAAACACCAACATGCAGGCCAGGCCCCGGCTAATTTGGCACCCTAGGCAAGATTTCAGGTGTAATTTTCTAAATCCCACTACCAATTTGTCATACGTTCACATACAAAATACATTCTGTACAAGATCTACTCAAAACTCTTTTCAGCCATTTGAAGAACATTCTACTAAATTATTGGGACAAATAAAATAACAATAAATCAACAATTTTTTAAGGTAGAACAATTATAAACCAGACTTTAACCTGAACTTTATCTGAGATTATGATTATGATGTTTTCTATTTCCACACTGAGCACCAGTAGCAGTTTTGGCTGTATCATATGATACTTTTATCATGAAATATCCTCTGCAGGATATAACATCTCATGTAGTAACGAAGCAAAATCATTATCCTACAGACTTAATCAACTAAAACGTTATAAAATATATTTTTTCGTCTCTCATTTGTGACGACCCCTTTAGCCTTTGCCAACACTGCCTAAGCCAACATGAGCTGATGCAGCAACATGTCTGCTGATGAACCACTAAATAATGCCAAACTGCCCGTACAAGTTGTCCGGATTCATCAACTCCAGTCTGCGTCTCAACTGTCACTACTACTGATGACTTTTCTTTGTATTTCAAGGCATTTAGTCTGTCTATCTTGCCTTCCTTGTCTGTCTTCTCCTCTTTGACAAACGCCTTTAATTTCCTTCACTCCCACCTGCATACAAAGTTCTCATGTGTCAGTGTGACAAAAAAAAGAAGAAAACAACATTCTGCGGTGTGCAGCTGAGGTCCACACTGCAGGATTAGTGAGCTATCCAGCTTTGTTTGGATTTAACTCCTGTATCACAAAGCAAACTAACCAAGTAAGACCACCATGGTAACTATGCTGTAAGGATGATCTGCCCCAGTACGGACTCAACCCACCAATTAAATTGATTATAAACATAACCATTATTTCAACAGTTCTGACAAGAATACAATAGTTTACAACAGAATCCTAAACAATAAAAACTAAAAATATAATTAATTGTTTTCTTTTTTTTCTATTTGTTTGATTATATTGCTGCAATTCACAACAAAAGCCATATCAGAGTAATATAGTAATACATTCTGATTAAATATAATATACAATTTCAGTAAATAAAAGTTTTCCATCGATTGGTCAGGTGAAAGAAGGTGTTCTGTCAACTTCTTTTAATAGAGGAATTAAATTAATATCTTGATCACAAATAACACGAAGATACAGCATTCAGTTAGTTTGTTTGGCAAGCTTTTGTTCTCCTATTTACAACATTTTCACAATTTATAAAATATACCGCCTCATCGTTTTGAAAGAATACTACAACAATTCAGCATCAGGTATTAACGCCTCCACCACTGGTGAGTACCCAAAGCGCGACTATAACCCAGACTTCATTAATTAAACATTTGAGTGAAATATTTTGCTAATAGCACAGACAAACACACAGGTAAAATTTTATTATAACTTTGTCAGAGCCAGAGAAAAAAAACAGACTGAAAGCCAGAAGAACACCGGAATCATGAACTTCTGACTCTGTGAATCCAGATAACCTTAAAAGTAAAGAATAGGGTTGAGCCTGATTGGTAGGTTTTGCTCTCAGCTGTCAGAATCATCTCCAAAACCTAATTTATGTTGCTCCCGGAAATCTATTTCTCCTGAACACAAACAAGAAGGAGGCTGAACACAAAAACAAAGTCCTCCTGTCAACGTGACGACACTTTCTGAATGTCAGGATGAATGCGATGAAGATAAAATGACAGCTGGACGGACAAGAGAATCTGTCTAAAGGCCCTGAGGCCCGGGGAGGAGCGCTACAGCGGAACACCCCCCCACCCCGCCCCCTCCCTGTGCCTGACACCTGATGACCCCTGTAGCATCAGATAATCCTGACAGGTGATTTGTTAAAAGCTGGGGGAGGAGGGGAAGGGTTAGTCAAAGAGCGTGAGCTAACCGTTTACTCCCAGAGAGACTAACAGGGCTTCCTCAAGTTTTTCACAAACAAACACAAAAGCTAATTGCAACAGCCTGAAGGCTCAGAGAGAAAATACCTCCCTATATTTTATTGTTTTGTTTTTGTTATTTGTCTTTTCTTTTTCTTTCTGCGTTTGCACACTGTGGTACACTGTTATTGTTATTTTTCTCCCGATGCCATTGGTTTTTATTCTTTATTTTTATTACTGAACTGATGGTAAGTACTTTGGTTCAATAGTCATTGTTGTAAAGTGCCAAATAAATAAAATTTGATTGTTTGATTAATTAAATTTAGATGTTCAAAACAGCCTTTGTACACCATGAAGTTTGACTTTTACTGCAATGTGGGAACTCGAGTCAAATAAAATTACTGGTTGTGTTACTACTGCATGTATCCCTCCAGCAGGAAGTTGAAGTGGATTTTACACAGTCTGTGTTAATCTGAGATGACAACACAGGAGTATGTTGTTAAATAACACCAACAAAAGAGGAGTTGCTAAAAAAACAAAAAAGAGCAAAAAATAATTTCGCATTTTCCTTTTTTTTTTTCTTTGTAACATTTAAAATATGTAGTTTCTAAGTGCTGAAGTGAATTACGTGAGTATTTCTGAGGCTTTTCTGTTGTTTTTAGTTTCAGCACAAACGTTTGTTTTGTTCCAGTATGTCGGAATGTAACAGGATGCAGGGCAAGGTCACCGCTGTTTTATGCAAAGAATGTGTCATTCAGGTATGAAACAGTTATGTCACTCTGTTGCTCACACTTTTTTAATTAGTTTAAAGGGTTTAACAAAAAACACAATATTCTTTGAGTTTTGAATGCAGTGGGAAACAATTTGTGGTTGTCCATCCCACATTAATTACTGAAGTAGCTGGATGTAAACTGGTGTTAACTCCTTTTAGCATTAACGCAACATGAAGATAAACAAGTTAACTGTAAATGAAGTAAACTCAATAGCTGCAAGACTGGGTACAGCACTTCATTTTTATCACAACGAACTACACCTAACTAGCATTTAATGTGGAGGCTATAGAACCGAGTGCAACAACGCCCTGACAAAAATAAATAGTTCATGTAACCCCTAATAGACTATTTTAAAGTTAGAAATAATCACAAATGCATGAAGCGGGCCGACCTCATGTTCGCGGGTTTATCGGGGAAAAAGCTTAGGTTGCTATGGAAACGCCAATGCAGTTGCACAAATTCAACAGATAAATTTAAGCCGTTATACCGCCCCTAAACTGATTTGTGTTAAACCTTCCTTTACAATCATAGATGTAATTTTTCATAAAAATCCAAATAAGCTTTTTGAGCTTATTGAGTTTGAAAAATTCCATTAGTGTTCTCATATGGCAACCTCAACCAGTTGACCTGTGACCCAGAAAAGCTAGGCTTCGCTAAGCGTACGCACATTTCTAACTACGAAATAGTTTATTCTGAGTTCTTCCAAGCATCCAGATAACAAAGCAAACACATTACTGCTAATGAGAACAAGTTTGTAGTAATCCCTTTGTTTTCAACCACCCCATGATGGAGTCAAATTTGTATTGTCATAATCTTAAGTGATACTCATCTCATTGATAAAAAAGCACTGAGCATTTGTTTACGCCACTTGTTTATTGTTTCACTTGTTTTTTTCTGTTTCTATTTTAGATTTAAATTCAGTGTGTTGTTAACAAGAAACTGCTTTTTTCATCCTTTTATAAGGATTCTATTGGCTCAGATCTATCTGCCTAGACATATTGTAGATGCAATAACTGGATATAGTGTTGAAATGTTCTTTTAGCAAAATAATTGTTGCCCGTGATCATGTCGTAAACGGTGGCATATTTGTAATAGTCGCCAGTCAGCCCTTTAATCTCATTTTTAACATGTTGCAAAATACCAAAGATCAAGAGGAGTTATTTTACTAGGAGGTCAGAATGTAGCCAACGGGATTGAGAAAGATGGAGACTAAAAGGAATGGCTGGTATGTTGTAGACAAGGAGTCCAGAAAGAGGGTAGGAGAAGAAAAATTATATTTAGATAAGAAAAAGTAGAAATTTTAACACAGCAACAACTATGAACAAAAACCTAACCACATACTCTATATTCATTATGTTGTAGGGAACAGAAACAAACGGTTGGACTGACAGATCTAAACACACCCAGAACTAAAAACAATTCATCCTTTCATTGACTTTAAGTAGATGGGCACATCTGGGACCAGTTGTCCAGGTTTGAACTGGTTCTTAGATGCAGTAACAAAAAGATTAAATATGATTTAGATAATTGAAGCTTGTATTTTACTTTTACTCATCAACCAAGCTTCATAAATAAATGTCTTCCCCTGTGCTTTTTTTTAACATCCTTTAGGAGGAAATGAAAAGCAAACACAAGTACAGGGATATTAAACAGATCTTGCTGAACATTTTTTTTTTCTAAAAGGAGGAGGTAGGGTTAGGGTTAAAACCCTGAAAAAGAAAACCAACATGCTTGCAAAGCTACTGGATGTCCTACTTCACCAAACTAGTTCATTCAAAGGCAAAACCGCATTCTCAATTTCATATGAAAAAAACAAAAGAACAAGAATACTTACGGTATTCTCTGTCGACAGTAAAAGAACAACGCGAGGCATGCTCCCACAGCAACAAGGCAGGCAATGACGATTCCAGCAATGGCTCCGTCTGAGAGACCTTCAATGATCTCCTCTATAAAAAAACAGCACATAAGATTTAATTAACTTCTCATATGTTACAACAATCCCTACATTATTTATTTCTAAACATAAACAACAACATGATGGGGGTATTGTGGGAAATGATGCCATGCTTCACAGTTTCGAAAAGAAACCACAAAGAGGAAATGAACATGACATGTCTGAATGTTTGTTGTGGCTCAGAGAACTGATCACTAGTGCTGGTATTTTAACAGTAACTGTCACTCTATATGACTCACACTATTCTACACTATTTCAGAGAATAGTGTGAGTCATATGGAGTGACAGTATTCTACAGAAAAGACAACATTCTGATGTGACTGAAAAACAAGATGTGTATCTCTTGGTTGCTTTCTTTCTCCTACACGTAAGGGCTGCTGAAGATTTCAACAAGTCACCACCTGGTTGTGTATCATCCTGAAAAATGTTCTTGTTGTGTTTTTTTTTTTAAACCTTGCTTCAGAATAATTTAAACCTCAGCAGGATGTAAGAAAATAAGTTTGCCACGTTCTCGTCCTCCTCTCCCTGCTTCTGTGCAGCTGTAGACAGTTTTATCGCCTCCATGCATCTTCTACCCTTGTCCACTCCAACACCCCCTCCCCTCATTCCCCATTGTATTGTGTGGCAGTACTATGGATTTTTTGTAAAACTTGCAGATTTCTGAGGGTCAAGTTACAGGTAAACATCTGAGAGGGTTGACATGTATGAGCATTACTCTTAGAGCGATGGTTATGGTGAATGAGGATGGATAAGGAACCCATATGAGCGGGGACCTCATAAGCGGGCCCATTGCTCTCCCCAAAAGACACTGGTCATTATTCAAACCTTTGCATCCTTTGGATGAAGGACGTGAGGTTAGAAACACTCAGTGTGCTGAGCTTTTCAGGATCCATAAAGGGGTCTCCAAGAATACGTTTCCTATGACTACTCAGAGCCAGACAGTGGCCTAAGTAGTGCAGAGAGGTCTCTAATTCAATGCCACAGGCATCACACAGACCATTGTCATGGAGTCCAATCACCATTTTATGGCAGTTAGGACTCCAACCAGTGTGCTTAGAGTTTTCCTTGTCAGGGCAATGAGAGCTTTCCCAAACCTAAGGTTTGGACCTTTATAAGTCCCGTGCCTCTCTGCAGTATGTCAGCTCCCTCCAATGGATTGAGTGTTGACGTCTAATCCAGGCCTTTAGGGCAGTCATACAGACTGTTGTTGAGAGACCTACAACAGGCTCTGGTCCTTTGAAGTGGGCATGACTGCCAGCTTTTGCAAGACGGTCAGCTCTCTCATAACCATAAATGCCAGTATGTCCTGGTACCCATTTAACAGTAACACTGTTATCTCTCCCCAGTTAGTTGACTGCTTGGGCACACTCCCAAACCAGTAATGATGTAAAGTGTGGCCCTTGAAGAGCTTTAATAGCAGCTTGGCTATCTGTTAGGATGAATATTTCCTTCTGTGTACACTGAAGGTCTTTGTAAGATGCCACACAGAGATGCCTTAGAGAGATACTCTGTTTTCTGCCCTAAACATAACAATAGAATTGAAAGCGAAACCTGCTTTGACACTAAACGACAACCAGGAAGTCAAGAACCGGTCTGGTTTCTTAAACCCTTTAAGGTGGTTCAAAACACTGCAGATTTTGGCAGCTTTTTGATTTGTGATAATCTTAATCTTACCTTTCACACTGAGGATGTGAGTGGAAGTGGTGCTCTTGCCGGTGACAGGATTGAACGCCTCGCACGTGTACGTCCCCGAGTCTTTGTACAAAGCACTTGCGATGACCAACTTATTTGTTATGACGTTGAGCAGCGTGCCGTTTAATTTCCAGGTGATGTTGGCAGGTGGGATGGATGGGGGAGAACAGATGAGCACCACCTCAGTATTGATCGCGACTTCATTTTTACCTTCCACCTTAACTGGTTCAGGACCAACTGGATACCAAAGACAGAGAATTTAATAAGATGATGTTTTAGTTTTGAATTAGCAACACTACAATCACTGGATGAATGATCTGTCTAAACAATCCAAATCTCCCTAAAAAACAATAATTGTCAATAACTTCCAAAACAATGAAACCCCAACAACCAAATAATCAATCAGTATCGTCGGAAAGAAAACACTTACAGCTGACTGCAATCTTGTAGGAAGCTTCTTTTTCACTGACAGAGTTGCGGAGCTTACAGGTGTAATTTCCATTGTCCTCTTTCTGTAGCACACTGATAAAAATGGAGCTCTTGTCACTGGAGAACATGATCCTAGTGTTTTCAGACAGAGGTGTGCCATCTTTCATCCAGCTTATTTCGGTTACGTTGCCTGATGTCGCCTGGCAGCTGATGTTGGCCGAACTGTTGCCAGCGATGAGGATACCAGTCGGGCCAGTGATTTTAGCACCTGAAATAGGTTCTGTGAACAAAAGAAGAAAATAATATTTTTACTCCTGAACGTTTTTAAGTATGTTTTATTGCTATTTGATCAGTTTTTAACTTATTTGACCTCTGACATCACGTAGAACACGAAACAAACCTAGCAAATTTCCCAAAAAGCTTTGCAGCATTGCTCACCCATCACAGAGAATCTAACAGCAGGAGAAGCAACGACACGTAGGGTTTTGGCATTTTGAGCTCTGCAGGTGTAGTTTGCAAGATTCTTTCCAAATCCCTGCCCTTCGATGGTTTTCAGGGTGAGGATGGGACCGCTGGCCTTGATTTCATCCTTGTTGTGGTACCATGTGAAGGTGGCAGGGGGGCTGGAGGAGGGGGCTGCACAGGTCAGGTTGAAGTCAGAGTTGGATGTGATGAAATCATTGGGTTTCAGGGGACTTATAGTGACATCATCAGGGCCATCTGTGGAACACAAAGCGATGAGTTCAAAATCCAAGATTGCAAAGAAAATAATGTTTTGTTGACTTTCCCTCAAATCATTTTTTTCACTTTATTCACATTATTCTGTTAGAAATGCATCTATGAAATCATTTTAATATTTCTTTTTATGTTAAGATGTTAACCAAACAATAGAAATTTAATCTAAAGTGAATTGTATTTTTTTGTTAGTAATTTTTTTGTATTTTTTCCAAAATAAACTCTTGATCGGTTGTATTTAAACATTTAAATCAATCCATAGAAACCAAATTATGTTAAGATAAAACATCAATTTGATTTTATTAACAAACTAAAGTTTTTTTTTTTTCCAGTAGACGTGTTTCCATCCAAACTTAATCCGAATTTTGAGTGAATTTTTAAAATGTCGAAAAAGGGTAAATGGCTTGGAGCGAATCAAACAGGCTACGCAAAGTGTAATTACATCAGAGGTTGACGTTATGTATGGCTGTAGTAAGCAGGAAGTAAAGTCACAAACTCGCAGGGATACACATCTCAGGACAATGGAGAAAAGTTATCAGGAACGTGTTGCTATTATCGGGAAAGTTGTAATTATTCTGTCATGTCAACTAGTATCGGCGATGTTACATGCTGTCTGGAGACGTAGAGAAAAAAAAATCTCTTCTTGCTACAGGAATATCCAGGAAGATGCTAACAGCGGGAGGAGGGTCCAGCTGGAACAGCTGATCGAAATAAATGTTCGCTACGTCAGAACTTATACAGCAAATGTGTTTCCATCTCCCCTTTTGCACATTACCTCTTTTTAAGAAAATCTAAACACCACCTGAATCGAGCAAAAAAAACGTTGATAGAAACATAGCTATTTACAGCCTGACCAGGTTAACCCCTCTTGAATTGTAGCACTGAGCTTTTGATTAATTAATAACAGGACTAAGCTGCGGTTGGTGTGGTTTGACTGCCTTTCAGGTTATTCATGCTGAAGGAGACGAGGTGTAGGTTGCTGTGTACACAGTGTGGTTTTAGCTTGACAGCACAGGCTGAAAGGGAGCGCCTTGCAAACAAACGGAGCGGTTAGAAAATGCAGCAGTTTAAATAACTGAGTCTACTATGATACTTGTTTTTTTTTATCAGAATTGACCAGGATTTGAGTTTTAACAACAATAACTATAGACATAATGAAAAAGCTTGTGTGTGGGTGTGACTCAAAGCAACAAAAAGGTAGATTAAGTATTTATGATGACTGGCCTGTTGGGTTTGGAGTGACCTTTTGCTGTCAAATGGGTGTGGATGTTCATTCAGTCAAGTGCAACACCTCAAACAATGGGAATCTCAAGAAATGAAGAATGCTAATAACTGCCATGGCTGATAAGGAAGAAAATGTTCTCAATAAAAGAGAGTGACTCAGAAACTATTTCATTAGTCTCAGGTTAAAAATGTGAATCTAACAAATTGTGTAAATGTTCATCCTTGAATCATTTTATCTCTCGAAATAACCCATTTTTTATGAAATCCTCTCACTCAAGTCAACATCAGTAAGCTTCAGATTTTAGGTTTCAATCCTTATAAACATGAATACTGGCTATGATGGTAATTTTGTGAATTTGAAGTACAGAAAACCTGTTCCACCTGCTTTTTCAGACTTCAAGCTAACAGGTTTTACTGCATGTAACCTTGTCTGCTTTTGTAAAAAAGCCACAACGTTTTGCCTCAAAATTTAAATGAAACTGACAAGATGACAGGAACAAAACTTGTATTAAAGAAGAACGGGAATGTAAGTTTTACTAAGGACAGTTAAGTTAACAGCAGCTATATATTCTTTGCTGAGGCAGCGGAAGTTTCTCTAAGTGGTAATCCGATCCGTCTCTGGAGTAATTCATTCCACCGTTTTCTAAGCCACTCCTTTTTTAGGCAAAACATGTTTGCTGCTGTGCAAGAGGAGTTCCTCTGCAGAACAGTAGAAATGTAAGTTAAATACTTACAATAAACTGTGAGGTTGAAGGGGGGACTTGCGGCTTGTTCCAGGGTGTTCTTAGCAGTGCAGGTAATGGGCCCAACCAGATCGGACCTGAGGACACCTGTGATGGTCAGCTTACTGGAACCTCCATCCGTTGATGGTGGAATCTAAAGAAACAAAATGCAACAATATAATGAGAAACAAATTCTACACAACACAAATGTAACACAGCTGTGTTTTTTTTTTGCATTAATGCAGCATTTTAGCTTTCCTTAAAAATAATTTCAATCATATTTAGTACATAGATAAAGCTAGTAGTTACATTAAATTAAAGGTTAACAAATTAGGCTAGGTGAGGCAGTTGGCCCATCCTGAGTCTGCAGGTTTATTATAGTTTAAAAGAGGATAACTCCTGTGGCTCCAAGCTTTCTAAGGGAGGGGGAATGATTCAATGCAGTCTGTTGGTTTTTGCTTTACAATTTGCATTTTAAAATGTACTAAATCTGATTAATTTGTTGCTACATCTGGACTTTGTAATCTGAATCTGACTGTATTTGTATAAAAGAGTCAAAATAAATAATCATTTTGACCCAAGGGCAGCAGGAGGGTTAATTGAAAAAACTGGATGAACTGGACTTCATGCATGTAAAAGAAGACATATCAGGATTTTAAAACCAAATCCTTCAGTTGGCGTCTATATAAAGTGGAACCGCAATGCTTTGGTCGGAATTCCTCCTTATTGTAACTCCACAAGCCCCTCTTTCACCCTTTTTCTGATGCGTGACTCAGATTGACTCATTTTGAGGCTGTCTCTTTAAATTCAAACAGGGTGTTTCACACCTTGTAGTTAGCAAGTCCATATCTTCTTTAGAAATTCTGTCGCAAATTCTGTGACATAATAGTTCAAAAACTGAACGGGTTGAAAAATATACAGAATATAAAGATATCTATGCAGCACCTGGAGCGACTACATTCAAATTGTTTGCACTCCTACAGACTCCAAGTACACAACAAAATGCATTTAATGGCTAAAAAAGTTAATTTTGCATGATATGTCTTCTTTAATACAAATAAAACCTGTTTGTTTTTTGTTTGTATTTTTTTAGATGACTGTAATTGCAAATTGGTGCAAATTGAAATGGTTCACTCCCAACAAAAAGCAATTGCATAGATAACTATACGACTAACAGTACAAAATGTAAAACAGCTGATAAGTAATTATTCACAAACTACTAAAAAGTTCATGTAATAAAACATTATTGCCTCTCGTCTAGACACAATGTCAAACATGAAAACCATAAACTCACGTTTTCCACGGTCAGTCGTTTGCCATCAGAGACAATGGGCGTGGTGCCGTTGGTCCAGGTGAATGTCAGGTAGGAGCCTGAGGAAGAGCACGTGAGGACCACAGTGCTGTTGTACTCGATGGCTTCAGGCAGGTCAGACTTGATGACCACATTAGCAACCGGTACTGTAGAGAAACAGCAAGTGTTTGTGAGGAAAATGTGGTGCTTGCACAGACAGAAAAATTAGAAAAAAAAGTTTATTAAGCATGTATTGTTATGTAAAATACGGCAATTGATGCTGGTAAATTTAAACTTTACACTTGCTTGTCAAGAGGATTGACTCTATAATCACATGATTCTCTTTAACTTGCAAGATGGGAAATGTAATTGTTACTGCAGAGATTTTAAGCAATCAGTAGCTTTGATAATGAAACTCTACTCCTCTAAAAGTCACTTATACGCAAGACGGTAGAGGATTTAATAACTTGTATGCCCGAGGCTGACTCACAGAATCATGTTGCTGCAGCAAAATCAACAAATGAACACAATAAATGAACGTATCTAAGTTAGTGCCACAACAAGACCTGCTTGACTTGTTACCAATAACCCAAGAGTAGCAACTCTGAAAGTACAGTGTGTAAACTGGCGGTTGGGCAACAGTGGGTGTGGGAGCAGTGTGAAGGAGTGGCAACCGGAGCTGACCTCGAAGAGTTCCACTGACAAAATACAGACGTTACTTTGAAAACAAGATATAACTTTTGTTGTGGTTTTAAAATCCAGAATTTTCTGATAAACCATGACGGGTTTGTCAGATGGCAGAAACCCAACGTGGAAGCAAATACTGTTTTTTTCCCCATGAGAATGGGTTTTTGACTTCACTTTGAACCATGATGGCAACATTTCATGCTCACTACATCCATGCATTTTCTTTTCCCGCTTGATTCTGTTTAGGGTTGTTGGAAGCTGGTGCCCTTCTCCAGCAGTCCCTGGGAAAAGGGAGGGGTACTCCCTTGTTTTCAGGAAATCACAGACTGACAACTTTTCATACGCACAGTCACATAGTGTCAACTTAGGAGTAACCAGTTATCTGAACATTCGTGTTTTTGGACTGTGGGAGGAAACCAAAGTATCGGAGCTAGGAGAAAACCTGCAAATGCACCGGAAAGGACTTCCAGCTTGGGAGTTGAACCTGCAGCTGTCCACTGTGCAGCTGTTGTTTCCCATATTACCCATATGGACACCCAATTGTTTTCTGTCTCATACAAACCTCTAAAATTTTGGGAGCAGGGCCTTTAGTGTGACACATCATACCCTCCTATCTGAGCTGAGGAATGAGACATCACAACTATTTCAAGGCACTCCTCAAAACTCACCTCCCCAATAAAGCTTTCAGCTCACCACTTTGTTCCTGAATATTTCTTTTTGGTAAATTGTCACTGGGTTTCTTGAAATGGGTATATAAATCAAAGTTATTATTATGTTTCCCTCCTAAGCTACAAGTACAATTAAACGGAAATGGAAGATTTCAACTGCAATATTTGTAGAACAGGTTTTTCAAAGAGAGGTAAACGCAAGGATGGTTAATTTTATTAAGAACTGCAGAAACCTTTATAAATATCAACACAGAAGAACCAACCCTTTCTCAAACAGCGTGGTTATTTGATATTCAAAATGTCTATATTGGTGCACAGTACTGGCTTTGTTCCAATGGCCTATATACCTGTGTTAGAAACAATCTCCCAAAGGTGTTAAGGGTTATAGTATCAAACATGTTTTTGTATCCAGGTGGGAAATAGAATCTCCCCTAAATGAACAGCCCTTCAATTAGGCCATCACAGACCTATTTCTGCTCTGGATATCAAATGAAGACTAAAGAAGTGGGGTTATAAATTTGAAGCACTCCCACCTGAGACTAACACACACACACACACACACATTCCACCAGTACTGAAGGCTACAGTATGAGGAGCCACGCCCTGAGTCAGCTCAGTTACTCAGAGTGTTTTTCATTTTTTCTATTGTGTTTGTTTTTATTAAATCCTTACATGGATATATGAAGACCTAAGAAATATGTTTTTTAAAACATACACATGCTATGTAGTAGAAATCAAAACAAATAAGACCAGTAAGTTTTCTGTGTCCTGTTGCCACTGAATATAGTCCTTGGAAGCCTGTTTGGTTGCCAAGTGATGCATTACTTACACAGTTATTCTTGTGGCGGAGGGATATCTACTCTGATTCAGGTGTGACAGCGCCGAGCTTCACTGAGTAATTAAACAACTATGTTTGCTCCTGTTTCAGGTTGAGTGATTCACCCCCGTTTATTTATGGATAATAAAATAAAAAGACTTACTCAGAACCCGGACGTGAACGTCTCCAGTTACAGTAGCAGATTGTAATAAAGTGACGCTGTAGTCCCCGCTGTCCTCTTTCTTTAGGGAGGTCACGGTCAGGGTCCCGGTGTTTGGGTCAACAGAAGCCCTGGTTTTGTAGGCATCACCAAATACAGTTTTATCTGGACGCAAAGTAACAATATTTATTTGATCCGTTCCGTCGTTGAAATTCCAGATTACGATGTCCTCCGGGTTTTTCGGAACCAGGATTTTAATAGTTAAATTTTTCCCCAAAACTACGTCCAGTGGACCCGGTGGAAGAACAGTGTTCCCTGCACAGAAACCTGCAGACAAACATAAGCGGTTAAAAGTTGTGATTGGAAAGTACAGGATAGTCACAAAGTAAGCTGCGCTAAGTGTCCTCTACAAACTTTGAAATAAAACGATGTGCAAAAAAATAAAAATGAATACATTTAGAAATCTGTCAATCTTTTGTTTTATTTATTTATTTTTTTATAAATAAATGCCATTCTGCACAAAGAAGCTTACCAAGTAGACAGAAGAAAAAAAGCAACGAGTTGAAGGAGAGCAGATCCATCCTGGACGGTTCGAGTCTTTCCAGCAGAAATACAGTACAGAAACTGCGGCAGAACCTGCTGCTTTTAGAAAGAGTGAGAGACACACCCAGACAAGGTGTAGGCTGCACACACACACCTCTTTCTCTGACATCACTCACACGGATAAATCAACATGTCAGCTTTTTAACACACATAAATCCACTTAAACACTTAACTTTAAACTTGTTTAAAGTTAAGTGTATTTTTCTGTGATATATGCTTCCTTACTTGGAATACAGTAAGGAATACACTGAATACAGTATGGCACTTCAACTATTTGATGAGTAAGGGATTTATTATAAAAAAAATAATTTTACTATAGGGTCCATTACAAAATGTGATGGTGCTGCCACCTGGTGGACATGTTAGAAAAGTGACAGATTTTTAGGAAAATTAAGTGCAATAAATTCACACTAGATGAGGACCTGGTGTTTGGAGCTAAACAATCAGATGTTGAATCAAAGGAAGCTTGTACTCTTTTATATTTATATTTATAAATATATATTGTACATAACTTCCTGAGAACCTGCATCTTATAAGAGCTCATTTACTTTCCATACCTCAATATTTACTTTAACGCCACTTTGACCAGTCCTTATTCAGTGAGTCTAGTTTTTAAGCTTTATTTTTAGTACTAAATAAAAAAAGTTTGATACATTTAAATATTTTATATGTTTCATTTTATGTTTATGTGACTCTAATAAATCTTAATAGCTAGAAGGGGGAACAAAGCATAAGTTTGGGACTTATTTGTCTGCAACAGAAGGGGTGCAGTTTTTTGAGGTGGTCATTGCCTCCCCTCCCACCCACCTTCTCCCTTGGTGGATCCCCTGACTGAAGGGACCACCAGCATGGAGTTTCAGTGTAGAACTGGGACTGGAGTCATGAAAAGGAGTACAGCTCTAGCTGTGGTTTTGTGTCTTTGTGATCTCAGACAGCGATGATACGAAGCTTTATAGATTTTATGTTACTTATTCAGCCATTCATTTATTCTGAGATTCCACTAGATGTCAGCACCGTGATACGGAACTGTGCCTCCACTTGATCTTGAAATAAATAAATAAATAAAATACTCTTAAAAGTCATATGACAGTTTACAAAAGTCTCATTGGAGTCAATTGACAACAACTATATCACAATCAGTAGTTTAATTTAGATAAATCTAACCTACAATAATTAGCAGAAAACTCTTAAAAAGTCATCTTATTTTAATGAACAAAAAATGTTGCGTTCATGAACACCAGACAAAAAGTGTTTGTTTTGTAGGAATTAACTGTCACACATTTCATCTGTTTGCCTTTAGGACCTGTGATGAGCACATTCAGGTCCAGTATTGAGGGGAAATGTGACTGAATAATCTGTTTTAAAATGGCATCATAATCTGGAATATCAAAAAATGACTGATTCTGTTGTTGAAGCAGAGAAAATACTGTCAAATAATGTAATTCGGCTGTTCAAAAATTGTTTAGTGTGAGATAAAAAAAAAACTCAAGACTTGTGAGGGTGACCTAGTGTTTCTGTATGGACTGTTTCAGTGTCTGTGTTTACAGCAGCTCCCAGCTGCTGCTGTCACTTCAGTTTCTGTTCAGTCAGACTGACGGGGGTTTTTGTACGATGAGTTTTCACTGTGTGAACACATACTGACTGTTGATTGTGTTTATACCCTGACAGTAATAAACTCCTGCATCTTCAGCCTGAACTCCACTGATGGTCAGAGTGAAGTCAGTCCCAGACCCACTGCCTGAGAAACGCTCTGGTGTCCCTGACGTACGTTGCTTGGTGTAGTAAATCAGCAGTTTTGGAGTTTTTCCATCTTTTTGTTGGTACCAAGCTAAACAGTAAGCACCGCTACAGCTCCAAAACTGATGACTGGTTTTACAGCTGATGGTGACAGATCCTCCAACAGCAGAGCTCACTGCTGCAGACTGAGTCACAGTGACCTGTCCTCTGGACTCTGAG
>JARVJO010000155.1:16838974-16872129 GCA_031762555.1 Cynodonichthys magdalenae | reverse complement strand
AATAGAAATGAGATAAACAGAATTATCCAAAAACTAAACTTGTCGACTTTTTATCTTGTGATCTGACAATGATTATTTATTAATGTAAGTTGTCTGAAAAGAGGTATGAAGAAGAAGGTGTTCACTGCTCTTCATGTTTGGACATTACTTGTGGTGTCCCCCAGGGCTCAGTGTTGGGTCCCAAGTTATTTATTTTGTACATTAATGATTTATGTAAGGTATCAGAGTCTTTGAAGTATGTCTTAACATATTTTTCTCAGGTAATTGCTTGCAATTGTTAGAACATAGGATAAATACAGAGCTAAAAAAATAAAAATTGGTTTGACACTAATAAGTTATTAAATTTAAGCTTAACAAAATTCATTATCTTTGGGTATGGTACTTAAACTGTAATTACAAATTCATTTAGAGGGGTTTCAAATTGAAAGGGTGACTGAAATTAATTTACTCGGAGTAAAAATTGACGAAAAATAAGCTGGAAATCTCACATCAGACATGTACAAGCCACAGTGTCAAGGAGAATTGCAATATTACATAAAGCAAAACAAGTTCTGATTTACAAATCATTTCATATTCTATACTGTTCCATAGTTCTTCCATATTTAAATAATTGTGCAGTAGTTTGGGGCAATAATTACAAAACTGTTTTACAACCATTATTCATTTTGCAAAAGAAAGCAAAAAGGATAATTTACAGGGCTGGAGAGATTACACCAATTCATTATTCTTTTTGTCAAAATTTACAGATCATGTACCAACAGCACTAAAAACATTTGAAGAAAAACACAAATTATTACCAGGTAATATTCAGAAATTATTTGTTGGAGGGGAAGGGACTTATTATCTAAGGGGTCAATTTAATTTTAAATCAAGGATTGTTTGTACAACTCATGGGTTTTGTATTTCTGTTGGAGAAAAACTGTGGAACAGTCTGACTGTGGAACTTAAGTAATGTCCAAACATAAAAAAAATTAAGGGGAGGTATAAAAATATCATTTTCAAAATATATAGGGATGCTGAGTGTGTTTGATTATTATTTTTTATGTTTTTGTTGTTTTTTTTTGCAATATTTGGAGATGTATGGACTGAGACACAGATAAACACAACAGTTGGTCCAGGTCTGGTTTCTATATGGACAATATTTACAAAGAGCAGAGAGTAAGTAAAGACAGTTGAGTGAGGACATGTGGTTAGTTTGTCAAACAATAGTCTCAGCCTATAGCAGCAGAACTAAGAGAACTCAGGAATCCTGAATCAACCATAAAAATGTATAATTTTCTAGTCTAAAAAGTAGACAGGGTGTCAACCTAACAGCCAGAAACTGGAAGTTGGTTCAAACAATAAACGTTATCATTATTTTTTGCCAATCATCACTCTGGTTGCTCTGATATAAAATGTCTTGTGCATTCAAAAATATTAAAGTAAAGTAGGTCCTCTGGACAGGTTTTAATGAAACGCTTCATCTCTCCTCCAAGAGATTTCTTCAGTCTGAGGAATTTCAGGTGAATTTAGCTTTAAAAGCACTGCCTCCACATGGAGGACAAACAGGTTTAATGAGGACCATCAGCCTAACAGTATTGTAAGAGGGGGACAACTGGACACAGAGACCTCCACCCTTGTTTAATGAAGGACTGTTTATCTTCACAAAAAAGGCTTCCTTTACTCCTCTCTCAAACCAATGCTCCTCTTTATCAAAGAGAACTGTTTGCCCAAAACAGGACTCCAGTCAACCACCAGGTGAAAATGAAGACACCAAACCCAGACCAGTGGTCTGTATGTTGGGGGAGGTTCAGAGAAACAGCGACTTTTATTCTTATGATGTCGCAGTGGCTTTCTCTTAAAGTAGAACCTGTCCGGGAAAATTCAAGTCCTGCTAATTTTTTTTTTCTGTTTCTTTTTTGATTTGCTTAGTTTAAATGGAAATTATTACAAAAGTTGCAGTCCATCTCTTGATTGTAGAAGAAGTTTATTTGCATTGGTTTCAGACCAGCATTTCTCTCTATTACATGGAGAAAGACAAAGGGTAGGAACAGAAAAAAATAATTAGAATGAACATAAAGTTCAACAATTATTGATTGTATGTAAAATATGAATCAGAACTGTATTTGTGAAACTGTATTCTGATGTTTAATATAATGCTTTTTTAAAATAACTTTAATGTTTTTGAAACAGCATAAAACACAAATAGCCATTTTTAAAAATATTTATATTAAAATAAAACATTTCATCCCACAAATACCAGTATTAAAGTTGTAATTGTGTGTTTTTAAATAAACTTATATTTAATTTTTTTGCGTACTTAAGTAATTTTTTTTTTTTTTCTAATGGCTTGATCATGTGTTTACCGTACCGTCACCACTAGAGGGAGCTGTAGGGTTACTTTTACCAAGTAGGTTGAAGGTTAGAAGTGGGTCAACGTGTTCAAGCTTTCATCACAAATATTTTCCATTTGCAATAACTTTTACACTTTCGTAAGACTTGAAAAAAAATAGGATAAGCAGTAAAATCACATATCCATAGTCCAAGTTCTGACAAATAACATGTTTTAGTTAAATCAACTGCTGGAAAAAGTTGACCTACTTCCCTCTGAACTAAAGTCTCAGAAATAAAACATGAACACTGGTGTCATACTGTTAATACAGACTTACAGCCAGGTCTGACTTCACCTTTCCAGCATGTAATTGTTTAAACTGTTTTTTATCTTTCATTGGAAAATTAGAAGCACTTACAGGAAACTCCCTTTGTTTGATTTTCAACCACCCAACCTCAAGATTCATCTGAACACATCCTGTTGTATCAGCATTTCATTGTAATTCAGGGCCCCAAAAGTTGTGTCAGCGTCAATGGAATTTTTTTAAAATTCATTCACTTTTTTATTTTAAACAAGACAACTTCCACAACTGTTTCGCATCGTTTTGTTTTTTTAATTATTATTCTCAACATACATACAAAGAAACCTTTATCATAAGGAGTTTATGAAACTCACAACATGTGGTCTGTAGAAATAAAGCAATCCCTACAAACATTTAGAATAAACTCTAGTATAGAGTTTGGATTATAGCAACTAAAACTCCCATTAAAAATGTAGACATTCAAAAGGACTCACACCGTATGTACAGATGTACTAGCTTTAACAGGAAAAAAAATAAAAAATAAAAATGCTCTTGAGGAATAATGTGGTGATACAAGACTTGGTGTAAAAAGGTTCATGTTGGCCCCTCAGGAGGTCTGTTTGGAATGTGTTACAAAAAAAAGGGCAAAATTACAAATAATTTTACTTCTACATTTAAGGAATCTCCAGGTTTACAAGGAAGACAGTTGTTTGCTTTCACTTTCCAGTCCTGGGTTCTGCTTTGGTGTGTTGATTTGTCTGTTCAGGAGCCAAAGAATGAGTCTCTGTGTTCTTGCTCGTGCACTTCTGTTGATCCGCTCATCTCGGAAACGATCCACAGCTTTGTTTTTCCCCTCTCTCTCTCTTTCACTCTCTTTCTTTAAAGCCCTCCTTCTCCATCTCTTCTCCTCCAAATACCTATCCCACCCTTTCTGCCCCTCTTGTCCTCTTGCCCAGAGTGAAGTGGAGACATGTTTCCCTGCACCTGCATGGAAGAGAAAGGAAGAAAAGTGAAGTCAGATCTCTCCCCCCTCCTCTCCCCCTCCCAGCAGAGAGAGGGAGGGGGGGGCAGACAGACTGGCGCCTAGCATGGAACTTTCATTAACCCCAGGCAGATAGCAATGAATCCGCTCCACAATCACTGGCCTGTCTAAATGTCGAGCAAAGTTTCTTCAACTTCAGTCTAAACCGCATCAATGCATCCTCACACTAAGGCTTTGACTAAATACTATGTTTAACACCATATTTTAAAACAAATTTATAAGAGTTATGGAGATAATACATACCGCGATGTTCTGTCCTTATTCTAATGGCACAGCTGCTCTTCCTCTTTGGAGAAATCTCGAGAAATGTCAGCAGTCTAAAGGAGGAGCAGAATATACATTATTACTCTGAAATACTAAGGACCAGAATGAAGTGCCCAAGAATGTGCATAAAAACTAAAACATCTATCCGGTTGCAAAACCATCTGCGTTAGGAGCCTCACCTTTATGGATAGGACCATCTCCAGGTCGAAGATGTAGTCGATGACATGCTGCAGGATCTCCACCTGACTGACGGTCTGGTTCTGCGGGATGCTCGGGACCAGCTCCTTCAGCTTGGAGTAGCAGTCGTTGATGTCGCACAGGGCGCTCACCGGCTCGTCCACGCACGAGTGTTTGGGGTTATTACTCCGGCTGATGGCGAGGCTCTGCTCCGAGACGCAGCACACGGCTCTGTAGCAGCTCCTCACCGAGCGGACGGGACTGATGGCTTTCATGATGAGAAGAAACAAAAGTGAAAATAAAAAAAAAATAAAAAACAGATGGATGCTTCAGTATAACAAGGTAGTTTCTCCAACGGGTTGGTTAAGTCGATAATTATCCTACTTACACTTCTATGCAACTCTGACAGCGAAAGTACGGCTTTTATACACAGCGGAGGTCTAAACACGCCCCCTTTTCGCATCGCGTTCTGATTGGCCAGTGCAAAATACCAAGCGCTTTGTCATTGGCTGATGTCCTCTAGTGGAAGAAATGAGGAAATCAGGATGAGAGCCGGTGGTGGGGATTGTCAAATCAGTTAATTATCTTTTTCAGGTGGCTGGATTTGTTTGAAATAGATAAAGTTTTTAAAGTTAAAGAGCTTAAAAGGACCCCGTGGTGAAGGATGATTATTTTAAACTCGCTGGAACAGCAAACAGAGACTCAAAACAGGATTAATTTATCATGTTTCTGTTTATTAAAATTCTTTACAAAGTTTAGCTGCCACGTTTATCTGCTTTAATTTGATTGATTTTTACAAATATGGAGGCATGTTTACATAACTTTATGGTACTTTTAGGCACAAACACAAAAATTTAAGCATTAAAAGTAAAAAAGTAATTAAAAAACTGCCAATTTTCCAGGAATCATGTGATGTTGTTAAAGAATCAACCATCTGAGTATCAGTTTAATGACTATTCGCTTGTTGTGAAACTCTAACCCTCATCATAGAACACTGGGTGACCACAAATGTCTTTTTTTCTTTTTCTTTTTCTTTTTGCACATGAGCTCAAACTGTCAAGTCAAAGCCAAAATCTAATCTCCTTCGCTGTTAAAAGTTACATTTAAAAACGATCCTAAATGTTGCTCCCTTTTCAGTTTACATCAAAGCACGTCCCGTTCTGCTCCTATTTGGGACTTATTTTTCCTCTTTTTCTCACAATCCTGTTTTGTGGAGGAATGCAGGCCCGAGCCAGCTGTGTGTCCTATCCCGGCCCAGCTGTGTTGATCTAACGCGCCAGTCCCAGACATGCTGGCGCCAGCCTCCCGACGTCATCCATTCACCCCGACGCGCACTCCCCTCCTTGGCAGACGGCCCGCCCTCCCATGCCTCCCACCTCTCCACCACCCCCCCTCGGTGAAACCAACCGAGTGGAGAGAAGCAGAGGCGCTCGGAGATCCGATTGGCTGACCGGAACTGTCACTCATAAAGATCATTCCAAGGGCTTCTTTTTCTCCTTGGATCTGTCTTTTCATTAAAAAAATGCAGAAGTTTTTAGCTTCACACCCAAATGTTTTTAAAGCAGAGCTTTCAAATGAACAGACTTTACCATGTCGGGGCAAAACCAAAACATGCAGCAGTACATAGTTTTCTGAGCGTGCCAAAATGGTAGCCTGCGAAATAATGAGGTACAGTGTGAACTTTTCTCTTTTATTATGCAATGTTGTTTTAATTACAGGCAACCTGGCTCCTGGTTATTACACTGCCTGACGAGAACACCAGGAAAAACAAAAACAAACAAACTGCTATGGTTATCTTTTGTCTGCTGATGTGTGCGTAAATACGCACGGCCGCCGATACACAGAGGCTTAACAGATGCTGGAGCCACATCTGCCTCCCCTCCCTCTCTCTACCCCCGTCAGCTGAATATCAGGTATCATCACAATGAGAGGACAGGAACTGAGCATCACAAAATAAACACATTTATATTCAAGGTTACAAGTGGATCCTCATCCAAAGAGGACTGTTTATTAAATGAGTCACAGAGTCCCAGTCTGAGCACGCAGGAAACATTCGATGAGGATATTTTAAAAAGTCAGTCGTCCCACAATTAAACAGCATCGTGTCCTTTGAGATAAGTTGAGGTTATTTTAAATGAAATACCCTGTTTATCAACTTGTCTTTTCATTTCATGGATGCAAATTGCTTTTTAAACGTTCTAATAGATTTTAATCTAAGTAGATATTAACTGAATGAGTAGAATTTCTGACATTTTGTGTTTGTTTTATTTTAGATGTGATTTGTGGCTAAAGAAGCTTTATGAGACAATTTAAAGGAGCACTCAGGTACTTTACCCAACCCTTTATTTACATCACTAAGCACTATTTTTTTTATTTTTTTTTTATTTTTTTTGTTCTACACCAAGTATTTTTAAGTTGCCAAATTCCCAGTTGTGTATCTAGGATTTTTCTGAGTAAGGGGCCACAATATTTATAGAGGGGCCAAGTATTTGTTCAACATTCTTGCACCCTGGTTTGGGTAAGGTGTATACATTTAACCAGGCACACATGTTCAAACACTAGTAATTTCACTTTAAACATCTTGCATGTAAATTATCCTTACCAGTTTTACATGTTGTTTTACTGTACATACTCTCAAAAATACAGAATTGTTGGCTGAAAGACTTTTTCTGCAGGATTGTTCAAATCTTAAGAAGAGAAGAAGATTTCTCTAAGCTTGATTCATGCCGGACTTTCCTATTTGACTCATTAGCGCCTCTACTGTTCAAACATAGAACTGCATCCAGCATCATCGCTCTCGAGCAAAGAACAGATGAGTGTGACAGGGGATCAATCAGATTTCAGCTGGGGCCAATGCCCCTTTGGCCCCTCAAACTGTTTCTTTTTTTTTGGTCACAGAACCTCAGTAAAGATTTGTTTTAGGATTAAAACTAGAGAATAGATGATGAGAGTTTCTGTAGGGTCTTAAATTTAATCATCTCAATTTCAGGCCTTTAAAATATTCAAACTGTCTCCATATTTTCCATTTTAAATTCTAAAATACATTTAGTTTTACATTTGTTCAGTCTATGGTTCTTCCACAATCATATTTCTTCTTAATTTACCCAGCTTTTACAAAAATGTAAAAGAAAAAACAATATTTTCATTATTTAATTAATTAAAATGCTCTTTATTTACTTGCTTTGTATGTAGTTATGTAGGCATGTAGTGCAGAATGAAGTAAAATTGTAAAAACTGGTACTTATTCAAATTCAACAACTTTTCAGACCTTTTTGATGAGTTTTCAGATACGTCTGTGAGCCATGCAGAAATTAGTTTTAATGTTTAGGTAATTGATTTTTATCAAAATAACTATGTGCTGTCAAATTTAGATATATTTGCCCTAAAAAGGGTAAATATTCTGCATGTTAATGTAATTTAAGAAACTCTTGCCTTAGATATGTCTTACCTTTTATTGCCAGTGAAACCTTCTACAAACTGACTTTCATAAATATTTTAGGGTGTTTCAGGTAGCCATAGGTCAATACAGTAGTTGCTTCCGCAAAGAAAAAGAAAGATAACTCACATAAAAGCATTAAATCCAAACATACATGAGCTGCATAAATTGGGATAAACTGCACAGAACAATCCTTTAATCTGCACAAAAGGCCAGATTCATATTTCACAGAACAAGCATTCTGATAACGACGCGTTTTTTGCCAAATGTTTTTTTCTTATCTTGCAAACCCTAGAAAAGATATCAAATCTGCCACTAACAGTTGGAGATCAGGGTTTGTTGCTCTTGTGTGAGCAGGACTCATTAATTTACGCTTTGATTCTTACAGATGCCCTCCTTCCAGAGAGCGGAGCAACGCTGATATCTAGTAACCACATCAAACAGCTCCAGTTGGACCGGAGATTCAGGTGGGAGATAAAGGAGGGTGATGAAACCTTCTCAAACACTGAGCTATAAATCCCCTTTTTAAGTAGAAATCAATATTAAACTTGTGCTTTGTTCCTTTTTTTTGTGTGTGTGAAACATGAACTGAAAGACTCATTCTCGTTTAAAAATGATGAATTTTAAATCATCGTTTTTACTGAGGAACTGCTTCAACAGTTCAGATTTCAGCTTCCCCGCCCTTAACTGAGTGATGCTGGTGGACTCAAAGTTGCATCATTATGTGCAGAGGTTGCTTGACCTAACTGTAGCAGACAGGGATACTTCATTAGCACCGCTGCAGCATTGAAGCCTTGTTATTACTTAAGCTGCTCTGGAGGGTGTGTGTCAGGCCAGCTGAGAGTCAAATAAAACTAAAAGCAGCAGCTGAATGTGGATCTGTTCACCTAAACACACGCAGCAAAGGTGAATCGAAAAGCTTGTTACAAGGGGCTTATTTGCAAATTAATTCTTTCATGCCAGAGCTGTAGATTACAATTTTCATGCTAAAAACCTATGGAGTTGTCATCTTTTTGGTCAAACTTAAAATACTGTGAAATCTCCTGCTGCCATATATTAACTGATCTGTTCATACTTGAAGTTTTTACAGAGCTGTAATTATTTAGTGTAGGCTAGGATTTGTTAGCTGTGGAAGCCATCTTGAATTTGAACAGCGAAATAACCAACACTTAACTAGAGAAATTGCATTTCCTGCAAAAATGCTGATGTGAATGCTTCTTGCTTAAAAGCTGAAGTGAAGCTGAAATTGTTTAATAGCAAACAGTTAATGCCAGTTCAATTTGAAAAGCTGAATAAAGCACAAAAAGTAGAAATTAGCAGAACAATAGCAAAAAGATCATAAATATAGCTGAATAATAGCTGACAAAGAAGAAAATAGCTAAAATTAACACAAAATAATGCTAAAGGTTGCAGACACAAGTTGAAATTAGCACCTAGATGGTGAAAGCGGTGTAAAAATGTAAAATTAGCAGAAATAGTAGAAAAGTACAAAAAAAGTGACAATATCTTGTAAAATAGCTAAAACAGCCAAACTGTGTGGTTAAACAGCTAAAATACAGCTGTAATTTCTTAATTTAGCCAAACAAATTATACAAAGCACAAGTTTGCTGAACTAAGCAAAAAGGAGCTAATAGTCACTAAAATGTGAAATTAGCTTCAAAAATCTAACTTTAGCTAATAACAGCTAAATATTAGCGAAAATTGCAGCAAACAGCTGAATATAGCATAAAGCAACTGTAAAAATCAGAAATAGCTCAAATTAGCAGAAAAAAATCACAAAAAATAGAAAATAGCAGAAGAATAGAAGAAAAACAGCAGAATTTTAGCTAAAATTGAAGAAAAGAAACTAAAATTATCAACAACAAAAAAAGAAGCTAAAATTGGCACAAGGAAGTTAAAAAGAACAGAACCAGAACAAAAGGTGTAAAGTGCTGTAAAGATTTAGAAACATGTTGAAGGATTTTAAAGATGTTAAAAACTGCTCCATTCGTTTTCAATGGGAAAAATGTGGCAGATAAAGTGAAATAGCTAAAGAAGTATAAATAGCTGAAATACCAAAAGTCATAGCTGGAATGTCCTGAAGGAGCTGAACATTTTGATATATGAATTGTTAAAATAGCACACAAATTGCGGAACAAGATACGTGTCAAAAAGTACGGAAGAAAAAATGATCTCAATAGTGTGAATGTTTGTGAAGCATTTGCACAAATAAAGCCCTAAAAATGAATCAGTGCTGAAAGTTTCATTAACATTTGTTCAGTGATGCATCCCCACCCCAACTGTAGACTGTAGCATCTTCTTCGCCTTTGGCAGCAGACAATAATTCTGCATAAAGTTTTAACAAATAATAAGGAAATGTACGCTTCTATAGTGCCAAGCTGATGAGCAGGAACCTTTTTTTAGAAGCTGCAGAAAGAAAATGACTCATTATGATGATGACTTCATGGCATATTCATGTCTCATCAACTCATTTCTTCTTCTAGACTTGTAAAAATCCATTGACTTTTGGAGCTCCTCTGAAGGCACTAATGAGCGCAAAAAACTGAAGAGCCCACCCCCGATCCCCCCGCTCCAAGCTGCTTTACAACAGGAACTTCTTGAACAGTGGGAGCAAATGTTTTTGTTTTTCATTATGCCAAAGTGGGACATTGTTTATATAGATTTAATTTGTCCCATAATTTAAACTGATTTAACATAGTCAATGTGTTTTCTAATGGCTTCTATTATTCGCAAATGAATCCAATTTGTGTCTTTTCAGCAATAAAAGCATCCAACAGTCTAAAACATGGATCTTTAACAATCAGCCAGCTGCCTAAACAAAAGCTACATAACTTCAGGTAAGTTGTTTTTTTCTGTAGATATTTTTGACATTAAAATATTTCCAGCTCTGAAATTACCCACTTTACAGAAGTTTAAAAAAATCCATGCAGCACAGACAGCAAAGTAGCTGCTGTTTAAACCCAACAATGTACTTGAGTTTTATTTACAGGGACTTAGTCTCAGTCTTTTATTGCTGCTGTTGCCATGCTGCACACCTCTTTTTGCCTCAGTTTGTTCTCGCTACAGTCCAGGAGCACAAACAAAAGAAGAAGCCATCGCATAAAGTGTTTTTGACTGCTGATAAACACAAAAGTTAAACAGGAAATGACAGATTCCCTTCACAGTTGGGTATTTTTGGACCATCTGTGAAGTAGCACTCCCACAAACTGAATTCGGCAGCAGATTGTAGTTGGACAAGAGTGTCTGTCAAAGTGATTGTATGTGATGGAAAGTGGCTCAAAAAACACATTTTACTGTCTTTTTCTGTTGTAGTCAGATTTGTAATTAGTCCTTGGGATGTCTCAATCATTAGTATTTTTCCCAGATATCATTCGTTTAAATAAAAAGATCAACCAGTAGAGTCCCAATTTAATTCTTGCATTTGTTTGGTGTCCAGCTTCTCACTACAGACTTTTGTTCTTAGAATGATTGTTTTCTGGTCGACTTCTGCTCACTACTGGCCAGCAGATAATTGCTACTACTTTCTGAATTGCTTGTTTGTGTTGTAAAATGTTGCCATACCACAGATACATTGGCACTAGGGTACAGAAGAGCATTGCATTCACCAAAGAAAACGAAACATAGACTCCACTCGTAATTACGAGATCCTGATGTCAAAATTATAAGTGAATAGGAGTACTCCTTGAGGATGTAGGATTTTGAGCAGGTACCGGATGCAGCAATATAAACTATTGTTTTCAGTTTATGTTTTACCCAGACATGTTAGAGTGTGATGCTGAATGCATGAGTGCCCAGACTGAGCTGTAAGTTTACCCACCAGAGCTTAATAAAGTTATGACCCACAGGGTTGAAACAGGACCAAGCATGTGCTCTTCGTGTACGTACAGGATGTATAACACTGGACAGTTCTTTGGGACACCACCAAACCAGCCTGGGTGAATTTCAGATGTATTGGCTACTTATAGCAACGAGGCATCCCGTACTGTTTAATTGCTCCTGCAGGAAGACTTCTAGCAGGTTAGAGTGGGCTTTTTGCCTGAACAATCCCAAAGACATGTAACACTGGGAAATATTGAGTTCAATTATTAGGAAATAAAAGCAGTCCTTGTCCACTTTACCTGTAGTGTAGGTCAGCTATGACCTACACTCTCATATTTAAAAGATCAGGAGTCTTTCTTTTTTAATGAATGCAGTGCTCTTACGTATTCAGGTTGGGCGATATCGGCTAAAAACTTTATCAGAATTGATCGTAGCATTTAGCTGATACTAATTCATATGATGATTAACAGATGACGATTGAACTTGTAGGTAGCTGACATTGTGGCCTTGGTCCACCTTTTCTCTTACTCCAGTTTATGTTGGTGTTTCAGGTGATTAAACAAGGTCATAGCGTTGGGGTTAGTTGCCTTCTGCCATTGGGCTCGTGTGCCTGATAGTGGTGTGTTGCACACAAAAATACGTCATCATGTAGCACTAAAGCAGCATTTGCAAAGTGACAAACCTCGACAGTTTGACTATTAACTGCACATCTTTCCCAACCTTAGTTGGCTTTTGACATTACACTGTTGTCACATTATGACTGCCATACTTCAGCATGGCCGATGTAAATCCATGGCTAGGTGGTCAAAGACCGTGGCAGCAATTCTGATACTGATCAATGAAAAATTCCCTGATCTGACACCAGTGATTAGTTTGGAACATCCCTAACGTTAATACAAGAGCGTAGATTCACTTAATCTTATTTATATAGCGCCAAATTACAACAAATGTTTCAGGTCACTGTACAAAAATCAGTCAATCAATCTAAAGAGGTCAGCAGATTGTTTTGTACCACTTCAGTCTCCCTTGCTGAGCAAAATTTAAAGAAAAAGTACCCTTTGTTTCCTTAAATTTTACTTAAGTTCCTCTAAATTGTATGTTAAAGAGAACGCTTCAGACACCTCATCAATACAATAAAAAAGACAGACTTCTGATATTATATTTTATTTGAGAAAACACTGATCTTATATTTGAGTTAAATGTATACAAGTCGTCATGCAGGTCATTTTGAGTTCCAAGAAGGCAACATCAGTTGGTGCAGACATTTAATTCCCCCTAAATATTCATTTTGAAATAACACACAACCAAATACAATCCTCCACCATCATTAAGTTTTTTAGAATTTTTAAAAATATATTAAATTTGAGTGTACTCGCTTCTGGTTCCTGAAAAAGTGAGTACATTTCCAATCTGTAGTTCTAGTTCAGAGCTAATGAGAAAATGCTGGCAACCGGATCTAAAACATCTTGGAAACAGCTGCATTAGAAGAGTTCTAATTTATTAGTTTTACTTTATTTTTAAAGATCATACTCTGTTCCATTCTGAGCTCAGCTGATGATGTGAAACTATTTCTGATAAACAAATACCTCAAATTATTCAATCAAAAGCCTAAAAGCAACACAGAGCTTTGAAAACAGTTTGGTTTTTACATGTTTTTGACACCAAATTACAGGTTCTAAAAACGGTGCAGATGTCACGCTGTTCAAGAGAAAAGAAATAAGGCATTCAAAGTGAGAGAACCAATTAAGTACTGAGGGTAATTAATATTTTATATCAACCAATTAAGTCATTTGAACCTAAAAACAGATAAAGGCATGTAAAGTGTACTGAACCATAAATTAATAAAAAGCGGGAACAGCTCATCAGATATCTTTGATCATCTACTCAGTTTTATTGATGGTTTTTCTCTCCAATATTAGGTAAAGAGTGCAATCTGTGTGTTTATGTTGGGGTTAATGCTAATGCATCTTTGTGGCTGCTGGAGTTTGATAATTAGCTGGAATCTCCTAGCTCAGGCAATATAAATACTAGTTCTGACTTTCTTCAGGACCGTTGTGTTGTCTGCATGAACTACCTTAAAGCCTTGATCATGAATGAACATAAAGACTCAATTTTTTCCTCCTGACATGACAGAAGAGTAAACTTTTCTTTCAAATTTCCTTTTTCCTAAACCAGGTTCAGAAACAAATGGATTTCTTATGACAAGTGTTTTTCTTATTTTTTCATGTCTGACTTCTGTTTGATTGCTTTTGTGTAAAGATATATCACCATTTGTACTGCAAGTAATCCAGCAGGCCTAGATTCAGTTCATGTCAGGTCTGCATTCATCCAATTCCCTGCTTTTTAAATATTTCCAAATGAAATCCAGACCCCGTTCCAAGGTGCAACAAGTGGGGACATTAGATCAAAGCACTCATAAGAAAACTGCATTAATCAAGATTTATTTTCAGGCCACCCCCGAGCCTGGGGGGATTCCTTTTGGATCATTAACATCCCTCGCCCCGCTTCTGAAATGTTTCTCAGATGTCTCTCGTCTGAGCTGGATTTGATCCACAGTTTTTGGTGAAAAGAGAGTTCACATCCTGCAAAGAAGCAGGTTTGTGTCTGTGGCCTCAGAGAGGCAGCAGTTGGCATTCCCTCAGCAGCATGACAAAAAGTACAACTGAAAGGTGACAAGTCATAAGAACAGAAGTATTTCTTTTTTGTCTTTCGGGGCGATCAGCGCTCTCGTTTTGCCCGGGCCCGGCAGACATCTTGGGAGGGGCTTCGTTGGTGGTGATTGTTGCAGCCATGCCTGAACGGCACCTCTTCCACCTAAAGTCTCAGTAGTTGTATTTTCCTGCTTCTGTTACCGACGATGTTGCTGTGTTTGGCAGAAAAAGGGGTTTTGGCGGGACTTGCGGTTTTAGGGACACAGTTCTCCGGACAACCGCCGCCCTCTGCACGTGAGGCCCTTCACTGTAGCTGTGCTGCCGCGTGAGACAGGCGCTGGCGATCGATGCTTTCTGGTTCTCGTTATTGTTACTGGCGTTTGTGTTAGCCGCGGCAGCCGCGCTCGGGGGGCCGTTGCTGCTGCTGTTTGTGTTCATCCTGGCCAGAAAGTGTGCGTGTGTGCCCCGCTGGTTAAAGCTGTGATGGCGGGGGACCGCACCCCCCGCCGCGCCCATCTTGATGAGGGAGTGGCGCTGAGATTGGTGACGCGCCACGGTGACCCCGCCCCCTCCGGGTCGCTCCTGGATCACCTGCTGCTGGAGGGGGGTGGAAGAAGAGGAGGAGGATGAAGAAGGAATGGAGGTGGAGGAGGTGGGGTTGTTGGAGGATGAAGACGAGGAAGACGAGGACGTGGCAGAGGAGGAGGTGGAGTTTTGAGGAGCTGCATCCAGGTGTTTGGGGAGGCCGTCCCTCGGCAGTGTGGAGGTGCTGTAATAAGAAGTCGACTCCGTTTCTGGGATCGGCTGCTGGTGATGGTGATTGCTGCTGCTGCTGCTGTTGTTGTTGTTGTGATGGTTGCTATGGTGATGGCTGTGGTTGTAGTGATGTGTGCGGGTCTGGCTGTGGGGATTGTGATGATGGTGGGGATTGTGATGATTGTGACTATGTCCTCCAGAAGGTGCCGGAAACAGAGCGGACGAGGAGGTGGAGGTGAGGACCTTGATGCCCCCGGTTCCCGACGCGCTGACTTCGTGGATGTGTTTGAGCAGCTCGTCCAGCGCCGACACGTCCACCACCGTCTGAGGGAGGGACTGCTGGGACTGGTGGTGATGTGAAACCGCACCGCCTCCTCCTCCTCCTCCCGCCGCTGCTGCGTGCTCATCGTTTGAGATCCGCCTCTCCTCTGGGAGGTGCAGTGAGGTCGAGGAGGCGCCTGCCCCGTGGGCTGCTCCGTTGCTTAAACTGTTGCCATTTTGATGAGAAAAGGGAAACACTTGCTGACTTAAAGAATTCCCCACGACAGCCATGAAACCCTGACTGGAGGCAGAGCAGCTGGGGCCTGACTTCTCCTTGGCGTTGTTGCAGTTTTGGTTCTTCTCGTACTGATGATGCCGCAACGCTCTCATACTCTTGATGGGGAGCTCTGGGGTGGAGTCAGGCGTAGGCAGGCCGGAGAGTTCTCCATCAGCCTGAGACAGAGACTAATAAAAGGTTAGACCTTTGACTTTCAAGACGTTTTAAACCAAACAGGAAACACGTACAACTTTTCATAAATGCTAAATGGCTAACTTTGTTATTGCAGTGTTTGTGATTGTAATGCCTTTTAATGTTTTTTCAATTGCTGGGTTGCAGATGACGTAGTATCGCCATCATGAAATGCAGACATTGCAGATATTTTAGTTACTCAAATTTGGGTTTACACAAGCTAAACAAATAATTTACAAATAGATTCAAGCACATAAACATAACAGAGGTTAACTTGATGTTAGCATTAGCGATGGCGTTGTTAAAATAGGCTAATTACTTATAATAGCACAACTCACCCAGGCAGAAACAAGTCGACAGACATTTAAAGCTTCTTTCTTAATCGGTTGACCCAACCTGAAACAAAATTATTGTAGGCTTCGAGGCTTTTGAAAGATTTCAAGGTCTGCAGCACCAGATAGTTTATGTCGATCGCCTCGATGCCGGGTAAATCCTCCAGATTATGTGACAAGTCTTTTTCATTAAGTCATAATTGATCATATCCTAAATTTAAGCTTTTTTAACGATATCTCGTCGGCTCCAGCCCATTTAGGGCGTTAGCATACTCGCTGTGATCCATTTTGCTGTGTTTTGAACCGGATCAAATCACTTCCTGCCCCCATCTGAATTTAGCACATCATCCGGTTCACGTGACTGCAACCCAGCAATACTTTGTTCATGTTTGTCTTTAATTCTCATTTTCATTTATATTACATACAAGGGAAAATGTAAATGAAAACACTTTTCTGTTGGTGAACTGTATTTCATTATATTTCCAGTCCTAATGACATCAGATAATTGTAACTAGAGCTTTTTGGAAATGCGGATCACAAATGCCTTTTAGGTTCTCCTACCTGGGACAGGTTGAGGTCGGGGTCTCCCAGCTGCAGACCCTGGTGTCTGGGGGTGTGGAGATGAGGCTCAGCTCGCCCGTTGGGAATGAAGGAGCTGTACATTTTCGGTGTTGATACATCCAGTTTCTCATCCTGGAAAGAGACCAGACAGAGGTGATTTTTAATGGCTCCAAACAGTCTAATGAGGGACTTGCATAAATGTACATTTGAGCAGAAAGGTCAGGGGTCAGCAGCAGCTCAGTGACTCATTTTTCCATTTTTTTTTCTGCTGAAGGACATTGGAAAAGTGATGGAATTATAATGAAAGAGTCAGTTGTAATGACTGAATAAAACACCAAGGTGAAGCTTATTATATGTTCCCTCAGGGTGAAGAGGAGGAAGATGAATATTAAAGCTATTGCTTCTTGAAATTCAGGCATTTATGTTGCATCCCCTCAGCTGCTATAGGACCAGCTGCAAATGCATGGAAAACATAGCAGCAGGGATGTGTTTAAAGTCAACTTCACTCACAAAGCATCATCTGCTTGTTTAAAGTTGCTACGTACTAATGAATCCATGTAATATTTATTAAGTTCGTGCAATTTTGTTTGATTATTTTGAAATAAAATAAATCACATTTTTACGATAAACTTATTTTTTCCCTACCAAAGTAAAGCCTGAAGGCAAGTATTAGAAAAACAAGTTTTGAAGTTTTGTTTAAGACTTCAACAATAACTAATTTGAATCTTTTTGTAAAGCAGTTTTCGTTAAAGTTTGAATACATTTTAAATAATTAAATGCACAGCATATATATTTTGAATACCCTTTTAAAAAGTTTAAAACATTAAACACTTATGTTGGAAAGTTATTTCATCCTGTTAATTATTTTTTAATTATCTATTCTAAGACTTGATGGGTGTTTTGGTTGAGCAGCTCTTTGTATGTATAACAACTCTTTAAAAAAACCAGGATAATGAGTTACAACATCTAATTTCCCTTTGGGATTAATAAAATATTTTTTGAACAGAATTGAATGTGATCCATGAGCACCATGCACCAACCTTCGGCTGTCCCTCCAGCAGCCCATTCAGCTTGGCGAGAGACCGCAGCGACAGAGCATGAGGCAGGGACGCCTCAGGATCTTTTCCCAGCCTCCTCGCCCGGTGATCTGCGCTGCGGCTGCAGTAACACGACACCAGGAAACCCGACAAGATGGCTCCCAGAAAGAACGCCACCAGCACGCAAGCAATCAGCAAGGTGTAGTGGACGTTAGCGTTGGCACGCTGGTCTATTTCAGGAAGACGACGAACACCTGGAAAACAGGACAGAAAATGGAGACATTTCTTAACATTACAGAGAAATGCAAAAAATATTAAATTTTACTTCTTTAGTAGTACCACCAACTAAAAAACTGCAACTATTTAGCTTCTCTTTAATGATAAAGTACAGAAATCCAGAAGTAACCTTGTTAGTGTTCTGCAATATTTGATACGTTAGCAGAGGTGAAGCTAAACGTTTTTGTAAGGGGTGGCCAAGGTGTTTTATAGTGGGGCACATACAAAAAAAATACTCTTGATTTGAAAAATTCAAGATGGCCACAGCTAATTTCAAATGGCTCTAAATCAGCTGCTTTAAAAAAAATGAGCTGAAATTTTGTGTAGTCGTAGCTAAGAATGACAATTGCTAGTTCCAATTTAAGCTAATCACTACTGTTAATATTACTAAGAGTTATTTCAGTCACTTTTAGAGAGACAAACCAGGAAATTGGCGTAGTAGTGGCCAAAAACATGCTTTACAAAATCCAAACTTGTAATCAAAAACCAAGATGGCCACTACAATTAACTTAGAGATGCATGTTGTGGTGTAGCTAAGAACAATTCCAAGCACATGCTGATTGCTAATCTCAACTAAGTTAACTGCTAATGCTAATTTTATAAAGGGCTATTTAGCCAGTTTTAATACATACAGATGAAAATTTGCGTAGTAGTAGCCCAGAAACAACCATTATTAAATCTAAATTCAAATACAAAAACCAAGATGGCCGCCAAATTTATTTTTAAATGGCTACAAGTCAGCCATTTAAAAAAATATCTATAATTTTTTTCTTCACACTGGTAGAATCCCTCTACACCAAACAATACAGCTGCTTGACTGATATTTACACCTTTTTTGCTCTAATTGCCCATCTTTGAAATGCTACGTTATTCCCACCCACTTGTCAGTCATTTGGGGGTGGCATCAGGGGTGGCCAATCAGGTGGCAGGGGTGGCACTAGCCATCCGGGCCACCCCTTTGGCTGCACACATGCCAGTCAGTATTTTAAAAACACCAATGTAACTTATTAGATAAGCATTGATGCAAAAAAAATACTATATCCTCACAATATCCTCAATCCATGAATAAACCTTGAGAATGCAAAATAAACTAAACCTCTAATTCAAGTTAAAACAAGAAGCAAACTTTAGATTTTAGACCGAAAAATTTTATAGATAAATCACTTTTTCCCTTTTCTCTCCAGATGTCACCTTCAAGAATGGTGGCAGTAAAAAAAATCATTTTTCAACAAATCTACTAAAATCTTTATTCCCATATATACAGGTACTGTCATAAAAAAATACAAATTATCCGTGTACTCTTCATGTATAACTTGCTCAAAAAGGACCATTTTAAAATAAGTAACATTTTTCTGCAAAAAGCCCAGACAACAGCAGTGTGTGGCCAACAGGCCTTTTTCTTCCTTGCATAATCACATATTGATTTGGTGTGTGTACATAATGTGAAATAAGACGTAAAACTTTAAGTAAATTCTCCACCAGCAGGAGGAGGGTTTATTTCTGGATGGATGGGTAAACATTTTGCTGATGGTAAGTTGACAAAAGAGTTGAAGAGAAGGAGGGGGGGAAAAACAGATGGATGAGGGGTAAAACCAAGGTGAACGTGAGGATAAGAGAGTGAAAGACAGGGACGGGGATAAGGCTTAATGAGGCGCTTTACAGGTGAGAAATCCACATGACAGATGAGCGAAAAAGACAAGGAGGACATAAAGGTGAGATCTGACGTATGGAGACGGGAAGAGAAGAAAAAGGAAGTGATGAGATGATTTAAGGGAGAGAGATGATGTGGCTGACAAAGGGATGAAGGGATGAGAACAGGAGGAGAAGGAAAAGATGCAGAGGAGCCGAGATGAAAGAGTTTTTGTTTGGCAGCGTTCACCTCATCAGGTTCAGGTACACCATCAAAGCCTCGCAGATACAATGACTCATCAATCTGTCCGGCTGCAGTGACGCATGTGAACACGCCACATTCAGGGTAGGTGAAGGGTGATCGCTCCTGCACCAATCAATACTTTGATGCACAAATTCTGATTGGCCTCAAATCCGGACAACAAAGATAAATTCATAGTTTAAAGACGTGGTTATTGCTGCAGAGCCTTCAGCCAAACCCAAATAAAAAGCCAAAAATCTGAACTTTAAGGAGGAAATCCAGTGCCCATGTGGTTTATCCTGATCAAATGTTTAATTATTCTGACAGATGGGAAAGTCGAAAGCTTCAGATTTTTGGATTTAGCCCGTGGCAGATGTGTGACTAATATATTGTTAAAGGCTGTCAGTAAAAAAAGAATTGCATAAATATATATGTGTACTGCAATTTGACCTTAATATTTAATGTTACATGTTAAATTCATCATAGTGTTATTTTTTTGTAAATTACTAATTTCTGAAACTTTTTTTTACATGTTTCTTTCATATTTTAATGTTTTTATGTAATTTATGTAGTGGGATTGACCTGCCTGTAAAATCTGGATTTTTTTTGTTCCACTGCTAGATGTTTGGCACATTTTACTTAATATACTACATATAATCATGAGTTTAATGCGTTTAACATTGATTTAAAGTGTTTTTATAGTATATTTTTCAAGCTGCACATAGACTTAAAAGTATCTCTACATGTTGTGTAAAGTTGTAAAATAACAGAAAATATCTTGTGGTCATAAAATAACTGCCCTCCAGTAAGACTCTAGCAAATAAAACCAACTCGTCTTCCTGCATTTCATCTGATTTTGAAAAAACACTTAAGCTTTTGATGGATGGCTGCGTCAGCCGGTGCTGAGTCACTGCTGCTGTTCTCTCAGGTGATTAGCCACTTTAACAGATGAAAACTGTGACTTTCTGGTTGACTTTGTTTATCTTAACCCCCCCGTTTTATCCTGAAAGCTTGACTGAGCTCCAATTTACATTACGGCCGTCCTGCTTTACATTCCCTGCGACACAGGCGCAGCGGGCTGCCGTCCAGGCCAGAAGCTGACAGGTTGATTTGCCTCTCTGACACTCAGAGTGCATTTTATGCATCATCCGTCGCCTTGTGAACAGTTTGAGATCAGATACTTTGAGGGGAAGAAAAGGGTTCTGACATTCTGGGACAATTTACACAGGTTCGCTTCAGCCTTCATTTCTCAAGATAATGTGGAAAAAAACAGCAACGTTTTAAAGGTGTCGGGTATAACCTTGAGACAAAACTGGGAATCTTCGAGACGTAATGGAAATTCAGAACACTTGAGGAGGATGGATTTAATTTAAACATCCAAAAATATTGTCACGGTTATAAGTGTTTGAAGCAGATTGATCAGTTTTTTTACATACACAACCTTAGCATTAAATATAAATTTAGATTTATTTTTTACATCTTGTATTCATCATCTTTAAATGAGACTTATCAGGCTTTTAAAGCCTTCTTTTTCTATATACAGTGGAAATGCAATGCTTTGGTTTGAATTCTTCCTTATTGTCGCTGTCGCTACAACCAATCAGCGAGGGTTTCATTAACTGACCAATGAGCGAAGAGTATGCTACACAGTGCAGTTAGCCAACACTTTCAACATTATTTTAGTTCTGTCAAACTTTCTGATTTTATATGACCCTTCAACCAGTGATTACTAAAAAAAGGCAGCTTTATGGGAATTTGTTGGCACCAGGGTGAATTTATCAGGTAAGTTTTTCCTCATAAAATCGTATTTTGATGTGCGTTTGTTTTTCAACATCATAAGCATCGCAAGAATTGTTTAAACGTCCGTAATGCACACCCCACCTTTTTTTTTTTGGCGAACCACCAATACCCTTTACAAGAAGCAGTAGAAGAACCAATCAAATGTTGTGAAGACGAATGTCTCCAGAGCGCGATTCACAACACTGCTATCGCATCCCGTGTGTAGGGTTTCCCCTTGGTTGTGATGACAGCCGTTAATCGCTGACGTTTGTCGCTCCCTGTGTGTCGCACCCCATGTGTCAAGCCCTTTATTGTAACTGCACAACCCCCACCCCATTTCTGGGGTGCATCTCAGATCAACTCATTTTGAGGCTGTCTCTTTAAATCCAAACTATGTGCTTCACACCCCGCCCCCCTCCAGCTTCCAAACAGATCCATTCTAGTTTAATAGAGGGGTTTTAGCAGCACAGAAATGTTTTATTTACAAATTAATTAAAAGATGTCAACAACAGAAGACTTGTCCATCCAGCTTTACATGTTGGAGCCCCAGAGCCAGAGGAGAATGAAGACCACCAAATAGTAGTTGGTAAGTCCAGACCTTATTTGGCAGTTCTGTCGCAAATACTGTGACACAATAGTTCAGAAAACATCATAGAAAATATAGAAAACTTGAAAAATATGATCCAAACAGAATATAAAAATACCTACACAGCAGCAGGAGACTGAATTAAACATTTCTTCACTCCTAGAAACTCAAAGTACACAACAAAATGTATTTAACGGCTAAAAAAAGATTCTGCATGATATTTCACTTTTAACTTCCCGCTGAGGCCAGTGAACAATAATCTGTGTGGCTAGTTTTCACTTTGAGTGTCTGAGCTTTTGTTGTGAAATGAGACATATTTAGCAGACCTAAGAGAGCAGCCGATTCCCTCTTATTCTCTAGTTAAGTTAAATTGCTCAAGCCTTAGTTCATGTCCATGAAAACCTGATCAAAGGGTCGAAAAACACTCCAGAAACAGAAAGCTAAATCCATGCCCTTCACTGTGAGCAGTCAGGGGATTTTGCTCCCTGCTCCCGGTTGGTGTGGGACTCAAAGTGGCAACCATCTCTAACCTCAAAGCCAGAGCGGCCTCTAAGCTTCTGAGGCTTTGCTTTGATACAAGAAGCCATGGAACAAATATGCCTTTTATTCAAAAGTACTTTTGAAATGGAGCAAGCAGTCATTACACGTCCAGGAAAAATTAACACATACACACACTCGCAAACATGCATCCCTTGTGTTTAAGAGACAATTTCATGTACGTTATTTTCACTCTTTTATCTCTGTCCTTCAGTCTGACAGTTAAAAATAGGATGATGGAGACACTCAGAGAAAAATATTATGCTAATTACAGTCCAACTTGGAAATGTTTCATTCCCTGCCCTCTGTCTTTGCTCCTTTCTTCTTTTCTCTGTCAGTTTGAAAGTTTCTCCTTCGCAGTCAGCTCAAATTGTGAAACTTTGACATCTGGGGTGAAAATTCTGGGTAAAAACCTTGACTTTTCATGTTTTTGTTCCCGTTATCCATCAGTCTATAATTTACAGTATTCAGCGAGGCTGCATCAGTGCTTTTTTAGTCATCTTTATCTTTCATCTGTCCTCAGATTCACTCTTTATAACCCCCTATCTGCTTATCTCCATCCTCTGCTGTTTTTCATTTAATTCAGCTGAAATCAATAGTTTGTCTAGGAGGATGTAATTAAATCAATCAGACAAATGAAACGTACAAGTAAATTCTGCAAGAAGCCATGAGGGGAATTATTAAAAACATACATAAAAGCTTTATTAAAAGGAGGTTAGTTAAGCTGTAAAGTAGATTTTCAACCAAATGACAAATCAAAGCGTTTTACATAAGACTTTAAGGCACCGACACGAGTTCTGAGGTCTAGTTAAATGCAATAAACTTCAGGAATAAAATTATGAAAAAATAGAAACTATCAAGTTTATCAAATCTCCAGCAGACAAAGTGGACTTTTTGAATTGTCAAGCAGTATACTTTATAATAAAACATTTGTGCAAAAACATTTTAAATATCACTATAGCTAGTTTTCAGACATACAATCCTATGAAGATAAAATATGAAGATGTAACTTTCCTGTAAGCAAGTGATCAGCAACTCTGTCTTAAATTAAAACGGTCATGTTCTGATCATTTGGTTTGAAACTTAACCTAAAAAATGCTGCAGTTTTTTTTTTATTATTTTACTTTATTAATAAGATCTGCTAACTTTCAAATAATCTTAGAAATACCATTTAGCATCAACTATCAAAACACACTGGGCTAACATAAAAATCATGTAATTTTGCACCTTTTTTGACAAATTGATATCAAACTTTGTTTTTTAAATTAAACTGGCACATATTTGGATTGTTGAACCTAACCTAAGAAATTCTGGTTCCTGAATTTAGGTAAACAGGAGCTGAAACTGAAAATTAATGAAAAGTTATTCAGATTAGGGTTGAAAAAAGAATGATAGTAATAAAAAAATGGATTAAAAACAGTCCCAGTCTATATGTAGATACTTTCACCTAGATGCACTTTTGCAGCTTCGGTCCATAGAGGGTAGAATTTCCATCTACACACTCAGACAGTTTACAGAAAAAGTACACAACCAGCGTTGTTGCAAGTTATTTTTTTAGTCAATGGTGCTAAAAGAAGCTACTTGATGACATCAAAACCAAAACAAATGAAACGTCAGATTAACTCATCTCTATAGTCATGGAATAGTCATCCTTGTTTTGGTTCATGTCCCAAAATTCCTCAATTATATGAACCCAAGCAGACAAGGCTTTATATTTAAATAGCAGTTTTATATTTGGATACAATGAATTAGATTTCAGAGCAACAACTATGTGTTCATAAACATTTTTTTACAAATGTACAGTAGCTCTGTAGGGATAGTAGAAACAGACCTGATATAATTACTTAAATCAACATATTCAAATGATATATTTGTGGCACAGATTGTGCAATAAATTCAATAATAAATCGTATCTTTCAGGCCAAGAGTGATGCTAAAGTTAGGCTTCAGAAAAGCCCAGCCCATTAGCATGCTCCATCGCCCACTTGTCCCCCATTGGTATTCACATGAAGCCAGACACCAGTGACAGAATTTATACAGAGTGAGGCAGTGAGCAACACGGAGGACGACAAAAAAAAGAAAAGAGAAATGACACTGAGATGAGGGAGGACGAGGGAAACACTGTTAGAAATTAAACTGAAGGAGAAAAATGAGAGTGCAAGTGTGTGACAACAGGGCTGAGGAAAAAAAAAGAGAGTTTGTCAACTCTGACTTTTGGCTTGACCACTGAATATCCTTGTAACCCACACACTCCCACCCACTTTAAAGGTCAGACAGTGCACACCTGAAAGACCGCAGGTGTGTGTCAGGTGTGTGTGAGTCTTCCTCTGCAGCAGAACGGAGATCGCTGCTCTTCACATTTTCATTTAGTCTCCTGTATTCATTATTTAAATGAATGAAAGTGACACATTTATGAGCTGGTTCAGAGTACACAGAAGGCTGTTGGGTGGGTGGGAGGCAAACAAAGAGCTTCAGCACTTTGCTGCAATCTTCAGAAAACGGTGAAAGGGAACGTGTCACTGTTTGTTTAGCAGACTTGAGGTACCGAAGCAGAAAACCAGACACCGCTAGAGTAAAGACGTAAATCAACACCCAATCAGCACGATGACGTGTCATTTGAAATATTTCATCTTGTAGACCAGGTACAACAACTGTTGCAGTTTGTGCACATGCATACGTTTTAACACAAATGGACACAAAAAAAAGTGTTTGAAAAATAACTTTCTTTTAAGCAAATGTTGGATATTTTCTGGTTGATTAACTGAATTTTAGATTAAATCGCATTTGTCGGCTGCTTATGTCACTGCGCCAAGCCGTAGGCTGTCCCAATTCCCAATAATTTTGGTTTTAAATTAGGTTTAGCAACTTAGCTGATGAAATTTATTCTGCAATGTGATGTTAAATAAAATACAATTATATAATGTTTAACATTTCAAGCATTCCAAAGCTGATGTAAGGGGGACCACCCGTAGATTGAGAACACATGATCGGCGGCCATTTTTATTTCTAGACTCCAAAGCCACAGAATGGCTCGGAGTAAAATAATCATTAGATTAGAAAATAAGCATTCAACTGAGAACATAACTGGTTTTGTAGATATTATTTGACTTTCCAATTTGAACAGTTCTTTACAGAAGAATCACAAATGAGTCAAGCACAAACTTGAGCCAAATTTATTTTGTAAAAATGTTAAAAAAAAAAAAAAAAAAAAAAAAAAACAGGATATCAAGTTTGATTCAGTACCTTTTATATACTTTATTTCATTGCACTTTTATAGGCAGTTTGTTAGCTTAGACAAAATGATTGAAATAAAACAACATGGCTGATCAAGAAAAAAAAGAAACAGTATATCAGATCAGTAATTCTGTTTAAACCTTTGAGCAACAACAACCATGACCTCACTTATCCAAATTGATAAAACTTTGTTTTACTATTTAGTCTGTCTGATGAAGCTGCACATTAGGCCTCGATGTTGTGGTGGATGATTATAATGATGATTGCGATAAAGATGAAGTGGGATGTGCCGCTAACCGCTCCCTAAGTGGCTTTAATGGACCGTTCACTCGACCTTTTAATGGCAGTATTTTTTTGTTGTTTGTGTCTGCAGATGTGTTTGAATTCATAGAGATCTTTGACCTTTTTGTCAGTGATATAAGGAAGGCTGTGTGATGCTCTGCCGAAAAAAAAAATGGCAACATTTACATCTCTGTATAGCAGACGGACCTGTAAATCAACACATTCTGTTGTGTGAACCAATAAACAAATACTGAGCTTAAATTCAAACATTTATTTGACTTAAATCTTAGAAAAGCTGAGTTAGCAGTCATATTGTTGCATCAAATACTGGGACATAATAGTTCAAAATGTCGTAAAAAATAGAGAAAGTTATACAAAAAAAAGACAGTATATTAAAATTTTGCATTCTCCAAGTACACAACAAAATGCTTTTAATGGCTAAAAAAGTGGATTTTGCATGATATGTACCCTTTAAAAAATAAACATTTTAACAAACATTAAAAAAGTTAGGGCTTTAAAGGAATGGATATCTACTTCCACCATGCGAGAGTCTTAAACTAAAGGTCCTGACGCACTACAACGTTTTAGACAATTTATGCCAACTTGTAAACATTTTAAATACATATGTTGAAGATGGAATTTAAAAAAAAAAAGAATCAACTGGAAGCCTTATATGAAGCTATTATATAAAATCAATCAATGAATTAATAGGTTCTAATTCATTCAACAACTGAGTTGGAAGACATCTTGTGGTTGTGGAAAAATTGTTTTCACAAGGCTCCAATTTTCAGTCTATTAAGCAAGCAAACACAAAAACCGTTGCACTACCCCTCACAAGAGAATCCTCTTCCTATAAACACATAGGCCATTACACTGACCTGAATTCATAAAATGGAGCACTCCACTAATTCTAATTTTTAGTCAAACCCACAAATCACATATTAAACCTTTTTTTCCACCCCAACTAAAATACATGATTTAGTTTCTATAAAACTGCTCCCTAAATGAACTTGAGACCTCACAATCAGCTTGGTTAAACAGATTTATGTCCTCACAACATAACTTTGAAACGCACACACACGTACGCTCACTTAATGGTACCCACTCATCCAATCACATGTCTATAAAGAGCAATTTACCAGCAATCAGGCAGGTCACATAAAATCAGCTCAGAGTGTGTGTAGGCTTCAATCACATCAGTTACTCGGCCTGTGTGTTAAACCCATTACATTTCCTCTGAGGAACTTCTTTATTGACACGACTAAAACTAATGTTCTAACTGCCTTTTAACTGGTTTAGTAATTGTTCTGTTTTAATTACTTTGTCATTAGCAAATTATATCTTCCACTCATCGTAGTGTACCCTTGTTTTACTGCTAAATATCTGAGAGGACAGGGGACATATCATGCAAAATCCACTTCTTTAGCTGTTAAATACATTTTGTTGTGGACTGAGTCTCTAGGAGCCAGAAAAGTTATCTTTATATTCTGTTTGGGTCAGATTTTTCATCCCATCATATCATGGACATACCAACTTACCAACTACAATTTCCGCATTTTAATCCTCCTCTGGTTCTGGGTCAGACTCTGACTAAAACTTGTAAAGCTGGATAGAGTCTTCTGTTGCTGACATCTTTTAATTAAATTGTAAATAAAACATTTTTGCAAGTTAGAAAATTTAACCTCCCTCTCTCAAACCGGAGTGGACCAGTCTGAAAGACAGAGGGGGCGGGGCTTGAAGCCTCTTAAAAGAGCAGTAACAAAACCAGCTACATTGAAATCCACATCAGAAAAGGGGTGAAAGAGGAGCTGGTAAAGTTATAGAATAAGGACAAATTCAGACCAAATCATTGTAGTTCCACTTTATAAAGACCCCAACTGAATGATTTAAATGTAAAAAAGGATTTAAAAGCATGATACGTCTAATTTAAGCTAACAGAAAACACAATTTTTGGTTCAATTTCATTTAAAAAGTACACAAGTATGGTTGAACTTAAAGTATGAGTAACAGATAACATTCATTTAAAATAAGCAGCAGAAACAAACATCAGTAGAAGCTGTAAAACTACAGATACTATATGTTCCTTCTTGTCTGATATTTATAACTGAGACGGTCAAAAATATCACCATCATCACTCAGAGCCAGCTGGAGACTCATTAGCAACAAACAGCAGCCTGAAATTCATTCAGAGAAGCTGCATATACTCTTCCCCTCATTTAGCTACAGCGCGGGGAGAAGATGAAGACAATTAGCGTCAACGCAACCGCTTTTGGCTGCTTTCTAACACCTCTCATCCCCGCCTGTTCGGCATGAGCCACATAACGCACTCAGTCCATTTGTAAGAGCTCCAGCTCATTAAAAAACACTTTAACACGCTTTGATGGCTCTTTTGCCTGCTCATACACACACAACACACACGCTCGTACAAGAAAAACATCTCACCAAGCAATTGGCAAACACATTATCACACACATTTTACACTTCTACATGATACGAACACAATCCTTTGTTTTACCTTATTGTGCAACAAAGTATATCTAAAACACTCATATATTATAATTACCCTTTTCGTGCCTTTGTTATACACACGCTGTAATTAGGATATTGCCCTTTATGGTGAGAAGAGAACCAACAGCATGCCTCTGGGCTTCACCGCACAGACAGGAACTGCATCTGTTGGCACTTTTACGAGCTGCATTAACAGTCTAGGAGCAAAGTTTAAAAGATTAACTGCAGGAGAAAAGGTCAGGATTCTAATTTAAAAATAAATTGCCCAAACAATGGCAAAAAGAACTTCAAAACCTTAAAAAAGGCATTTTTCTTAACTAAGAAATGGGATAATAGCATGGTTATTATTCTCTAGAATTAATGATAAAGAACACTAAATACAAATAAGAGCTAAAAGATTCAAAACATCATTTTAGAAATGATTATCAAAGACAAGCAAAATTATTTTTTATTCCCAGTTAAACTCAGTCTCCTTGATGCCACATTTGTTTGATTCCTCCTTATTGGTTTACCTACACTGATATAGTTCAGGATTGCATTTTTTTATGTTTGATTTCATACTTTTTATTTAGTTTAGGGGTGTCACGATATAGGAATTTCATTTCCAATACCAATATTGCAGCCTTGAGTATTGGCTGATACCGACATCGACCCGATACAATATTAGAATGAATCATATATATTTTCATTACTATTTTTGTATTGTGGAATCTTAAAAAGTCTTGATCAAGTCAAACAGTAAACAATAGTCAACAACATTAGGTATAAGAAAGAAAAAATATGTATATTGTCTCAATTTACTCAACTTGGTTTTAGTGGAACCAGTTTGGTTCAGTAAATAAGAGTTTATTTTATAGAGAGTGCGTAAAAGTAGTTTTACTTTCCCGATTGTTATGAACAGTTTTATGACTTTTACGTTTCTCATCAGTGAAATTGATTTTTTTACCAAAGTAATTTTCTGTGAAGGTATTCTTACTTTTACTTAGTTCTTTTTTTTCCCCCCCAAGTACTTTAAAGACCTTTGTTGGTACAAGAGAAAACATGAAAAACATGTAAAGTTTGTGCACTTTGAAGCAGCATATAAAAATCCTAACATGTTTTCCAGCTCTGCTTGGACTAAAAATTTACTAGCATTTTATATTACAAATGTTGCAAATGATTTGTTCAAATACAAAAATGATAAAGACACGTTTGCATTATTAATGCTTACACTGATAGACTACTTTTGTAAGAGAATGATAAAACTAGTTTTATAATGCATGACTTAAATCACTTTGACAAACTTCAGCAGACCCCCCCTCCTCCCTCCTTCTTTTCTTAAAGTATGGATATGTGGCATTTTGGAGACAGCTTTTTGAGGCTTAGTGAGGTGAAAAGGAGACTCCCCTTTTTTTCTTCTAACAGGTTTTCTTTTTTCCTTTCCCTCCAGCAGGGAGGAGGATCTAACGTAGGCATCCTGACCTCCTTCTCTGAGCTGCAGCTTTCCTTCACTTAGACACACGCAGCTCAGGCTTTCATCTATGCACACAATGTCAGTTTTTTTATTTTTTGCTTTATCATCAACACTGGATCTGAAAGTGTCAGGCACACAGAAGGATGCAGGTTTGGTTTGTGTGTTTACGTGTAAATGAGATTAGGTCTGCTTCTGTGTGGAAGTGTTGTGAAGGCTCAGCATGCTGCTGGATGGCGAGGATCAGGACAGACGCTAACGTGAATGTGACCTTAGCAGACATATCACACCCTGCGGGTTCAAGAGTTCAGCTGCTGCACTTGTTTACACCTGGTTTTGCCTGATGTGCATCAATCACCTGCTAACCAGCGTACATGAGAACAACAATAATGTATCCTGATATAACATGATGATGGGTGACAGGCATGAACAAACAACTAATTCAAAATAAAGATTATGGATGAATAAATTTAACTGGATTAAATGAGTTTGCTCTGCATAGTGACTTTAGATGTTTTTTTCATGATTTAATGCTGTGCAAATAAAGGGAATCAAGAAGAAAACTGATTGGGTTATAAACGGCAGGGACTAAATTCAAATGTTCTGCACTCCTAGAGACTCCAACAACACAACAAAATGAATTTAACAGCTAAAAAACTGTATTTTGCATTTGTCTCCTCCAATCAGCATGGAAAAAAGTGACTAATATGAATACACAGGGTGAAAATGATAAAACCAGCACATGCACAATAAAGTTTGGGCTAATGAACAGCATTAAACAGCTGAAATTAATTAGAATAGAATGAAATATAATATTTAGATTAAACTGTTACAGAAAATACAAATAATGATTACAGTGTTTGACAGGGATCTTTGTCAAATGTATTAATAGAAAGGTTTGCTTACTTCAGCTATATAGACAGCTACTTGGTATTTTGTGGGTCAAAACAGGCAAACGTTTTAGAAACCTGGTTGACTGCTGCTCGATGCGGAGTAGCTGTCAACTTTCCTGAAAATGTTTTGTTGCCGAGTGATTCCTGTGCAAAATGTGAGCCCAGCCATGTTAATGTTTTTGTGACACATCACAGACCACCTTATAAACAGATGCATTTCACCTTCAGTGGGTGCTGCAAAATGTAATAAAATATATGTCAAACAATGAAGCTGGTTGATATTTCTCACACATACCACAACACGGACTGACAGCGTTGTCAACTGTTAAAAAACAAACACAAAACCTGCCACTAAACTCACTGATTATAGGAAATAAAATACAGCATGAGTGATTATCAACTAGCAAATTAGTCCATTAAAAAAAGTAAAATGTACAAAAATATATAATCAAAAGTGCATAAAATAAGGTGCACAACACTGACGCCAACTGTATACAGCCTTACTAAATGGTGTTAAATGGAAAGTTGTTGAGCTGTTGTCTGAGAACCTTAACAGAAATGTCATGTTAACAGTTGCTGTACAGTGATAAGACAATTAAAGCTTCAATTAAACAGCATTTTGAGCCTTTAGGCACAGTTTAAATGTCAGGTTCTCACTTTTATGAAATTCCAAACAGAAGGAGCTGTTGTGCTACATGTGAATGTGAGTCGCCCCGTCGTCTCCCCTGAGGCAACAGAAATCCCACAAACCACTGCAAAGAGCTGCTCTGCGTGTGACAGAAGCAGAGTGATGCTAAAAAACAGCCAGATGCTGTTGGAATAAATGAGGTCTGGGAAATAAAACACACTATTTTTGCCCTTCACACACAAGAGGAATCTTCGAGTAAAAACCCTCAAGTAAAGCTATCTGCTTCTTCACCGATTGAGAAGGTGAAATCCCTTTAAGGCTCATCAAATCTCAAGCAAACTCATGGAATAAAATACTGTAATACACCAGATATTATCATTTAAACGCTAGAAAAACTGGTATATTAAACCTGTTTATTAAACAGTGCAGACATTTGTTGATATACCATCTCTAAAAGCCTAGATAAGATAAACTTCCTATAAAAAGTCAACTTTAAGGACTTTTTAAACCGTACATTATGAGGCTAAGCACTCTTTAGCTCACCAGCAGAATAAACTTAATTTACCGAATCGTCAGCAATACAATATAGAAAGGTCACAGACAGCATTCATGTCATCCAAGAATCATTATAATTTGCATTTGTACCAGTCATTTTGCACAATGCCAACTCTAATCAAAAAAAAAAAAACTGCACTGTAAAAAGCACACAGCAGAATAATGGTCTATTTAAGTCCATTCAGAGCCTAAACTAAACCCACGGGGGTCTCCTTCGCAGTGCATTAAATAAGCAATTTGTAGCAAAAACGTCATTACGAGAATAGTTCTCTGCCAAACGATGTCATTACAGTAACTATAGTCACTCTAGCGTAGCAGTGCTGATGAATCCAGGAGCACGTGGGCTGAAACATCACTCATTCATTGTGGTGAGAGTCCTTCATGCTCGGTTGCCTGACGCTACAAAGTTAATGCCTCAGAGACCATTATGGAAGAAGTACCTGGAGACGGTCTGACTATATAAAGCACCAAAAACATCATTTACTGCTTGTTTTATCAGTCAGAGTTTCACAAAGGAAACATAAAAAATGAGCACTAAGGTGGAGGCGGTTAGAGAATGTGAGTGTTAGGTGTTTTCATGCAGTTCAGTAATGCCCACAGGCTTCAAGACAATCTACAACTTAAATATCACACTGTTTCACAATTAATCAAAGTCAAGTGATTAATCCCAAAAAGAGAATTAATTTCACATTTGATGAGCCTGCAATCAGAGCTGAGCTAATCTCCACCAACAAGGTTTAGATCTGGAAGAGATTATTTATTAAAGACAAGAAAAACGTTTTATAAGATTGGATGAGAGTGATGGATTTATTGAGATGATGCACCTTTTCTTTGTACATACGTCGTTCCGCAATTTTTGTACCATTTGAACAATTTATATATCGAAATGTTCAGCTTCTTCAGTACATTTTGGCTATGACATTTGTTATTTAAGCCATTTACACTTCTTGAGATATTTAGCTTTTTCTGCCCTTTATTTCTCTTTAACATGTTAAGCCCTAAGGGGTTTTAGAGGTAATTTCCGCCTGAAATTACACAGCTAAACAAATCAAGAATAGCTCCACAGGTATAAGGTCTAAATGCTAACTTTTGGTACCTCTATAAAGGTAAGATCTTAAAGATAATTTCAGAAGTGAAACC
>JARVJO010000155.1:16818184-16833399 GCA_031762555.1 Cynodonichthys magdalenae | reverse complement strand
CGATGTGGTCTGTCACTGTTTTAACAGCAGCTATTCTTGTCACACTTTCACCAATTATACCAGGATTCCCTTCCTGTCTGGAAAGAGTTGTTGCCTTAGAGACCAGAATATGGGACTAAAAATCAGTATGCCACTAACAGCACAACTTCTATTAAAGTCTATATGAAACCTTACTCCATCCTTTTTACAGACACGTCTCTGTGCCAGCTTTTAGTTCAGTTTATATTAAACTTCCTGCGCAGTGGGAAAAGAAATAGAATAAAATGCAGAAATAGAGATTTATTTTTGGAGAGATTGGGGGGAGAAAAAAAATGGAACATGTTGTGGATGCTGTGAAACAGCTGAATATATTTGGTCATTTAACTGAGAGATATCTGGTAGATCTACACTACTCCGGGGAGTGTTTGTGCCTTCAGGTGTTTAATCCCCAAGGAGAACCTGGAGAAATAGGTGGCAAGTTATCAGGATCATGATGCTACTTTTCTTAGACTGCTGCCACTAAGCCCTGATTCGAAATAGATAATGACACAATTACATAAAAAAATAGAAAGAAAAAAAAAATAACAATTTGTTCTTGGGTGTAGTAGATTGGTTTTTCAGTGCAGAATACTTTTTTTTTTCTAACACCACAAGTCTCCACGCAGCATTTTTCTTAAAATCAGGGATGTGCAGAACCAAACTGCCCTGTTCTCATGACTAAAACTTACAAACCCCAGAAGCAAGATTGCAACATCTAGATAAACATACACCAAGTTTGTATTTTATTATCTATATTATTATTTTTTTTACAAACCACAAACTTTTACAACTTCTTTATATTAAATTTAACTTTAGTGTTTTATTATGGCTGTATAAAGACAGAAATATCTTACTGTGACAGCTGTTGGAGTAAAACAAATGGTCACCTTCGATGTCCTGCTCAAACCCTGCCCTGTAGAGACAAAAAGAAATAAATTAGATATTAAAAACAAAAAATATATGTTTTAATTAGTAGTGTGAAAAAAAATCTTGTGCCATGAGATCTTGAGAAAATAAGATGTCAGGAATTCTTTTCAAGTTGAAAAATGCCTCATTAGCACCTCCAAAATAAACCCTTCTAATGACCATCTGGTGAAATTAGCCCCGACGATGTCATCACCACTTTCAATCATTGTGAAACAGAATGAAAAGGCATGATGTCACCCCCAAGTCATGAGAGCAGCTTCGATGACCAGGTGAAATATTTTTTTCTTACAAACCAACAGAAAAACTGATTCAAAAGAAAACATAAGAAACAAATACATATTTTATTTAAAGCATAGGTGCGATGCCAGACAGTTGAGTTTGTGGCAAAAAAAAAAAACATTCTTAAAAATATTAAAAATTATTTCCCATTCCTGTGAACCCAGTATGTCCTCTTGTAACTGCAGTTCCTAAATGATCAACAGAACTATGTGGTGCCACGTGTAAATTAAAATGTTAAAAGATGTCACTAACACATTTTCATTATTTAGCTCATTTTGAGTGTAAAATCCTGGATAATATTTTCCACTAACATTTTATTATTATTTAGCTCACTGTTCTTACATTTGACTAATTTATACTAAATGTTAAATTTAAATGTTAAATACAATTTGTAAATATTAAATTAAATTAAAAATTAAACTAAATGTGAAAATCTAAATGTTAAAGTTAAATTTTAAATGTTGTGGCCAAATGTTGAAGTTTGCATTAAAGTATTTCAGAATAGAATGCAGCCTTTGTTGTGGCTCTTGTTATGATGTCATCATCCTGAGACAAAAGCAACAGCTAACGCTGCTAACTCTGCTAGTTCTGCTAACTCTTCCCTACAAAACATTGCAAACTTGCACTTGCAGCTGGTGTCCAAGTTGCACTTCATGTTTGTTAGTGGAAAATTTTTAAGAGGGGTTTTACACCGAGCTAAACATTGAAAAATGTTAGTGACACTTCTTAACATTTGTTTCACACTTGGCACCCCATAAGAACAAGCTTGGTGCTTTATCTTGTTGACTGCTCTGGATTTCCTGGAAATTTTAGCCACAATGAACATCCAGAAATGCAGAATAACAGCTTAAGATGTTTAATTAGCCATGTCAAATTGTTCATGTCATCATTTACTTTAAAGGCCAAACTATTCCAAAGGTCAACTGAAGAGAAGCAGCAAACTTATTCACCTTCTTTCTGTCCTCCAATTAAGTGGAAAAAAGGTGAAACTTGTCCAACCAGGAGACAGACTGTGACAAGAGGTGAGCATGAAAAACACTCACACACCTTGTCAGCAGCAGGAACGGGAAGCCATTTACCCTCTTCTGAGTGTGTACGGCTCGGGGATTAAGTCCCTGTTGTTTACTGGCTCTGCCTTTGTCGCCACCGACGTTTCCATCTGACCTTCAAATCAAATTTAAAAAGGGGCCACAAATCAGGATTTCACAGCCACGTGGCGCAAAACGACTGCTGCGGAACTGCAGCGCAGGAGATGAGGTTCACTTTGTTCTGACTGCTCACCTGCTCCAGGCGAGAGAAATCATTTAACTGTTACAAAGAGGAAGATAAAACTCTGCAAATGCTTTAGTGGCTGTTTTACTTCAGTGGAATGCAGGCAGAGGCAGGTTTTGTTCTTTAATCGTAATTTAACGCTCCATACAAGATGTTGTTTTAATTAAGCCACTTTAAAAATCCCTGATGCTCTAACAGCATTACCCATACCCATCGTTTGTCAGTGCAGTTTAATGCTTTAATGCAAAGACCATAAATATTAAGCTAAAATGCAAAATCATTGCATGTTTTTAGGTTTTACAGTTTCAGTCATAAATGACTAAAAACGATCAAGATGGGATTTTTAAAATTTAAAATTTGAAGATTTTTTTTGGTGAATGTTTGTAACAAAAAGTAGTGACTTTTTGAAGTTCAGATTACAAAAATGGTTTAATGGACCATTATACAAACAGTAAAAGAACAGGAATTGTTTTTATGTTTTTAATAAAAAATGTTTATTTCATTGGTTTAAACCAAAAAAGAAACCTAACTATGGAAACCTCCAGTTAATTTACATATTTACAGCAATTCTGTGCATCTTTTTTATAAAAAAAATAATAATTTGACAAATAAGGCCCATGCGTACATGCTGACATTTATATTTAGCGGATGGATTCCATTAAAGTTTTTCCCCATCTTTGTATTTATAAGCTTGATCTCTTTGGACTCACCTTCCATTCAGAATCAAAAGCAACATTTGGCAACAACCATCTGAACCGCCCAAAAGAATAAAATATTGAGAGGAAGTTGACAGGATGTTTCTGGAGGTTGTGGATTATATTCTAAAGAAGCAAATCAGAGAAAGAAAAAAAAAGTACTTTGTTTGAGCTGCTCTGATTTGTGACAGAGCCATTCATTGCTCTGATGACATTCAGCTCATATCCTTATTTGTCAGGAAGATTGGGCTTTTTATAATCTCGTGCTGCCTGTGCTCACAAAAACGTTTTGTTCCACCAAGATGAAAGAAATTCTTTGCTTGATGAAACTAAAAAGAAAAAAAAATAAGCTGTTACTCTTTACTTGCTTTTCATTCATTGATATTTGTTAATATTTCTGATATTAGTCGGCATTTTTAATTTCTTGCAGTTGTTTTAACCTCTTTTCTCTAATCAAAAATGTTTACAGTTTGCCTCTCGTCTCCCACTGCCTCATAAAAATCACTTTTTCCCCTTCATCTATCCTCCCTAATATCTCTCAGTCGAATCAGATTCCTCTCACCCTTGTTTTCTTTTTGCACCTCAGCAGATTTAGTGGTGTGATGCTGCAATCAAAAGTTAGTGGCTCAGCAGACTGCACTGGCCAAAAAAAGGGTGAGCACAAATGCCCGTTCACACACCAAATGTTGTGTTACAAAGAACTAAAGCATGGCTAAGAGTTTTTTTTTTTTTGACAAATCCACAGGATGCTAGTGTTCTGCTATAATCCACGCATCAATAAAAACTTACTCTTTTTGACTAGTCTGGAAAATAAAACAAAGTTTAAAATAAAAGTACACAAGGACGTCACTCATAAAACACTAATATTTAAATGTTATCACAAATTTTAAAGATTTCAAATGGTAGCCAAGCTACAGCAATACAATCTCACCATATTGTTACGTAAGGACAATATGTTTAAGGGGATGTGGGAATGTAACACATTCAATTTAACTTCATTTTCAACAGCATTGCTCTACAGCTGAATTTGCTGTAATATGATTAAAAGAATAAATCACAAGACTTTCATTTAAGTGTTCAGAGTTCTACTCGAGTAACTTTAAAACAATATATTATTTTAAATAAAACATTCTGTAATAACAAAACTAAACATTTGGAGTGGATCACATGATGAGTGTTCAGCTGATCTACTGGCAACTGTTAGATAATCTCCCACTATAATTTTGTTTTCTGGTGGTTTTGTGATAAACACATTTTAAGAGTTTAAAAATTGTATTTATTCTATTAGATATGTTTTTTATGTGTGTTAAATGACATGAACTTTAGTCGAGGTCAGGCGTTTTCAAACTTGACTTCATATTTTGATTTTTGTCTATAATGGAATAAAAATTAGCTTCATTTAATACAAAGTCATGAAGACCAGTCAAATAAATTCACATTTAAATTCATAAAATAAAACAAATCCAGTTTTTCTCATATCAATGGTTATTATAACCATAATTTCAAAATTTGTAAGATTTCATCCATTATGAATTTTTAACTACGAAAACAGCCGAAATGACTGAAAATAAGTCAACAATGTAAACGTCCATTGGGGAGACATTTGAGAATGAGACATGTGGCAGTTTTGATGTCAGGGTGCAGTTATCTTTATACTTTTTCCTCCTTACACTTTGGCAAACATCCTTTTGTTCATGCGTCTCATCAGTTTGTTTGTCTAAAAACACCTTATGCAACCACAAAAAAAATAATGTTTGCAGAACATTTAGAGCACATTTATTGAAGGATGCAAGCTTGAATTTCAAATGAAATAATTTGATTCCCTCTTCTCCCTCACTCGACTTTATATCTCTGTACCTCATATTTGCTAACTCCTCCACCCCCTCAATCACTCAATATTTATCTCCCTTAATGCTCATTCTCTCTCGCTCTCCCCGTTGCCATCTTTCTGTTTCAGCTTCATTTCCACCAGCGTGGGTTGAGCTGTAAGTGAGGAGAAAAAGAGAGAACAGGAGGAGGTCGGCGACGGTGAGCCGCTATATATCCCGACCGCTCTCAGGCACCTGAACGCCTCGCTCATCTAGCGGGGAGCGACTCGGAGGAGGGGATGAAAATAGACTCGGTTATAAAATGCAGCCAAGTTATCAGACGCCGGTGTCGCTGCATTGTGATTTCATGTTCTCTGTGTTGAAGCTGCACGGTGGAGGCGTTAACGGCTCTGAGAGGCTGAGAAATGGAATGGAGATGTATACGTGGCTCCAGGAGCTTCCTGCTAAATGAACACATACAGGTTCTGTAAGCTTCACAGAAAAGTGGTGTTGAGTCATTGGCAGAGGCTGAGATTTATAGGAATGACCAAAAATTAGATCAACATTATGTTGTTTAAAACAAATAACAATTCAGTCAAATTTTGAGTCAACTGACCTGAAATATCACCAATTCAACAACAGGAAAAATAACATTTTAATGTATTTTTCCAGTTTACCCGCTTTAATTTATGTTTCTGGACTGAAAATACATTCAAGCCTAAAGATTAAACACCTTTATGTAGGGCTTTGAAGTTATTTATGATCATTCACATTAAAAATATGGATACATTAAATCACGGTGATATTTTGAACTTGTCTAGAAATTTGAAATGAAAAATAAAGTTAAGCTTTTTTATACATTACATACTCGTTAATATCTTATTACACTTACTCTTATTTGATTCTTCTAGTTTTGTTTTATTTCCTTTATTTGAACAATTTTTAATAGTATTATTTATATTTTTTGTTCTACTTGTCAGATTAATTACTACTGACAGCACTAATTTACCTTCTTAGACACTATTTATTAGTTGCAAACAATAATGAACTATTGAGTCATAGTGTTATCAAAACTCAAACTTAAAATATGCAACTTTCAAGAAACAGTGGATCAAATTAACTACAGGTCTTAAATAGTTTTTTTTGTCTGATTCATAGTGATCTGTCTTGTTCAATTTTAAGTTCTGTTGTCTCATTGCCTTTCTTTGTTGTTTGTAATGCTTTCTGTATGACAATAGATATAGAAAACCATTCATTACCACTTCAGCGTATTATATTAAAGTTTTATGAAAGACTAAAATGCCTAATTTATAGGGGTGCAAAGATGCAGAAAATTCACAATTCGGTTTGATACTTTAGTCTCATGGTTCAATATTTTTTCAATACAAAAAAGAGAAATTTCTTAACTTGAAATTTTATTGAAATTAATTATGAACATTTGTTTAACCTCAAAAAACAGTTTTTAAATTAAATGTTGCTGAAACAGCAAGTTTCTCATTGGATCTGCACTCAACAATGCAGCCTAGGTGGAGTAATCAAACACAGATCCACTGATCCTTCAACACAGAGCATCTTCAGAAGACAAGCTGATAAAGTAAATTTTTAAAATCTGTATTGTTCCATACATAGTGTGTATTGAACCTAAAGCACTGTATTGAACAGTTTGATACAGATACATGTATTCTTGCACCCCTACTTATTTTCTGTAATGTTTTTAGAATTTCAGCTACTGGTTTCAAACAAAAAGCAGTGATAATCCTGGACAAATAAAAGTGTTAAAACTACCCAAAAGCTCCAATATTAACAAGTAGGAAGATGCTTAATAAAATATTTGGAAAAGTTGTTAAAGGTGCTGAGGTAAGAGCTTTGGGGTGCGTATATATGATGTAAGAATAATGAGGAAGAAATAACTTTATAAAATTTCCCGGGTTGAAAGTTTTATATGTTTAAAAAAAGTATCATCTTTAGAATCTGTTCTGTTTGCCGTAATGCATAAGTAAAAAAAGTTCTGCATAAATATTATTCTAATTAATAATAAAAATAAAGCGATATCTTTGTAGTTAATGAGTTTTATTGTTCAGAGGATGGGAAGAGAGAAAACAACCAAATGTTACAGCATGAAGTTTTTCTGCTAATCACAGCTGTAGTGCTGGTGTAGAATTCAAAAGTCTTTTTGTTTTAATTTTGACTAAAGATTGGACACTTCACCATGTGACAAGTAGAGATCATCATCTAATTTGTATTTCTCTCCATCTGCCTCCTCTTCTTCACTTTTGTTCAAATTTTTCAGTTTCTCTGCATTTTCTGCCTTCAACTGATGTTATGTAAGTCGTTATCTTTTTCCTCTTCGGCTCTTTCTATTCTTACTTCATCATCCTTCCCTCCAACCCTTTCTTCTCCCCGGAGAAAATCTTTCACTTATCAGCAGAATTTTGTGAAACTGAACTCCCTTTCAGCTCAGAGGTTTTCAGTAGAGTGAAGCTCTGGGAAAAAAAAATCTCTGCCTGTGGAAGCCGTTCTGTATTAATGCTTCAATCAGCTGCACTGAGGTCAGGCTGTGGTGATTTTATACACTATGTTTGGTTTGATAAGACCTCCAAAATGTGGTGTTATGTGTGTTTATAAACTGCTGAGCAACACTATGTTTAGCTTAGCATGATTAAGAGATTAAAAGGCTAAAAAAACATTGATATAATAACCCCTTGAGTTAAAACTAATGATAAAAACAAGAGTTCAGAAAAAAAAAACTTAAAGACCAATGGTCATACATATCTACAAAAAAGGACAAAAACAAACAAAGTTGAAACAACTGAATAGGTTCCATACAAACAAATAGCCACAAAGTAATAAAACATTATCACACAAATATCTAAAATCAACAAATTAGAAATGAAAATTGATCCAAAAATAAAAAAGTTCATCCTGAGAATTTAAATGGAAGCCAAGAAACCTAAAAACAATACAAAAATATCCACAACAGAACCCAGTCATTTGGTTTAAATAAGATTTCAAAAGTTCAAGAGTAACTGACCCCAAATCAGCTTTTTTTTTTTTAGTTTATCTGTAAAAAATAAATACAAATAAAGAGTCTAAATTGGGGCTTAAGATTCCTCTGTTTAATTCTGCAACGTGACCTAAAACTGTATTGGTGCTGCCCTCTATGGGTTGAACGGTGGCTACTGCAGTTGAATTTTCCTATTGATTAAAACAATACTGCTTGGTACATGCTTACATCACAGCTCCAATGTTCTGGCATAAAAGCCCCTCACACAGAGACTCGCCCCTGCAGCCAGGCAGGGGTTAGAACAGTGAGCACAAGTTTGAACATTAGCCCATGTTAGCGATGCTGCTAACATCACTAGTGGAGCCACGCCGTCCCTCGGCTCATTCATAAATCACAGGTGAAGCTGGCCAGTTCCCACTCACATATATGTGTTCAGATATGTACCAGGTGAAGCAAAACTCAGCTGAACAAAACAAACTGATTTATGTTTCTTTAGCCATCCTCTTTGTGGTTGAATATTTTTTCAAACTAACTACAAAGTGTGCTCCATCATCTTCATATTCCCTCAGTAACAAATCTGTCTGCTGATGTTTAATCCTGCGAGCAGGGCAGTAGCTCACTATCAGTTTTTTTTTTTTTTTATTGTTGAGCCACAGTATTGCAGGGTTGTTTTCACAAGTCAGCCACACCCCTGCTCGGCCATGCCCCTTAGTGTCTCTTGGCACCGCCCACTTCCTCAAATTTTGCCTGGGGGTGGGGTTAGTTACACTTTCAGTATAGATTAGTGACTTTTGTGACCTCGTCCTCTCATTACCACGTGACAACAGCCATCTTAAATACTGATGGATTTTATATTCATGAACAAGCCTTTATTGCAGAAAAAAAAATGTTCCTGGGATGAGCTCAGTTTAGTTTTCCCTCCACTGTGTTCCTGACAGAGTTGCTGGAGTTGCAGGACGGGGACTTTCGCCTTCACTGCATGTAGTCGGAGGTTTTGATGTTAACAGAGGCAGAAGGAATGAAGGATGAGTGGTTGTTGAGACTTGAATTACTGCGATGTGATCTTCATGATGCTAATGGATTTTAATCACTAAACTTGGTCAAACTTTCCTCCTCCGCTACGTGGAGCGCGAGACAAAAACAAAGTCTGTAGCCATCAGGCTCTTCGGTTTATCAGACGAGCTGAAGCACATTATGATGTTTATTACAGACAACGATGCTTGCTGGGAATTTACGTGAGAACCTGAGACTTTTGGTAAATCAGAGGGGAAGTTTTGGAAAGAGAAGTCGCTCATGTTGCAGTTTGCTACGACTTTCAACCCTTCTCTTTTATTTTTGCTGTCTAAGCACAGTCAGTCTTATTTTGCCTTCTAAAGAAAATTCAGCTTTTTATCCTACATGCTGCTTTGTCACTTTGACTGCATGATCTCACTGTTGTCATTGCATTTGTTTTAATGAATGCATGTTTTTACAGACAAAAAAAAACAACATTTCAATCATTTATTCAATTTCATTAAGGGGTAATTAAAGTCAAAGTGAGGTTACGTGAGCCATATAATGCTCGACTAGTTACAGGAAATAAAATTACAGCTGAGGCAACAAAACAAAATCCAAACCTTGAAATGAAAACTGTCTTTCTTTAAGCGCCTGACTGTACATAGTCTCATTTCTTCATCCTTTAACTCTGACACAGACACGGCTCTTGTTTTGTAATTCTTCATCTCCCATTTTTGCCCTCTTTCTTCTTCCTTTCCAGCTCTTGCATCACAGCCTCACTTCTCCCCTCAGTTTCCCTTCTCGCCTCTTTTTTCCATCTCAACCTGCTCATCCTGTCCATTTTAATCTCCCCGCAGCGTCTCCTCTCTGCTCTGCCAGCTCTTCTGCTCGTAATAAATAGACTGCTTGTGTCTTTTGTGCAGCAGCTGAAAATATTGTTTCCTGTGTCTGCGTGGAGATATGATGATTTTCTGAAGTTAGCAGAAAACAGTATTTTGACTTTTACCTGATGCTCTTTTTCCAGCTGAACTGGATTGCTTTTTTCAAAGTTAAATGAAGCAGACTAAAACAAAAGTGTCCGTCTGATCCTCTATAAACTATAATTTCAGCACATGTTCAGACTCGGAGCCCAGAAGAGATTAAATAAGTAAATAAAGCTACAATTTCTTGTCAACTTTTGTTCTTTTAACCCCTAATTTACACTAGATGCGGTTTCAATCTGCTCTGGTCCGAGCTCTGCAGCAAATACGCACCCAAAATAATCAATGAGAGCACACGGCAGCGTTGAGTGGACTGCGATCCTCCAAAATTAGATTCAATACTATTTTTGACGGACACTGAAGATGTGCCAGAGTCAATCTACAAAGATCACGTTGCGCCAACAGGACAAGGAACAAGCACATCATCTGTATTTTCAAAATAATTCACAAAAGGTCGACTAATTTTGCAGCTATATTAATAAATATATGGATATAATAATACACAAATGCTGTCAAAATGTATCGTTCTCTTTGGGAAGCAGATGGCATCATGTAATGTGCAGCACATCTATACACACAATACACATGGATTTTATTTTGAAATCAAACGTTTCAAAATGACAACAGTGATGCAGTTTTAACTGTGTTTGGAGTCCATCTTCCACATAAACTTTTTGCTCCAACTTCCACATTTATCACACAATCTTGCATTCCCTGCACATGCTTCTTAGACCTCCTCTGTGCTTCACACCGAAGCGGACCGGACCGAAGCGGAGCGGACGCTGCATAAACTGGGGTGCAAACAAACGGCGGCGAATTGCGCACAGCAGAGGAACTGAGCAAAACCACATTTAGTGTAAGTTAAGGGTAAATCCAATAATGTTTCATGTTCATCATATTCATGAGCTACAAGTTATAATTTATTTGTGTTCATGGATTAAAAATGATCATATTATTAAACTAACTTTAAAAGGGTAACAGCTACAACTTTTAGTTCCGAGTGGAAATGATTAACTTCTCTTTTCCAGCCCAGATCAAATACAACAAAGCAAAACCTGGTTCTTCCAGGTGACGATGAGCTTTCACTGTCTAAAGTTTTCTCATTTAAGTCTTTGGATGAAGAAGTAATGAAAAGAAGAGCTTTTTGTTAATCAACAGCGACTTTAACCTACCAGACGACTGGAGCAGAAGGCTCACCTTCGTCCTTGATCGAGTGTCTATGAAAAGTCGATCTGTTCAAAGACATGCGACCCCCTCGTCTCCTGGCATCGATCGATGTGAGGAGACAGATCAAGAGCAGACAGGCAAATACAAAAGGCTGTCTGTTAAGGAGAATGGCACATTGAGTCTGAGAGGAGATCAATACGGGGATTATGTATGCCTGCTGGAATATTTGTGTTTGACATTGATTGGGTTTGCATTTGATGGAAGTGTTGGTGCAATGAGACGGCCATAGTTTATAAAACAATCAAAAAAAACGGGCCGTGCTACAGATCAGACAGCCTTTTTCCATAATTACATAAAAGCATGACATTTATATTTAAAAGGTATGCTTTAACATGAGCCACTGAAAGGCTTTCAGAAGACATTCCAAAAGATTTGCTCGTTTTGTTTGCTAAATACCAGAAGAAAACTCAGCTATAACAGAAAGCGAATCTTCCTTAATGGGGTCCTAGGTCTAAGTAGGCAAAATCTGGCTGTCTGTGAGGAGTCGAGCTGACCCTGTCAAATTATCATTGGTCCTAGACAGCCGGGGGCCTCGGAGATAAGAGGTGCCAGTTAAAAGTGTAAACACTGTCTAGACAAAGAGAAGAGCAGGATGTGTGTTTTTTTTACAAAGGCAGCCGGAGAAGAGAAAGCTTTCAAAGTGGGACACATCTTTAAATCTGTTCAACAAGCTCAAATCTGTGCCATATTTTCTTTGTTTATTATTCATTTTATTTGATGCACTTTCTGATGAGACTGCAAACTGGTGAGGGCCAACTCATTATAAATCAAAACAACTAAATGCGTAGAATAGTTCATGAAACTTGTGAGCCAACCCAATTTGGCTGCTACAGTCCATAAATTCCACGTGCTAGTAGCTTAAATTAACCAACAGGATCATGCAGGGATGCTCCTTTATGTGATTTGTGGACTCGTAAAAACCTTCTGCTTGATAAAAACCAAAAGATGAAACTCCAGACTGAGGATGAGGCTTAAAAACACACAGATATACAAAGACTGTGCAGTACCTGGCAGCTCGTGAAATCAAATGTGTTACCTTGTGCCACTTTTCAATCAATAACCCCAAAGTGTCCTGCAGCTCAGCTCCACTATACAACACTCTGACAATCGATCTGTGGTTATTAGGTTTTTTTTTTTACCATTCCTTAGCTATCCCACAAATCGAAGTAATATTATTTTCATGCTTGTCTCTTGGGGGGAAAAGGCTTGTTCTGTACCTCAAAGAGCTAAAAATCAACTACAGCCTCCTCATCTGTAAATATCATCGGCCATAAACACCAGCAGGTCGCCAGCTTCAGGGAAAGCAGGAGCAGAAAATCAGTAAACAAATCACAGAGCCCTTCAAATGATTGTGTGACTAAATTCATCTGTGCACGGTTGTCTTTCAGCCATGCTGACTTAAACTGGAACTTAAGGTGGAAGAATCAACAGGGAGGAAAATCTGATGATGTTGATGTGGAAACTATGTGAAACTTCATTATAGCTTTAAAAAAGGACTAAACGAGCTAAAGGAAGAGTGGACATGATGCATTACTTCTGAAGTTAGAGCAAAGATGTTTAACTGTTTTTATTATTATTATTCTTTTTGCGTTGGGTGTTTTGTAATTGCAATTAAAACTTGAGTCCATCAATGAAAAGAAACAATGTTCAAAACTTTGAGTTCAGAAAAGGTTTCTTTTGTTTCTTTTAAAGGGGACATATGCAGAATTCACTTTTTTAACAATTAAATACATTTTTTTTTGTGGACTTGGAGTCTCTTTGGGTGCAGAAAAGTTGAATTTAGCTTCTCCTGGTGCTGCATAGATATCCATATTCTGTTTGAGTCAACCTGCTCAGTTTTTTCTATTTTCTATAACGTTTTCTGACCTTTTATGTCCCAGAATATTTGACGGAACAGCCAAAAAAGGTCAGACCCTCTCTGTAGTCAGACTCTGGCTCCAACATGTAAGTCTTCCCTTGTTGACATCTTTAAAAAACATTTCTGCACAGCCATATAGTCATATGTCTGCTATCAAACCAGAATAGACTGGTCTGGAAGCCGGAGGGGGGGCGGGGTTTGAAGCACCTTGTTTGGTTTTAAAGAGACAGCCTCAAAACGAGTTGATATGAGACAGCACAGAAAAAGGGTGAAAGAGGGGCTTGTGGAGTTACATTAAGGAGGAATTCAGACCAAAGCTTTGCAGTTCCACTTTATATAGACCCCAACTAAATGATTTAAATGTGGAAAAAGGGATTTAAAAGCATGATAGGTCTCCTTTAATGAAAGTCTGAAACAAACTGAAAAAAAACTCAAATCTAACCAATAGAACATGAACGTGACACATTTAAGAAACTATAAACACAGAACGTTTGCTCTTTTTTACAAAAAACAAATGTTGCAAAATGTTTTTTATAGATATATTCTGACCAACTACATTCATGTAAAGCTGTGTGGCTGCAGGATGAATCCTCATCTTTCAGGATGAGTAGGTGTCACTGCACTGCTCTGGTCCCTGCACCACTTCTGATCGAGTCCTGTGACTTCTCAGCCTCTTCTGCTTGTTCTGAAATGAGCATGCTCTGAGTAGAGGCTGCGCAGAAATGTCAGCAGTGTTATCTGCAGATCAGCAGCACAGATCAGAGACCAAGAACCACTGACACATTAACAGCTAAAATGTCAGCCATCTGCCACACACAGGAAGCTGAAGAAGCCGTTTCTCAGCAGCAGATGCAGTGCCTCTGAAGAAAACTATGTTCTCAGAAGATTAAATTTTCTCCTGATTTGTCTAAAAACCTAAAACATGGCAACAAAATCCTTAATGATTTCTGTCATAAAGCAACTTTACAAGATACATTTTATATTAATAGCAAAAGTCAACAGTTTGGTCAGTGCAACAATATCTCAGCAATACTGTTGCACAATTTCAATAAAACTAATTGATAATTTGGACATTTAGTGCAGGAAGAAATTTATATATTTCTTGCCAATGTCAGAATGCATCATACAAACAGACAAACTAGCATTTAATTCTAATGTAGTGTAAATTTAATTTATATAAATTTGTGTTTCATACAAAAACTTGAGTTAAATCAAAATATTCTCGATATTTCTCCAAATTTTTTTTACTTTTCCCCCCTCATTTTATTAGAAATAAATGATAAATTGTCAATCTGAGTCCAGCAGAAGAATAATATTCAAAAATTAGTTTCTTACATTTTAAAGTAGACACATCATGCTTTTAAATCCTTCACTTTCACATTTTTGGTGTGAATTCCTCCTTATTCTACCTTTTTACCAGGTCTTCTTTCACGACTTTTCTGCTGTGTGCCTCAAAGCAGCTGATTTTGTTACTGTTCCTTTAAGATGCTTCTTCAAGCCCCGCCTCCCTACGGCTTCCAAACCGGTCCACTTCGGTTTGAGAGGTAGGGTTAGCATTGTCAAGCTTGCAGAAATGTTTTATTTAAAATTTATTTAAAAGATGTCAGCAACAGAAGACTTGTCCATCCAGCCTCACATGTTGGAGTCTGACTCAGAACCAGAAGAGAATTAAGACGAGGAAATAGTTGGTGAGTCCAGACCTTATATGTCAGTTCTGTTGCAGATAATTTGACTTAATAGTTCAGAAAACATCATAGAAAACAGAGAAAACTAAACGGACGGAAAAATATGACCGTAACAGAATATAAAGATATCTTTGTATCACCAGGAGAGACTAAATTCCACTTTTCTACATTCCTAGAGACTCTAAGTCCACAAAAAGAATTTAACAGCTAAAAAAGTGAATTCTGCATATGTCCCCTTTAATGCAAAATAAATAAAACATTTTCAATAATGTGGAGATGTCAAAATCTTAAATAAAATGACTTATTTTAGTTGATGTAATAAAAGCAGCTGTGAAGGAAAAACCTTCAAATTAGGCTTTTTATGTGGATTATTACCCATAATCTGATGAGGCCACAATTTAAAGAGAATGACCTAAATAAATTGTAAACAAATAAATAGTACCATCCAGTGAGAGGCTCTTCTGCA
>JARVJO010000155.1:16774671-16809770 GCA_031762555.1 Cynodonichthys magdalenae | reverse complement strand
AAGTTGATAAAATAAATTTTAAAATCTGTATTGTTCGATACAAGAGTGTATTGAACCTAAAGCACTGTTCGATACGGGTACACGTATTGTTGCACCCCTAATATGAATTTTCAAGGCAAACCTTTGTGTTTAGTCTGCTTAGAGCTACACATTCCACAAAGCTAAATATGAAACATTTACTTAAGTCGCAAGTACAATACACAAATGACTTTTTACAAGAACCAGAACCACGCAGGTGTCTGCACTCAAGACATCTTAAGCCATTGCACTTCAGCTTGCTAAAGTAAGTGTTTATTTTTTTGTTTGCTTCAAGTGTTTTGTATCAAAATTTATTAAACCGTGGTGCAACTATTATATGTGCATATAAGCATGGAATTTGTTAAAATACTGCACTGAATGTTTTTAAAATGGCAGTTTTATTACATTTGGGTAAGTGTGCAGAACTGTGGCTATCTGGTAGTGTCAACAAAAAATTGATCATTTAAGTTGTCCATCCCTGGTGTGGAGTTAAGTGTTACCACATGTGATACTTACAGATAAGCTTTATTTTTATTTTATTTTTTAAATGCTCAGGTGTAGCTGCTGTAGGTGATCTTGAACAATATCAAAAATGGATCAAATTATTCAACCAACCTTTTGATCAAACTACTGAACCACCGTGTGGTGTTCAACAAAAAGACTGGACATAAAAGGGTTGATAAATTTCTGTTAGTTCAATCCATTTCTTTCACAGGTTTCACATTTTTGAAGCCCACCTTTAGGAAAGAAGTCCAATATCTGTCCAGAACTCGAGGAGATCCTCCGTTATCGTTCTTACAAACTCGGGCAACTCGAGAATATACAACCTGTAAGAAGTGTGAGGACAAAAGGAAACATATGTTACATTTTTGAAACAAAGAAAAACTTTCAGCCAACCACACAAACATCAATTCTTTTGGAAGGTTTTTACAAAGTGGTCTTTTACTAATTGGTTATCTCTGCAGTAGCACAGACACGAGACTATTGTTAAAAATATTTTAAAATATATGAACTTTGATACTTGTTCCATTTTTAGTTGTTATTTTTATTTTCTTTTTTTCTGGCTCAGTAACTATTTTACTGTTGGAAAAGAGGTTCTCACACACAAACACAAAGACACACTCACACACCTTGCCCAGGGCTGTATATTCCACTGCGATCTCACTCAGGAAAAAGTAGACGTAGTTACCATAGTCGATGGCGTGCAGGAAGTGAGGCTCTGCAGAGAGAAAAGGATAACAATCATCAAGTTTCTTAAGTTTTAAGATAAAACTCTTTTCTTTCCATCTAACTTTTTAAACTTTGGTCTGTGCCGTTAGAAACACTCCTGCAGTTATCAGTAGGGAAAACCTTTTTACATGATCTTACATTTCTGTTACTGAGCGTTTGCTTTTCCCTAAATTGCTTTCTAAAACCCAGAGAGGGTAAGTTTCAGATTAACGGTGAGCTTCAGAAAGGTTGTTTTATACTCTATCTGAAGCCACGAAGTCAGCTCATGGTCATGTAACAAATACGTTACGACGAGAGCGCCACACTTTTCGGCAGACAGACTCCTCCATGAATATCTGTGCTCTCCATCCAGGAATATTTCACCATTTGACTACCTTTATAAGTGTCAGGAAGAGTCATATAAATGATGTATTTTCTGACTGCCCTAGCCAAATGTTCCTCAACTTAAAAACTTTAGAAAATGCAAAAAAACCCACTTTTTCTAAAGTGGGTTTTTGCCAACCTTCAAAGAACACTTGTAATTTGTTAAATACATGTATTAATCATTTATTTGTACCAAAAAAGCGCATTAAGCTTAAAATAAAAAGTTTACTTTAGACCCTATTATTGGTGAAAGAGAGGTTTGTTAAAAGCTGTCAAAAATAAGAATCTTCACACAAGCTTTAAACTTCCTGATATTGCAGAACAAACACTATTTAGCTATCTACTACATGAAATTGCTGCGTTTTAGCATTATTTCAGTGAGGTTACGAAACAATGCCTACTAAGATCTGCTGTCTGCTCAAATCAGCATCAAGAACATCAGACAGTTACTAACGAAGCTAATGCCATTTATTCTGATAAAAACAAGTAAATCTTCTTCCAAGTTCTCTTTCTAATGATAAAGCTGAATTTAACATAAGCCAAGACTTGGTACATCTATCAAGCACTAAAATCTAAATGCTTCTGGATTAGATTAAAAAACCCTCAACATTTCTAAATGGTGTGAAATGTAAATGTGACAAAGTTTTAAATCTAAACTAAACAGCTATAATAAATGTGTTTCCAGTCATTAAGCCATCATCAGATTCATGTCTGGGACGTACCTCGGAGCCACTTGGAGTCATATTTGACAGTCCTGAGCACGGGTCGGCCTTCACCCAGACTTCTGTAGATCACAGCGTCACTGGCTAGAAAGTCTGTCATGGTGGACGAATAAAAATCTCCCCCTGAACACAAAACAACTGCTTTGTCTTCACTGGTTATTGGACTCGGTTTTCTAAAAGTTACTTTTTTATCATTCAAACATGATCCGTTTTCAGAGTTAATGTCAAGTAGGGGTCTCTGCAGTCAATAAGTGGGAGGTTCTTGAGTGTGTGCATGGTTTGGGTAAGCTGTGATTGGTTGGATTAATGTGTGGGCGTGGTTTGGGTAAAGACAGCTGGGGAGAATAGTAAAAATTCAGATTCTAATTTTATGAATATTAAATTTAGTCTCAACTCAAGACAAGGTGCTAGCTGCAAGAAATTTGAAGCCAATAAATTATGTTCATGATATTTTTTTATTCATTGATTTTTTATTATTTATTTGTTTTAAATTATAGTTTACATAACTCCCACTTAGTGACTGCGGAGACCCCCTTCTCGTTAATGACTCACCAGCAAACAAGCCAACGTTGGACTGACTGGACTCAAACGGACATCGAGCCTGACCGACCACTTCCTCCCCAACCTGATCCAAAGACATCATCTGAGAAGGAGAAAAATATGACTTCTTATAAAACACTAAAAAAATAAATACAGTAAAATGAAACAAAAAAAAGAAAGAAAAAAGGTTCCTCTAAAATTGGAAGGATAATGCCCCACGAGGACCAGATTTGGACCCCCCCTTGGAACTGCAACAGAAAAACTCACCTATTGTCTCACTTTTTTGAGTTACCGACTCGTTTTGAACAGTAGCAGCTCGTTACCTTTAGCATTCGGCTGCAAATTGCTTTCTCTTATTGTTGCTGAGTTAATACTTCACACTTTTTACTGTAGATGATGCTAAAAGTACAAACAAGCTCTTGAAAAAACTGATCCTTTTAAAAAAATGTACTTCATTAAACCATTTACCAAAAAAAAGTAAAAAAATAAATAAAATAAAAACCTTTGCAGAAACAAAAGCTTTTATCTGAAAATACATCTAGTTGCTTGTTGGAGAAAAGCTCTACCAGAATTTAGATAATGTCCTGACAGTTTTATTTCAGTTAATTATGCTGCTGAGCTGATAGAACTCTGATAATTTTTCACTACCGTTTTATTTCAGTTAATTAAGCGGCTAATATTGTTCTAGCCGAGCTGATAGAACTCCTCCTTCCTCCCTGCAGCTGTGGCGATGGCACGGTTTTTTGAGTGTGTTAGCTGAATCTCTAACAGGGAGTTTAGCCTTCTGAGAAGCCTTATAAATACACCTGTCTGCTGTAGTCCTCCCCTGGGAGGCTGAAGCTCTGTCTAGCTGAAAGTGTGGAACTCACTGACCTTTCTGCCAGCCTAGTTTGCTGTTTTTGATTCAAAATATATCCAATTTGCCCTCAACTGTTTTACCTCTGTTGTGAAACAGAATAGGGTTCCATTAAAACCACCTCCTAACCTGTACAACTCATCAGTTTAAAGCGAATTGTCCTCTAATAAATCACATTTTATTTAAATGAATCCTCCTGGTTCCTACCAGTCAAACTAAAGCAGCAGTAGGTCCAAAATTTCAGCAATTTTACTGCTGCTGCTGTGTTTATTGGACACAAAGAAGTTGATTTTCAAATCCCTCAGCAGGGAGTGTGAATGCAAGACGAGCCTCTTTTTAAAATGATTTGGTGGTTTGTTAAATAAAACCTAATTATTTCATAACTCCCATCCTGAAAACAGCAGCCTGACAATTGGTTTATAATTAATTTGCACCAAAATATATTTTGCTTGGTCTAAAACAGTCTCGTACTAAAACTAGATATCACATAGCTGTAGCATATATGACCCCCGCACGTGTGCAAAGCACCAATGCTCCAGAACTCAGAACTCACCAGAACAGATTTATTGTTTTGGGTGTGGGGGATCTCATTTGTCACTCTTTATCAGTGTTAAACAGCAAAAAACAAAAAACAAATCTGAAGCTCCTTTGTTGAATAGTTTTTGAGTTGTAAGCATTTTTGTATGTCCAGACACCCCCTTCTTAGATGGAGCCCCCTCTTCAGATATGGGGTCTATCGTAAAACCGTAGGTCGGACACATCTACATTCCTGCCAAATTTCATGTTAATCGGTGCAGCCGATAAACATAAAATTATTAAATAAATGAATTTAATTAAATAAATAAATAGTACAAAAACAATACGACCCATGCTTCGCGTGCGCATGTGTGTGTACTTGTTTTTGTTGCCCATTTAGAACCATTTCTGGTATACACACCTACCTTGTCAAGACTAGTCCTAATGGGGACCAAAGACCGGTTCCAATATGGTGGAAGTCCATTTTTGGGTGGGGGGTTCGGTTTAGGACTAAGGTGTGAATTGAGTTTAGGTTAGTTTTAGGGTCAGGTAGGTACCTGTGAGGTTAGCCTCAGGGTTGGTGGTCAGGGTTAGGCTGTAGAAATTACTGGAGATGAATGGAAGTCAATGAACGTTCCTAATAAGGATAGAAATACAAACCTTTGTGTGGTGGTGGGGGGCGGATCATAATCTTAATTTGTATAAATAAAACCAATGACTGTTTAAAGTAAATGTTTGATCTCACTACTTGGAGTTCCCTTTAAGCAGCCCTATTTAAAGCCCTGTCACACTAGAAAACTTATGCCAACTTATGAACATTTTAAAGACGTCTACAATGAAGATGGAATTGAAAAAATCAACTGGAAGCCTCTTTTAGGCGTGTACATACTATAAAGCTAACAAATTGATCAAATATATAACTTTTATTAGCAATTTAGACAAAAAATGTTTCATAAGTTGTCTAGTGTGACAGGGCCTTTACCATAGCTGGTTGGCACTATATAGAAACATGGAAACCAAAATAAATCTGGTTCTCTGAAAGGTTCAGTCGATTATGGTGTATATTGCAGCTTGAAAAACAAAGTAAGACCAGGCATCTCAGTTCCTCCAAGAGCTGCGTGTCTGCTTTTAGATCCAAGCTCTTCAAAAAACTGAAAGAAAAGCTCCTCATCTTCTGGCAAACCTGTTGTGTTTTCCCACCGCCGAAGAGTTCAAAGCGTAAGAAGTTTCTGCTAAACAGGGTCATCAGCTGCCAATCAAACTCTCAGAGCTGCTGCGAAGCAGGAGAAAAAGAAACAGCGCTGGAGTGACACCTGAAATTCTGGGATTTCTGACGATTTTTTTAATTTTTTTTATTGAGACATTCAATTATGATAGGAGGAAACACAGTCAGAAACAAAGTCAACTCATCCTTGACACAAATTTCCTGCTCATTATATTAACACAGGACAAAAAATGGACAAGAATTCAACAGCTGGGAAGTTAATAAAAAAAACAGCCAGACTTGAAATCCAAAAAGGTCAATAAAATCAGCAGGTCATCCAAGGACAAACTAATTCTAGATTTTCACAAACTGATTTAACGTCATCACTTGGGTAGATAAAAAACAGCAACAATTCTACATTAAAAAAAAAAAAATTCAGTTGGAAACTTCTTTAATCTTTAATTTATATTTAATTCCCATTACTCTTTCCTCTACAATCTATTTTCTCATAATTCATTTAGTTGGAGCCAAAGAAGAGGCAGAAAACAAATAAAATTAAAGAGTTATTAAGACTGCCTTTCTGAAAATTCAATACTTTTGAAGACCTTCAAACACCCGGTAGTTATTTCCCACCACTGCAGCCTGGAAACTGTCAATATATATCGAGCTGGAAAAGATCCCTCACTGAATGAGTAAAATGTGTAGGAACAACCCATGGGGTTCTTCAAATGACCTTTTACAGAAGGAGAAAAAAATAAAAAAAAAACACTAAGCCAGTGCTGTGTAGTGTTAAGAACATGTATCTGGATTGCATTAACAGGTGACTTAATGTTACCTTGTAGTTTCGACAGGTTGGGTTGAAAGCATTGGTACCACAGGCGAAAAGAGTCTCATCATTCCGAGGCACCAGCACTTTGACGTAGTTGTAGCACTCATCCTGAAACCCAAAATAAGTGATTGAGCTGAAAAAATGTTCTCACTAAAGGAAAAGTCCTGTAAAAGTATTATAGCTAGAATTTGGGGGAAGAAGAATTAAGTTGTGCTGAAATGAACTTACGCTGTTCTTTCCTCTGACCGTGCACTTGCTGACGTCTGTGGACTTCCATGTCAGCTTCTGAAACACAGGGCCAAAGTGGAGGAGAGAGTAATTTCTCCATGAGCTGTTTTGGTAAAGAGCGTTGATTAGAAATGAGCACAAACACACACAGGTGAGGAGGAAGATGAGTCATGTCTGACTGGAGAGCTGTTTGAACAAACACTTCAGGTCAATCAGCGAGCAGCTGCTGAGGCTGCAGCTCCGACAAATGTTGGCAGACGCAAAGAGAAAAAAGTTGCACCACAAATCTGTTATCTTCTCTGGAGTTCTCCTGCCTAAGGGGCAGAGGTAGGTGTGTTTCAGCATTTGCAAAAAAATATTTTTGAAATTCCCCTTTAAAAAAATGATACAGCTGCAGAAGAAACATCTCTTAAGAGTGCTATGAATCCATCAGAGTTGTTGGTGCTGCATGCATGAACAATGGCTACCATTTTCTTGTTTTTGTAAAATACAGACAAAACAAACTTTAACGTCCAGATGACCAGACAGAATTACACTCTGCAGTCTCCTCTGTCTGCCCACCTAGACTGAAAGCTGGATAGAGGGTCATCAAAATCTGGAATCCACTCCAACAGCTGTGTCTTGATAACACTGTTCTATATTTGGGTCACCTCTTCAACTTTGTGGGGGTTGTTTGAGATGTTTGTGTTTTAGACTTCAACTGCTGTCAAACGGTTTTTAAACCTTATGTTTAAATTCTCTTGGACCAAACAGGTACTTTGGATCTTTGCTTAATACCAATAAGACAAAACCTAAGATTTTTTATACAACTTACACAAAATGTTTTTTTTTTCCGCAACAGTTGGAGGTTAAAACGATTTGTGTGAGCAAAAAGTGGTTTGAAATGTTTTGGCAATTTTATAAAAAAGCAAAAAGATGTACTCATGTCTTTGTGTTATTTGCCTTAAATTTGATTTAGAATTATTTAATTACCAATTTCTGATTTGTCAAGTTTTACATCATGCTTATTAGGGGGTGCAACAATACATGTATCTGGATCAAACCGTTCAATACGGTACTTTAGGTTCAATACACACTATGTATGGAACAATACTGATTTTTTACATTTATTTTATCAACTCGTCTTCTGAAGATGCTCTGTGTTGAAGGATCAGTGAATCTGTGTTCGACTACTCTACCTAGGCTGCATTGTCGAGTGCAGATCCCCTGAAACTTGCGGTTTCAGCAACATTTCATTTAAAAACTGTACTTTTGAGGTTAAACAAATGTTCATAATTCATTTCAATTAATCACAAATTAAGAAGGGAATGGAAATTTATTTTTTTTGTATTGAAAAAAACTGAGACTAAATTATCGAACCGAACCGCAAATTTTCTGTACTGTTGCACCCCTAATGTTTATGTAGGCAGAAACCTACTTTTCAAAAAGCTGATGCAACTTGTGGCTATAGCTTTTATCAACAGGTAGAAGAAAACAAACAAAAAAAAAGGGTAGAAACATATTTTTAAGTAGTGTGGTCATCCACGTTGAGTGTTTCAGTAAAGAAAAAAGTAAGATGTTTAAAGTAAAACACATAAAGAGGAAGAGATGACGCAGGAAGCAACGCAGTTCTCAGACACACTACTAAGGTCGAATCATTGATAACGAGTATAACAGCTCACATCAAAGCCCACCATCCCACAATACACCAGGAGGCCTATTACTGTCAGAAGCCACCCTATAACCTTTTTCCTTTGATGAGAAGGAGGTGTGGAGATCAAAGGAAATGTGTCCTTTGTGCTGCCTCAAATATTACAAGCCACTGTAGTTTTGTTTTGCCGCCCTGATTCTTAATGGATCCACTGTGTGAAAAGCAAAAAGGTGCGTTTGTTGCGTTGTCAGCCATCAGTTTTGTTGCCGTTCTGTGTGCTTCAGAGGAAACATTCTAGCGTACGACTGAATCTCAGCATGCAGCCGCACCGAGATCTCACAAGATCGAAACGTGTCGAGAATGACTCAGCTGCTGTCACACAAATTTCCATCTGTTTTCTTTACCCTCTTCCTTCCCAGGTTATGGAGAGCTGTTGCTTATCTGAGAGGTGGGGGTACTTCCTGGAATTTTAGAGTTACCATTCAACATAACGTGTGTTTTTGGTGAGTGGGCGGAAACCAGAGTACCCAGAGAAAACTCACAGGTGCATGAGGAGAACATGTGACTTATGTGTTTGATAAGGTTGAACAGTTGTGGTGGCCATCTTGTAAAAGATCAAATCTTAATGTAATCAGTAGTGGATATATATCCAAATGTTTTTGTTAACAGACAAACAGGCGCACACACACACACACACACACACAGTCATGGGTAATTACATTATCAACCACCTTTTATGGCAGTAAGCAATAAATAACCACAACCAAGGAGTGGGAAATTGTCGCACAGTAATTTAAACATTTCCAAATCCTTCTAAGGTATTCAACCAGTTCTTGTTTAAAAGTTATTTTTAAAAATAACTGCTCAACAAGTTCAGAGCTCAAAGAGCAGCAGGCAGCAGCCGTAGGGCTGAAAGTTAAACTCTGATTCCACAAACTCAGGGTTTTTTTTAAACAGTTAAAAACATACCACACTAACATTTTTGTGCTCTCTGGAAGCAACACACCCCAAAATAAACTGTTTATCGTATAAATTTACTCACCAGCTGCGGGACAAACTCTTCTGAAGCCGTCGTCAGGTTCACAGCAAACACATGATCCCTGAGGGGTTCAAAGCACAGAGTCAGGGTAACCGTGCAGATTCACATCTCAGAAGATTTACTGGATTCTGGTGAATGTGTCTCTTCATACGTGTGTGCTTGTTTCCATTTATGCTTTGTTGAGTCCAGATTAGCATTGTGTTTTGCTCTGCTGTTATTAATGATGGTGTCTTTATTATTAGTCCAACTTTGCATTCATGTCAATGCTGGCTTTTATTTTAGTTTGGATTATTTGAGGCCTGATTTTGGCTCTGTGTGTGTTATCTTGCCAGAAACGTTTTCAAAGACTGACGCAGAATCCTTGTGGAATTAAAGAATCAAAAGCAGAAACCCAAAATAAAAAAAAATATTTGATAACTATATTTAATATTTTTCAGTATGAAAAAAACAAAAACAAATCCTCCTAAAATGAAAAAGGCTAAAAAGTTCATTTGAATTAGTTTGAAACAAAAAAATTGAATTACCTACTTAAATGCCTGAAATTTCACATAAAAATGAAGCAACATAAGTTTTTAGGTAACACTAAATGAAAACAAGGTGGAACCCAACGCCAAAGCAACGATTGATAAGACTACTCCTGCCCAAGACATGACTGCTTTTGAAATAAATGCCAGTTTTTTTTTACCAATCATCATAAACATACATGTCAAGTTGGACGGATTATCCAAAATTTACACAGATTTTCTCTCATTTTGCAGGTATACGGACATATAGAGCAATCTCACAGATTTTTTCAAGTTTAACAGATTTTTTTCAAAAACCCAGTTTAAAAATTTATTTAACATGCCTGGACATTAAAAAGCAATAAATAGCATCAAATAACCATCTTCCAACCTGCTCTGTCACTATAAATAAGTTCTTCCATCCTCATTTCCTCCTTTCTTTGCGCTACAGGTGCTGTCATCTCTGCAGCTGATGGATTTTTTGAAAAAAAATGGATTTTTGAGGCTTGTTAAACAAGTAAACGTCTGAAGGGGTTGACATGTATGCATAAATGACCTTGACCTTTGACCTTATGATGCTCAAATCTAATCAGACTGAGCCCTACCCTAATGGAGTTACTGCGCCTATTTATAAGTAAATATATAATTCAATTCAGGAGATATCAAGCACACAAGACCACCCATAATGGACAGACACCGCACTAACACACAGACAGCAGTAAATATAGTTTACCTAGTTTTCATGTACCTCTGCATAGTAATGATAACTTTAGTTTAAAAATATTCTGAAGTCATATGCTTTCCAAAATGACCATTATTTTTTAGCCTAAAAACTGATTAAACACACTTATATTGAATTTTATTTATGTGTGTTTGTGTGTGTTTGCTAACCTGGCTGCAATGTAGAGAATATGATTGATCCGTAACATTCTCTGAAAGTCTAGTCCCAGACGCAAAGTGTCGTTGTCCTGAAGCAAACCCTGAAATCCTGGATACTGGTACGACTCTGCAAACGTACAAAAATACGGATTTAAATATTTAGACATTTTCTTCACGTGACATTTTTGCTGAAAACAAAAAAAAGAGAAAAAAAACCTTAAACTTATGGGTAAAATAAATATTTTCTTCTGACAACCTAAAACTTGACCATTTAAAAAACAGAAAAACTAACAATGGGACATTAAAGATGAACTTGACATTAAGATAATAGCCAGCAAACAAAATAAAAAATTAAAAAAATTCTACTCACGTTCTGAGTTGACCACATTGAGCGGCTCCAGGTCTTTGGGGAAAGATGTTGTCGAGACCAACTCCGACACAAAACAGGAAGTGAGAAGGAGCGTCAGCCTCAACAGCAACAACAGACGCCACCACAGCCAATCGGTCGGGGCCATTTTGCAGGAAACCTCAGGAGGAAAGGAGAGCGGCGAGGCGAGATGGTGACGTCAGCAGATCATGGCGAACATCCGCTACGACGAGAAAAAGACTCATAAGAAAAGTGGAAAAACCAAAGTGTGGAGTAATAAATAAAAAAATATCACTTATCCCTGCATTAACCTGTACGACCACAGTGCAAAACACATAATCACAGAAATTCGCATGCTGATGGTATATTTGTGTCATCACAGAAAAATAAACATTTATCTTCAGTAAATCCAAAGTTTCACTTTGACAGTCAACTGATGCTGAGGAGCTGGTTCAGTGCAGAGCAGAGAATCAAATCAATCAGTGATTAAGTCATGTCTGAAACTAAACAAAAACTGCTTTGTTGAATATTGGATACAAGTTTATGAAATAAAAGTTTATTATAAAAATGTATCACTGTTAAGTCCTCTATCCTCGATGGGACTTTAAAGAGAAGTCTTTTGAAATTTCACCTTCCATTTTTATTCTATTGTATCTTGTTGCCTTTGTTACTTCACCTACATAAATTTCAAACTGTAAAAAAAAAAAAATAAAAAAAATTTGGAGTCCTCGTACAATCATCTTTCTTCGACTTTCTCCTTGTTTCTTTTTCTTTTTTTTCTGCCATCATATCATATCATACAGTGACAAACCAGAAAAGACGAGAGCATGAAGGGGACACAATCTCCTCTAATCCCCTCCTTCATCAGCTTTTTGTGGCCTCTCTGGATTTGTTCTGTCATCCAAAGTGACAAATGAAAAAAAATGAAAGGTGGACTCCGAGGTGGGAAAAAACTGCTTTTTTCTTTTTCACAACCTTTTTTTTCTCCACTGGAAATAAATTTGAAAGGGTAAAAAAAAAGTGTTAGTCTCCCAACTCCACTGTCTCATTACTTTTATTTTGATTTGATTTTGAGTAAAAAAAAAAACAATTAATTCTGTTGTCTGGACTTTTTCCCCCCTTTTTATTTTTACCATAAACTGCACATAACTCATTCATCTTCAATCAAAACATTTTAGTTAAAGAAAAGGAGGGGATGATGAACAGAGAGTATCTATTTGTCTATTTATGTCACTTTTAAGAAGTGGATCTGAGCAGGTTGTATTAACTTGGTTAATCCACCAGAAAAATAGAATCATATTGACTGAAACGGTGTTTAAATGGAATAAATTCACTGTTCCGTTCAGCAACAGTAATAATACTATAAAAGACTCTCCATGCAGCATTTTTTAAAGCCACGGACCTTTGCTGGAAATCTTGTATTGGAGCTTCATAGCTTCAACACGTTTGATCAAACTGCTCATTGTGATAAACTTCCTTTTACTCTGCCTTTTGACAGTTAAGCAATCCAGAGCTTGGAGTTGATATTTCTTCTCTTATTGCGATCACAAGCATTGTATCTGAGAGGTTTAAAATGAAAATAGCATTAGAGTGAATGCCTGCTGAGTTTGAGAAAAAAAAAAAAAAAAAAAAACCTGAATAACTCTCATTTAGTTCAAAAATTCCCAAGTCAAAAGTTAAAAGGCAGAATTTCTTCTTCTTTAATGAGACCATCAGAGACATTGTGCTGAGGTTTTTTTCTTGTAAATGGCAAACATCCCTGTCGGTAACTACAATCATTTCTATCCAAGGTAAAAAAAAAATCATTCAGCTTGAGAGAAAATAAAAAAATAAATAAAATCAGACATCTTCTAATAAAACTATCTCTTTAAAGAAAAGCTTAAAGTGGTCGCTCATTGGGCTGAAACTGTTGGAGATTAGTTGATAACTCAAAATTGCAAGAACAATGCATGGAAAAGGGCAAATTAACACCTCAGTTCTCATATCTGCTTCTGTTTGCTTTGTATTCACCTTGTTAGCCGGCCGGTGGGGGTATACAGATTTATCCAAGTATTTAAAAGGGGGTGGGGGGGTGGGTTATGTATTTTCCAGGCACATAGTTCAATTCTATACCACAAATCGACTATATTACCTTCAGTTGTTGTGAAAATCCATAACACTTTGAAATTGGCCTCTGTCTCTACAGGAACCTCCTACCATTTCGGACACTCCCACTTCAGCACATCTTCAAATTGATGCTTTGGGGGAGGGGTGCTCTGTGGGGCGGGAGCTCGGCTGCAGACTGATATTCAGGGAGGAGCTATGGGTAAATGGGCGGCGCTTTGTACCAGCAAGTGTTCAAGCAGCTCCACATGGCTACAGTAGATTCAAGGATTTCTCAAACATGCATGAATACATCAAAGCAAAACTCTGTGTATGTTTTTAATGAGGTAATGATATTATAATATGATATAAAGTTGAGACTGAGAATTCACAGAAATAGCAACATCGGTCTTGAACCATATCGATATTAAAGTTACCGGATCAATATTTTACTTCCAGAATGTAATTTTGTTCCAAAAACAAAATGCTGCATTGGAGGCATCAGAGGCAGGTTAAAATGTAAACAATCAACATATAATTATTTAATCAGCTTTTCTTGCACAACTTCAGAATCGACATGCTAACGTGTAGCATCTATGTTTACCTCTGTAAACAGTGTGTTAAAGGCATCACATCATCTTCTGCTCATGAGGGTCATATTTAAAATATAATGTGAACATCCATGCAAAAAAAAAAGATTTTTGCAAAAGATTGGAATTGAGCATTAAGACCTGCAGTGTGAACATTGCCAAAACTCTTGCTGATGCTATTTACCAACTAGTTGCAGCCCAGTTGGTATAATACCCTTACTGAAAGAAAGATGTGGGTTTCTTTTTGTTGCAACGGAAAATATCTTTAGTGTTGCCAGCCACAGAAAACAGAAACAGCAGCTCAGATTGGAGCACACATTAGTAGAGACACATTTCCTCTGTTGGGAGTCGACTTTGTGAGTCAGGCTTTCATAGTGCAACAGTTGCAAAGAAACAATTATCACTCAAAAACCAATAAGAAGATAGGACAAACAATTGAAATAAAATTCAGTAATGAGAAAGGTATAAAAGTTAATGTTTCATTCAATTGTTGCCACTGACTAATGGAGATTCCACAGGTTCTACAGACAACCAACACAAAACTAGTGTTGATTGAGACTTTGGCAAACCGGGATGATTTGTTTTCGCATTTTGCTACCAGGTAATGATAAATTCTCAAAAGAATTGAATTTTTTAATAAAAGTAGCTCCGTAGGTGTGTTTTATTCCCTGAACCATTAGTTTACGGCTCAAATTCAAAGCAGCCACGATGTCAGTTTTGTTTCAATGAAACAAAGCTGGGACATATGTGGACTAATGAAGGACTAGTCAGTCCCACACATGTGCACATGCTGTGAAGAGCTCACCGTGGAGAAAAGATGGCTTTTTAAGGGCTTGTTCGTGACATTTCGTCGAAAGGTATGTCCCATTTCCCAAATGTAATTTACACCTGCGTGTGCACATGTAGATAGGATAGACACATGGAAGGATTTCTTGCCAGCCGATGTGTTGCAGTGTGCCGGCTGCCTGCAGGTACATATGCCTGTTTGAGTGTGACATGCAGCGTGGTTCAGCCGTGATCCCTTTTCTTCTCTTGTCACCGAGACACAAATTAGTCTCTCTGCTGCAGAGCTGAAATCTAAAGCATCTAAAAGCGCATAATTACAGTTTAATGTACAGCAGCTCACTTGCTTTTGCTTTAGTGATTTAAAACGCTGTCACCTTCACCAAGAAGATTGCTGGTTCAGTTTGTTTATCCACAAATGTGAAGGCTGAGGCAAAGGTGATGTTTGTTGTTTGTTAGCAAGATTAGGCAGAAATTAACAGGAGGATTCATAAAACATATTGAATAGTATTCTGCTGGCTTCCAGTACTACCATAAGCAACCTTTCTTTTGCCCCCATTTCTCCCATATTACTAACATAAGCACCTTAATTCAAAGCCATACTGGTAATCTCCCAGGTTTGTTAATTGGGTTGTTAATCCCAATAAGTTTCCTGTCTGTGTCTACCTAAGTACTAAACCACAATATGTTTTGCTATAAAGAATGCATATATACTCAAAAGGCTTTTGCATTTGTTTGACATTGGTGTAAACAGTGGTAATATATAAATGCATCTTGTGTCTGATATAGCAGCATTTTAAAGTGCCGGTGACATTTAATTACAAATTATTTTTTTTGAAAAATAACATTAATAACACATTGCAAAGATAAAAATTTACATCACTGAGATGAACATTTGTTGAGATATTCACATGCAAAGTAACAGGAAGTGATGTCAAAGGGGAATGTCTGCATGTAAACTGAGTGTTGCTACAATGGACACCAAGACTATAGGCAAGAATCTGATGTTCAGATTATTTTGAGTCACTATCAGAGAGAAGCTTCAGAGTTCAGATAATGTTTCAATAAATGAAAAACAGGGATTTCCTTTTTTAAAGACTTCCCCTTTGATGTCACTTCCTGTTTCACTTTTATTGAGCCAAGTTCAAATGAAAATATGCCACTTATGTGCCAAATTTCTTAAATATAAAGAGGTTTTTATCTGAAAACTAAAGGTACCTCTGTATACCAGCATTGTCACCATGTCTACACTTTTTACTTTAATGACATTTTAGTTTTCTTTTTCCACTTTTCTTGTTCAGATTGTAACATCTATTTCACTTGTTATTTTTGGGAGTTCTTTCTTTATCTTGTCTGTACAGAGTCCTGAAAGCCTTTCATTTTTTGTTTCACCTAATTCACCTCTGTCTGTCAAATCAAAACCCCTACTTTTTTTTTTCCATCTCTCAGATGGTTGTCAAAAGTGTCTGAGAGTGTCTCGCCCACAGTCTCTTTTTCTTCTTCTTTTTTAAGTGGAGAAAAACCTTTGAATACCCTGGGATTTCTTCCTTTGCACAGATAAAACCAAATGGCACGCTCAGATTGAACAGTTTGAAAACTTTGTCTTTTCCCATCAGGCAGCCTGGATTCATTTAGATAATTGAAACATCTTTTTTTTTTCTCTGCGTTGGATGTTTTTTTTGAAGTCTAAACACAATCTTTTGTTTTTTTGGCAGGAGCAATCCTTCATTTAACCAGCTGAACTAATGTGCCACAAAGGGTTCAGACAGAAATGACAGTCTGAGGAGTAGTTCAACGTGATTTATAGAACAGGCCAATATTGAGATTTGATCATAAATCTGATCTGCTTTGGCTGCTGCGGTCCACCTACCAGACAGAATTTGATCGATTACACATTTACTGCAGGATTAATCAATTTTACACAACTTCCTGAGGGAGTTAAGACATTAACTCCGACATGGTTAACCCTTTACTGTAGAACAGCAGCAGTGAGAGGCAATAGTTCAGAGAATAAGTAGTTTAAAAACTTTTTTTTTCTGTATTAATAAAATGTGCTCTTGGCTTTGGCAGCTACTGACCAAATAGGAGCATTTATAGAGCAGATACTTTTAAAATATCTATGAGGAAACATTTTGACTTTAAATACTAAAAGTTGACATCCACATTTATCTTTGTTTGCTCTGACAGGAAACTGGTGATTGCCATCCAGGGTTCCTTCTCCCTTTGAGAAATGATTGTATATTTTAGACGGTTGAAGACAAAAAGTCAAAATTGTTGCCATTTCTACAACAACTAAGCACAGCTGTTGCATTTGAGGTAATACTGAGAAAGCAGCGTTTAAACTGGGGTTTAAGGTTAAAGCTATCCAATAAAAATGTGCGGTGATTATGAGAGTCACAATGTCAAAACCATTATTTTTTTCCACCACATCATTCCAGTGGTTTAAATACCTTTTAATGAGATTCCAAAGGTGATTAGGTTTTTTCTCTCCCTCTCCGGTCACATGAAAGGATAAAAAGCTCCCGCCCTGCTTCTTTTGTTGGTGTGAGCTCTCACTCACTTGTTTATCGTAGCCCAGAGGGAATTCCCTTAAAATTTTGTGCTTGTTAAAAAAGTCAATATCATTCAGTGGTGGATAACACAGTCAGTCATGGCTTGTCTACCAGAGGCACAACATTCATATTTTTTTTTTCCGAGGTGGTTTTGAAACAAATATTTGTAACGAGCTACAAGAGTCAGCACGTTAAAAGGTGAGCTATACGGACCGGTGCTGGCCCACTTAATGAACCAACATCAACTTGTCGGGTTTAATAGCATGTTACTTCACAAGTGCACAGAGGAGAGGAAATGATATCCTGTTTAGTAAAGGTAACGTTAATTTAAAATTATAAATCAATAGAGTTATTGCTTTGTGCCTCAGTATAAAGAAAAATATATTACAGTTTCAAAAACTTTATTAAAACTTTACATTTCAAACTATTAGCCTCTCTCTTAAACATATATTATAAATAAACAATATAACTAATTTAAAAATTACATATCAGTTTGAAATCAGTTCTGAGTTCAAGTCAAAGTTTGTACTAATCTAAAATATCATTAAGCAGCATGTGATATCATTTTGGTGGCAAAAGTAATGATAGCTGAATTTCTGTTTTTAAATTAAAAAATCCCATTGCAGTGCTGTGAAACTGGTATTTTTCTCATCACACCTTTAGAATCTCATATTGGCTCATGATAGCAGGATCGTCCTCGCAACTCTCCACTGAAGTAGAGTCAGCAGTCAGTTCTGTTTGGCCTCCGGGCTGCGTCAGCGAGACTCATGCCAGCTCGAGTAGCCATCGAAATGAAGGGTCTTTTAGTCAGCCGCGAGCAACACGGATCAATCATAAGGAAAACAGAACCGTCCACGACGCTTATACACCAACATCTCATGCAATACGAGTCGTATATTATAGCAAAGTCCTGGGACAATTGTAAACATACCTAAAAATGACTAAATTATTAATGTGCATGCTATAGATAAGTGCATAATCAGAAGACTGACACCACCTTTGATGATCCAATGCATCTAAAGAAGAACAAACACATTTCTGTAAAAACAATTATTTTATTCCCTGCTTGATTAAAAGTGCTAAAATAAATCTGTATTCTGCACAGCACTGAGAGAGTTTCCTTTTTTATATGCAAAACCTTCTATTACCAACACATAACTCTGTTATTTGCCTGAAGTGGAAAAAAATGCAGCTTTTAAAATAAAGAAAATAATAAAATCAAATCAACCTTGAAGACACTTTATGAAAGATATGTAGATGAAGTCCTTGGGTTCAAAGCTTCATGGAAGAGATGGAAATTTATGTTTGACTATAGTAGAAGGCAATAAAACTTTATTATAAACTATTTGTGTAGTTTTTTCAATATTTGATCTTTGACTTGAATCTGTTAATAAAGTTGCACTCTAAATTTACATGAAAATTAATCTGCATCTGTTGCTCAACTAACTTTTCCATTTGTATAGCTATAGTTAGCAGTAAGATTGACCTCTATAAACTATGTTAATTTACTTTAAATTCTAATTCAAATTTAGTTTCAGCTCATAAGTGAGTTTCTTTTCTTTCTCTTCTGAGGACTGAATAAAATTATTCTTCTAGTTAATAAATACAAAAAATCTATGCCGTCCAGTGTTTTTGTTAAAACGGCTAAACTTAATAAGCTATCGTTTTTGAACAGAAATTCAAAAACCATGACATCTAACCAGAACAGTACATTTTTACAATAGAGCCATTACATAATAATGTATATCACCACAAATCAGTTATTAAAGGTTCTTTAATTATTTTGTTTCAAACTGGTCAATTACAGATAAACATCCTCACATTTATTTTTTACTATATCAACATTATTTAGATCAAATGTAATAAATCTCTAGAAAAAATACATGTCTGTACAGATATATAAGACCTGTCTGTAACGATCGTTTAAAGTTACCAGACTCATTTCTGGTACGGGGAGGAGTTTGGTCTGTTTGACAAGCTGCCTCTCTTCAGCTCATTAATTCTTATAAGCACCACCATCTTTCTACAACCACTCCTCCTGCAGCTGCTTTCATTTAGATAATTGATAGAAATCATTCGGTGGCTGCTTCTTGTTTGTGTGCCAAATGAACAGTGGCTCACCTTTGTGACCGGGTGGCAACAGATTAACCGTTATTGGGAGAATGTCAGAGCGACTTTGAGGTTTCGATGAGATTGGTGCCAGACGGGTCACAGTGGTGGCAGCGGCGCTGGTGATTAAGGTGAAGGATGATAAGTGGTAATGAGATTACGGTCTGCGATGTGAGGGCAACTTTTCCGATTTGGTCATTTCCAGCTTTCAGAGAGACAAACGGTGGAGGTGTTGGAGTTTTAGCCTGCTTCTTGGGCAAAAGGTGGAATTAGATCTCAAACAGAATATCACCCCAGTACTTCTATAAGAGTTTGGTAAATTATACAGCGTGCAAACAATTGGTATTTACGATCTCTATTTACTATTAACTAGATACCACATAGCGGTAGCATATATGACCCCCGCACATACGCAAAGCATCAATGCACCAGAATTCAGAAGTCATCAGAACAGATTTATTGTTTTGGGTGGGGGTCGCTAATTGGTGGGCCGATGGATAGCCCTTCATCAGAGCTAAACAACAAAAAATCTGAAGGTCTTATCTTGAATAGTTTTTGTGTTATAAGCATTTTTGTATGTCCAGACACCCCCTTTTCAGATGGAGCCCACTCCCCAAATATGGGGTCTATTGTAAAACCGTTGGCTGGCGCAGCGTAGGTCAGACACATCAACATTCCTACCAAATTTCACATTGATCAGTGCGGCCATTTCCATGCTACAGTTGACTAAAAAAATCTTGAAAATAAATAAATAATAAAAAAAACAGTCTGGAAACAATATGACCCCCGCTTCGCGTGCAGGGGGCATCGATAGATTGGGTAATTTTACACATCCGAGTCATTTTAAGTTTCAGTTTGGTTTCTGTTGTTCTAACTTGTCATTTTTTCTTTCAATTTTAATATTTATTGGAAGGTCATTATGTGGTGTTTAAGTTATTTTAGTTTTTTTTTTATAACAAGTTTGCATCACAGAGAACTATGTCTTTTTCTGTTGTGTAGTTTGACTTGATATTTTTATTTTGAGAAAGCCAGGTATCTTTATTGTTGTTAGTTTGTTTTCATGAGCTTATATTCATAATTTTGCAGCCTAAAGTTGTTGTCTTGAAACAATTTTGCATTTTTGCATGCATTAATCTTATCTTTATGTGTTCATTAGAGAAAACGTTTTTACCATTTGTTGAATGTGTTTTGGTGTCAAGTCAGAAAATAAAGCCACCACAGGAGGACACACATATGTTAAGTTTATCATCCAAGAACATCATATCCGTTTGTGTCTTCAGTTTGAGGAACAAAGTGAGCTTTTCTCAATGTCTTTAAAACACAGATTTACATTTTAGCTGATTTTTGTTCAGATCCATCGCCTCTTTTTTGTGTCTGCCTCAGTTTAGCCTCAAGAAAAAGCGTTTGCTTTCAAGTCTGTGCAGAGTTTGTGTGTCTGCTGGCCTTGAATGGATGTGCCAAGTGCCAGACTCAAACTAGTTTTTATCCTGACAGGCAACACACCAGTTTCTGCTACAGTGTGCATATGTATGTGTTTGTGTTTCAGGCTGAAGGACAAATTCTTAAAAAAAAAAAAAAACTTCACGGGCACCACAATAACTTAGAGACCACCTAAATGAAAGTGAGACAATAAGCAGATTGAGGAACAAATGAAAGGAGGGAAACAGAGATGGTTAAAGGCTCATTTCTTCTCCTCCTCGGGCTTTCCTCACCGTTTTCTTTGAAACTTTTCTGTACTAATGACTAAACTATGGTGTGAGCACAAAACTAATCCTAGCCGTAATCAATCTGTGGGCCTCTGATTTGGAAGGCACAGCAACACATTTAGCTCTGTGAAATCCTGATTCCATGCAGCTTGAAATCGGCTCTTGTGCTTCCTCTGGTTCACTGCAGGCTCAGAAATTCCTTGCCAAAAAAAAAAAAAAAAAAGAAAATGGCATGAGTACGGATTTGCTTTCTTTGTTCATCCACAATAAGTCTTCAAGGTTATATATACACAAGAAAGCTGCATGCTAGTCTGTAGTTTGATAATTTGATGAAGCTAAAGCAACGATGCAAAAAGTCAAACTATTTCTTGAATCTAAAATGCTCAATAAAAAATAACGGTCAGTTTTATGAATTTGTTCATCTTTTAAATGAGTTAAGGATGAAAAAACTAAATTCAGCACCTTAAATCTCGACTTAAACCCTGATTTATGCAGTTTTTTTCTCCCTTTCACAAACCACTACAACTATTGTTTGAAGCCATCTTTAGAAGTCACCGTGTCAGTCATAAATAGCTCAAAATAAGTTTTTAAACTCAAACCTCAAAAACACTGTCTGCAACTTATATACCATTAAATCCATCCAAAGCTGAAAACCCAGCATTTTGAGTGAAGCAATTACTTGAACGTATCAGATGGAATATCCGTGTCTTATGTTTTGCAATCTGTGCCAGCAGATTTCCCAAACTGTCTTTGCAGATTCTCAAACAATCTCTTTGTTCAGAGACGATGACAGTGTGCCAGTGTCTACAGGACTTTACAAACCACCCACAGCTGAGAAAGTGGACCTCATACCAGGCACCATTGAGCTGAATTGAGCCAAACTGTGAAATGGAAAAGAGGCTATAAGATGATTGAAAGGCCGGAAGAGCTGCAGTGTGTGTTGAAGCCAAGAGGAGTATACAGAAACCAGGGGGCAGATAGTAATTCTCCATCGTCTCTTACTTACTTGTTAATTCTACAAGACAAGTGAGTCAACTGCATCTTCTAACAATACAGTGTCAAAGGCATGAAATTACAGACAAATGTTTTTAGGTAATAAAACTGGTGATCAGTACTAGAATTATTTTTTTATTGGATTTAATTTTAGTTTCATTTAGTCAATGGTTTGACGACATCATATTTGCTGCATGTGTCAGTTTCAAATAATAAGCCTTACACTTCTTTGTAAATCCAACAGTGATAACATGCTCATGCATGCGTGTGCTGCCTCAGTTTAGCTTAAAGTTTGAAGTTTAGTTTAAAACAAAGATGAGGAGGAAAACACTTACCTGTGCATTTGTTTCCAGATAAACTTTAAAAACTTTAAGCTAAACTGAGGCAGCACAAGCATGCACAGTAGATATGCACATGGATCCTGCTCCTTCCTGTCTGTTAACCAATAGGAGAGGAGCTGATCTAAGAAGCTCCGCCCACTTTGTTTGCATAATGAGAAAGAAATGCATAAGGTAAAGTAGAAACAGGAGACAGAAATGAAAAAGCAACATATGGAAATAAAAAAACTTGTAGCATAAATAAATAAATAAATAAATAAATAAATAAATAAATAAATAAATAAATAAATAAAATCAAAATAACTTAAGAGACATAACTGCATTTAGTAAAATGTAAATTATGTGCTAAAATATATAATTTATTGGAACTAAGCTGGACAAATAATGATGATGGTCATGTAAATCATAAAACATGGAGGTAAAGTTCTCCTTTTTTAATTTAATTGGTGCATTTTAAGTGTATTTATTAATTTAGAGGACCATTTATATATTTCTGCTTTTATTCCTAATTATGATAGTTTTGGTCCTCCATAAAACTGAAATTTTTTTGCATTTTCCTAATTCATTGTTATACAGGGAAAAAAAGGAGGAAAAACTACAGACTGTAAAGAAAAACTACTGAGATCTCTGTCCAGAGGAGTACAATCCCAGGAAAAGCTAAGATACTGGTCTGAGCTCCGAAGATCCCACAGTTCTGGTAGAGAGGGTGGAATTGCAACAACCCACACAAGAAAGGCAGGTTAAGAGTTTTTAGTTTGTTATTTATAAGCAAATGCTATGAATGTAAACACATTTCTTTTTGTTCAATTTTAAGGATGTAAATTGGTATTTGTTGTGTCCTCAGGTATACCTCTACAGCAGACAGCATTGGTTTTCTGTAGGTTCTACTGCATTTCTGCCAAACAGTCAATATTTCAGGCTATTTGTTCATTTTTGACAATGCGGAGATGGTCTAATAGAAAAATTTAAAAAACATGTTTCAAGACTAGATTGTGTTGCCGCATAAAAATATAAAGATGTTCTACCTTTTGGGCTGGTTTCATTAATTTTTTTATAAAACTGATATCAACAAACAAAAATCAGGACAAAGATTTCGTCAAGTTCCCATTGTTTGTCTCAAAATATATGTTTTCTTCTTCTTTTTTTATATGTTGATGGTTTTTTTGGTTTTTGATTTGATGCATTTTCTTTGAAAATTTCTTGGAACTACAACAGAATTAAGTTATCAAAGCCTTGACATGTACAATACTTGAATTGTTTCTTCACAGGTGACTCAATAGATGTTGGTAGAGCTAGGTTTTTCTCAGATTTTAAGATTCTGTCAGAGCCTGCCTGAACACGAGGCAGCAATCGGCTGCAGCATCAGAACACCTGGCCTCCAAAACCTTTTTATTCCTCTACTTTAATTCATATTCAGAGGTTATTATAAAAAATAAATCATTACTAGTCTATTATGTGCTCACATAATGGATGCCTGCACTGATTGTTTCATTGGAATTCATTCCATTTGAGTAAAGTACAGTCAAACTGAAACACTTGTGTATGGCTGGGTGTGTAGCTGTTTGTGCCTTTCTGAATGTCTTTCTCTGAATGAAACTGAGTGAATGGGAGTTAAAAAGAGCTCGGAGGGAAATTTGTACAGTTGAATAATGGAAACTGAGGGTCAGCTGCAGAGAGAGTGAGTAAATTAGGTGAACACGATGAAAGGGTAAAACAAACTGAATGAATGAATGAAGATGAATGGGTGGAGATGAGGGGAATAAAAGCAGTGAAAAGGAATTCATTACGGCAGAGTGAAAAAAGCAGAAAGGATAAAAGACGGACACAATGTATCAGAAAGTAAAAAAGAACAAGTTATTTTAATGAAGAGGAAGAAACAAAACAAGCAGACAGCTGGAAGGGAAAGGAGAAAGAAGGAAGAGGCGGAGGTTTGGAATGAAGTAGATAAAGATGTAAATGAAGTGACAATTAACTACGAGACAAGATGAAAAAAAAAGAGCTGAGACAGTGAAAAGACTGGAAAAGACACGCATTGTAATGTTTCCTATAATTATTTTAACCTTTTTATTTAGTCATCGTGTTACTTTTTTTTATTTTGTTTTGTTTAGTTTTTTTAATTGTGCACTCTCCTGCTATTTATTGCTCCCCATTTCAAAATGCGTCCATTGCTTTCTTCATTCATCTACTTGATATTTACTTTTTTATTATTTTTTCTCTCTTCCCTTCCTTATCGATCAAAGGACTGTAAAGCATCTGCTGAAACATGATTGAAAAATTACTTCATAAAAAATAAAAAAATAAAAAGTAAAAGCAGAATTATTTTTCAGCAGGTCCAACAATCATGGTTAATACTGAGGCTACATGTTTACTCAGAAGCTGCACTTGAAGGAGAAAAGCCATTATCCTATTTTCATGGGGTTGTTAGGATTTTTCCACAATCCAGGAGTTTTTATGTTGTTGTTAGTGTTAGAATTTAACACAGTTCCATATCATACATGGGTTTTAAACCCTGTGGCTTAGCAAATTGTATAATAACTACATCAAAATAAATCAGAAAAGGACAGAAAACCTTTAAATGCTGCCATGTGACAGAATGAATATACATGATTCACTCACTAATGGGTCAACAACCTTCAAATTATCCTTCAGTTTGTGCAGTTAGATTGGATTGTTAGATAGCAAGACGTGCAGTACACAAACACTTTACAGCTTAATTAACATTTCTTTGGCCAAGAAAAACTAATGAAAAAAAAAATAAATCACAAAAACAGGACAAACATGTCAACTTACAGTAGGAAGATTTGCAGCAACCCACCAGTGGAGGTTTGAGAGGGGAGAGCCGGATATAAGGATTCAGGAGGCGGGGGAGGACCCCCTCAGTCCTGCAAGAAAAGAAAAAAAACGCAGTTTTACATAAACATTAATATTTGTTATCATTTATATTGATTTATCCTATTTAGTTGAGTAAAAGCCAAGTCCGGCATTTATTACTTTCCAGTTTGCTTTCACTTTTTATTATTTACAGAATGTGTAAATTGGTCTTTTTTTAAATTTTTTATCAATAATGGTAAGAATGAGACTGGATTTTTTTACATTTTATTAAAACCTTACAAAAACCTGAAATATCATTAACTGATTGTGAAAATTGAAATAAATTATACTTTTAAAGTATAGAAATTAAGCTAACTTGGACCCAGATGCTAAATAAATTAAATGTTAGAATTAGAATGTTGGTCTGTATCAGAGATTTGTACATCACTGATATCCAGGAAGATTCCCAGTGCAGTTTTAGAAGTATTTTTACTTCCCTGCTCAGCAGAGATTTCAAATATTCCAAATTATTCACAATGAAGCAAATGATATCTGGAATTCATACAAAAGTAAATGTTAATTTTCCACTTTGTTTAAGAAACAAATTTCAATGGGAATAAATTTATTAACAGCAGCATGCACCAAGCCCCACATGTTACATAAAGGAATGCTCCGTCTTCTGCTGCTGCTGAGCAGGAGTCTTCACGTTCTGGAACTAATTGGATTTCTCCACTCCGAGGATTGGAGAGCGAGTCTCTGGAGAATTCAAATCTCATCTTGTGGCAGAACTCCAGATCGAAGAAAAAAAAATAAAAAATCTAATCAGCTGATGTTTGGCCTGAAGCCAATCTCTGAGGATCCATTCATGTAAAAGCAACTTAGCCACAGAATGATCAACGTGGGTGTTAGATTAGCATGTAGAGAGGAGGAGTAGAAATTAATGACCAAGATGTTCCCTCCTTTGCTGGATCCTCAGAAGATATCTGAAGAGTTTGGTTTTTAAAGTGTGCAGAGATGAGTAAAGTCATTCAGATTTAACGGCTGTGTGATTCCCTCAACCGCCCTTGAATAAAACCCAACTCTTAATGGAAGCACACCAGCTTGTTGCACAACCCTTCCAGCGAGGTAATGGGAGCGATTACAACCATTTAGAAGACGCCAGTTAGAAGTGACCTTATAACAAGGTTAAACAGTAGAGGATCATGGGAAAATGTAGAGTGGGAGGTGTGGATGTGTGACATATACAGTAGGTGTATGGTCAACACTGACGATCAATAATTCTACAAGCTCTTGCTTTTCGGTGATTAATTTATTAAAATGAAGTCATCGAAAACCACATCACCAGATTCATGTATTGAGTAGAGTTCACGTCATTCAGACTGACATCAAATGTATTTTTTTAAAAATAATGTAACATATTGCAAAAAAACCCCCAAAAAACTGAGATTAAATATTTACATGTGTAGTAACAGGAAGTGATGTCATGTAAGCCGAGCATGCTAAAGCTAACAACACAGACAGACTGCAGCAAAGCATCGGATGTTGCTTTTATTTTTCTTTTTAAGTTAAAAAGAAAAAAGCATCAGATGTTTCAAAGACTAGGGAGTTCTACTTTGATGTCACTTCCTGTTTCACTTTGGTTGTGACAAATTCAACAAAAGAACTAGAAACCACATAGTGGTAGCATAAATGACTCCCGCACATATGCACCAGAACTCAGAAGTCACCAAAATAGATTTAGTGTTTTGGGTGGGCGTCAAGAGGGGGTGTGCTCATTGGTGGGCCTGATGGACATGCCTTAATCAAAGCTGAATAACAAAAAAATAAATAAAAAAAATCTGAAGCTCCTATGTTGAATAGTTTTTGAGTTGTAAGTATTTTTGCATGTCCAGACACCCCCATTTCAGATGGCGCCCCATCCTCAAATATGGGGTCTATCGTGAAACTGTTGGCTGGCGCAGTGTAGGTTGGACACATCTACATTCCTACTAAATTTCATGCTGCGTGTTGCATTTAAACAGGTCAGTTGTTGTGTGTGGGGGTCATAAATATGCCCGTCATGTGACAAAATTAGTAAAATAATTGTTTGATTGTTGCCCCTCAGCAAGAAGCTCCTGGGTTTGATCACCGGTTTTGGCCTGGGGTCTTTCTGTGTGGAGTTTGCATTTTCTCTTTGTGTTGGGTTTTCTCATAGTACTCTGTTTTTCATTCAAAGACTTGCCTGGAAAACCTCCAAAAGATCCACGTCAGCAGAGAAGCAGAGGTCCTCTAAGCTCCCCCTGGTTGATGAAGCTCCTTACCCTAAAGCTGAGGCCAGCCTACAGAGGGAGCTCATTTCTGTCACTTCTATCTACAATTTCTTTATGTTTTGTTGTTTTTGTTCATGATTTATTCTTCATGATCATAGGTGAGGGTTGAAATGCAAATGGACCAATCCAGACTGCACCTCCACTAAAAGTGGCAGCTGAACGTCTACAATCATCAACCAGGCTGCTTTGAGAAGGGATTACAAGGGAAATAGTAATGATCACACAGTGGGCATTGTTAAACATTTTGTACTTGGAAACAAAGACAGTGAGTGGTTCCAAGAGGACTCCAGCGGATCATTTTTGTGAGAAAGTCCCAACATTTTGCGGTGGCACAGACGTTGGCAAGGATTCAAAAGTTAAACTTCTAATAAATCCACCTGCTGTTCCTTCAGCTGCTCAAGAGTTGGTTTAGTAACTGATCCACATTGTTTGTTATATAAAAGTACTAACAAGCCATTAAAATAAGCCAATTTTTTATTTAATTTTAAATAAGCCTGAACTTGAATGAGAGCTTAAAAAGATGAAAAACTAGATGCTTCATTAGTCACAGCTGTGACGTTGGACCAATCAGCTGGTAAATCTATTTATATGAAACCTTCAATTAATTTTGAAGAAATAATTTTACCAGAAAATACCACTCAGGAAAAAAATGGTTTGTATTGAGAGCAAATTTATATCTTTAAATATTACATTCACAAATGAAAGACCTTCATCTAATCTTTTATTTTTCACTCAAAATCCCTGCAGTTCGGCTCATAAAAACTCTTTATTTATTATACTCCAACAGATCTAAACAGTTGATTCTTTTCTCTGTGTTTTTTCCATATGATCAAGGGTTGATCATACAGTTGACAAGTGAGAAGCACCTTTAAAGGAGCTATAGACAATGAATAGATTTCCTATAAACCTTATTTATACTACATTAAAGCAAAACAACAATTTCTGCTCCCTTAATAGTCCCAAAAACAACCATGCGCCTTTTTTATATGAGCATTAGCAACACCTTCATAATAGTTCACAGCCATTAGCTGAGTATTAAAGCTTGGCGACATGTGGGATTCTCACTTTGGAGAAAAAATGCCAAACACATTTCCTGCCATCCCAATTACAAAATTTTATGACTTTTCTTTGGATTATATAAATTGAAATTGGACATTTTATGCTTTTACGGAACAAATATAATTCTAAAAATACCACCTGATGTGTGGCAAACTAAGAAAAGAGAAACAAATCAATTAATCAGAGCCATTTTAAAGCAATAAGCAGCAGTAGCCGTGCAGGTTTGTCAGTTTTAAAGGAGACCCTCTGATTGGCCGGGGTCAGCGGTTTCTATAGATACAAATTTGATGCTTCATGTTTTCAGTCAGAAACCATATTAAACCTCTCAACAACACATCTGATCTTTATCGCTTATGTCACACACATAACACACACACAAGCCAATGGGCAGAGTCTGATTTACATCTGTTTGTCCCGCTCTAATCCCACATGTGATCTTTTTCCAAGGTTAATCCTCTGTGACTATCTGCAGCTATCACTCTGCTGCTGTGGATTTACTTTCATCACCACACTGACATTTACTTAACTTCTTTATCCATCTTTGTCCTCTCCTGCAGTTTAACCCCCCACCTTCCATCCTTTTACATTTTACAGCCATTTATTTATTCATTTTGTTTGTTTCTCTCCCTCGGTTTTATGACTTTATGCAATCTCTGCAGATCACAACAGCCTAAAAGCTTTATTGGCAGCTGCACCCAGTTTGTGCTGCCACAGCATTCAGAACAACACAGCAAGTGACAAATAAGAATTACCAAACAGTGTCGCAGCAGTTTTAATAAAAAGACTTCAGGGGTCCTTAATGGTGTTCAGGCTCTGCAGGAGCGCTGCTGGGATTTACGGACCCTGTAATGGCCCTTAAAGCCGTCTGCAGACTTTCCTGCTCATTCATCATCATCCTGCTTTAACAAAACATTTTGTAGTTTATAAAAAGAGGATGTTTAGAAAGATGAAGCAAGGCTAACATTTGATGCTCTGCTGCATAAACACTTGTCTTGACAAGTGAGGCTGTTGGAGAGAGAGGACTTTTTGTTGTTTTGTTTGATTTATTCTTTTCATAAAAGACAAAAACATAACAGTTTTAAACTTTCAACTAGGTGAAAAAGAAAGTAAAAATGAACAAAAAAGTTAAAGATATGTAAATGGGAAAAAGTGGCATGTAATAAGGTAGCAGAGTGGGGAGAGGGAAAGTATGGCTCTAGTGTAGGAAAAGTTTCACAAGTTGTACTTCTGATGGCTCTGATGGTTAGGGACCAAACAGGTAATGACCTGGGTGGGACGCAGCGGTCTGTCAGAATACACTAAGCTAGGGCGGTATTTTGGTATACTGTGGTATTAAAAACATGACAAAAAAAAATTAAGATCGTGTTTGTCACATGAGGTTAAATTTCCACAAGGCTGATATGAAAACTGGGACATAAATATTTTAGGAACATTCAGAAGACAAACGGGGGTGGGGGGCACCTTACCTCCGAGCGATGTAAACAAACAAAAAATACTGAGTGTCGAGTTAGAAACAGGAACATTATTCACAGAGTCCTGAAAAGTTGGGCCAGTGTAGTGCTGACAGGCATCTTCGGGAACCACCCAGACATGAGTTTCTGAAGTTAAATAGCTGGACTATTTATGAATTTTAACTTAAAGTTTTTTTTTTTTTTCCTGAGACAAGCAAGCTCCTCGCTGAAAACTTTGTTGGCACAAATGAAGACTTGACCGTATTTTGATTTGTTCAAAATAAAAAACAGCAAAGCCATTCTGTGACTCCTCTCCTGTTGCTCTGAGTGACAGCAACACCTCAGAGCAGCAGAGTTTTTTCTCTAGAATCTCAAGTCATATGCATGTAAATGCTCAAAATCAGCCATGTCTCCATTAACTATTAATGCGTATAACGCAGTATGAAAATGATAAATACCGGGCAACCCTAAAATACACACTGTCCAAATCTGAAAGACACATAAAGTACCTTTCTGAGTATCTTATGTTTGCAGCTAGCAGACCACAAAGTAAATCAGAGAATCATCTGTAAAAGTTTATTGTTGAAGGATGTTTACTTAAATGATCTGAAATGTCAATTCTACCCTGAGTTGATGGCTCAATGATAATGAAGCCAGGCACTTAAAGTAGACTCTGTGTGAAAATCTCACCATTATGGAGACATTGCCCAAACTTGTTTGTCAGTTATGTTGGCAAGTAAACAAAAACAATAAAATTCAGGAATCCTGAGAACTGATTCTTGTACAAGATAATTTCACTGCAACGCTGAGTTTTGCATGACTGCAAATCTTCTGTTCCAACATGTCATTAAACACATCATGTCCAAATAGTGACTGAACTCAAATATGATTCGATCAAAACTTTGACCTGATCAAAATAAGTTAATGCAGATTAATATTAAACCCCCGCATTTCCTTTAACTCTAAACACTTTTTTAAAGCTTTTTTGGGGGTAAGTATTCTGTATTTGAGATCACTTTATACATTTTAGGTTTTTTTTTCCGTTTAAACTTGCATTTATTTTTTAAGATTGCTTTTTCCGTCTTTAGGGTTTCTTTTTTAAATCTATTATTTTCCTGCTTTGTGTCTTAAGGTCACACATCATGTAGAAACACTTTCTGAAAGATGGCTGATGCCTCTAAGCCTGGTCCCGATGCTTCGGTTCAATTATCCAGCCATGATTTAAAGGTCACTATTTCTCTGTTGTGGAGGTGTCCAACACAACTGCCCTAATGACACCCCCAACCCATCTCTCGTTGCTATGGTGATATAAAAATGGAAAGTTCATGAGCTGAAACCTTGTTAGATTGAGAATCATTAAATGGACTCTTCTTCTTCTTCACCTCCTTTCTTTAATAACAGACTCTGTCATTCTCATCCTCTGAAGCTCCTCTCACTTTTTTTCTTTTTCTTTCTTGTCCCCAATTTTTTTACACCAGTCTACCACTCATCTTCAACATTTTTTGGTAATTTTATTTTCCATATATTGACCCCATTTTTCAGCCTACATTTCTTATTTTCTTTTGCTTATAAATATGTTCTAAAACACATAAGTCTTGTTTTTTATTATTATTTTTTGCATGAAAGACAGCACAAGCTCCAATGTGTCTTTTTAAAATACATCTCAGTTCAGATCAGAAGGTGCCGACTTTCTTCAACTGGCATCATCAAATCAGTACATCCCAATCATCATCAGGCTGTTAGTAAGTGCTTCAGGTACTTTCACATCCCCATTGTTCTGCTTCATAAAAGAAACCTCTTATTGCTGCATTTCTTTTCATAGTGTCTTGATTTTCTCTGATTCCTGTCCTCCTCCCGTTATTCTGAAGGAAAAAAAAGAGCTTCAACAGCTTCTTGATTTCTCACTATTGCAGCGTCGACATCGGCCCATTAGGCTAAAAAAAGTGTCCTTTTAGAAAGCAGGTGTATGATGGTGACACAAAAAGGATAAGTTCAGTGTAAAGAAGTAAAAGGACAAAACTACACCAAATGTATAAATCCTCAAACTAGACTTATATTATATATTTTAAAACAGAAACCTTTTGCTAAAATAAATAGTTACACCCCTCTGACCATCAAACCAACTGTATGTGAAGAAATGTGTTGGTCCCTTTACAATTCAATGAAGCCATGCTTTATTTCTTGTAAAAATTGATTCAGGTAAAAGCAATTATTTAATGGATACGTAAAGGTAAACTAGTAAAAACAGAATTATTGAGACCCTTAATTGCATTATAGTCTTGTTTCAAACTAAATGTTTGACTTTAATTAGTATCACAGGTAACTTCAAGCTTTTCATTGGCCTTTCAGGCTATTTAAAGAGAACAAACAGCCACTGAGTAGTTTGATGTGTTCACCACGCTGTACACAGAGGACAGAAAACAAAGACAGGAGCTGTCAGAGAAGCTCAGAAAGAAGAAGATTAAACAAATCTATGTTAAGCATAAAGACTATAAAACCATCTCCAGTCAACTTTGTGTCCCTCTGACCACAGCTGCCAATATTATTAAAAATATAAGGTTTATGGGACTGTAGCCAACCTCCCAGGAAGTGGACACAAGAAGAAATGCAACCCCAGGTTGATCAGACAGATCGTGCAGATGGTAAAAAAAAAAAGAGCCAAGGAAACCATCCAAAACAATTAAAGCTGAACTCCAAGGTCACATTTTGAATCATGATGTATTCAACACCCAGGAGGGGCCTATTATTGGCAGAAAAACACACAAAAAAAAATCCAGAGAGGAATTTGCCAAAGTGTAAAGACAAGTCCCAAAAATATTTCTGGGATTGATGAGACAAAACAAATGGTAAGCAAATTTGATTGGATGGAGCTTTATAGAATATGAGGACGGTTGCTTAAAGTAGACAGAAAGCAACTCGGGTTGTTAAGTTAACAACTAAAAAACCCTGACAAGTCATTGATCAGATCACCAACAAAACAGGGTTCTTGTCACTTGTTGAAAGCAAAACCAAATGTAAACATGCAATAAGTATTAGTGCTGGGTGGTATACCGGCTCGTACCAAAAAACGTTTTTTTTTAATTTTTGTTATATGAATTTTCTGAATACCGACATACTGGTTTAAAAAGTCTGAACACGTTCGGAACGGAAGGTCACCACTGCTATGTGCATTAACAAGCTAATGTTATTGTTGGAGCAGCCTTCTCCATAAATGACCACGGGTGGCAATTTCTCTGCTTTTATTGACTGACATTTAAAAAAAACTCACTTTTCGCCATACACCTCTTCATGGATAGATTTCATGCACAACGTAAATGTGCTCGATGTATGGAGACGTTAATGTGCTTCTGTTCTAAAAAACGTGGTGTACATTAGGGGGAAGTAATTTTGTACTTGGTTTAAGTTGACTGGTGTGCAGAGAGTGAGTCGTCCTGTTAAGCTTAAATAACATAAAACGATAGACTCGATAATGATCTTTGCTCAACTCTCCTCGTTCATGACTGTACCAAAATGCATGACGACCGTCTACAACCAAGCAAAGAAAAGATGTGTAGAGGAGGGAAACAGAAACACAGACAGAGTTACAGTCAAAGAAAAAGTCAATAAATGGTTTCTGTATTGTAGAAACAGAGAAGCTTCAGCTGACCATGGTTTGCTAATCAATAAGCAGCGTTTGTACATTTTATTATCAGCTGAACTGTGATTAAAAGAAAAATATCTTCAAATACTGTGATACCGATATACTATAACCTCTAACTGTTGCTAAACTCTTTTTGGCATTTAAAGCAGACCAATACAAAAACTGAAATTCACAGAAAAAGTCTGAAAATGTTGCTTTAATGCTGACAATTTGGAACAAAAACAAAAAGAAACAAAGCTTATGTAAAAAAGTAACAGCAGAGTGCCCTGTAAGGATGTGGATACTTTTTAAGAGAAATTATGTTTTTAACTTCTAAAGTAATGGCAGCTATTCTTCCTCCATCTATGATATAACAGTACATGATGGCTTGTTTGCTCATAAAACTTGGGTCTGTTTTTGTGTCTTTTATAACAAATGCTAAGCGTTAGACCATCAGAAGAGTTGCAGCAGAGTTTGGATTACAGTAAGAAAAGTTTTAGAGGGAAACAAGCAGAGAATCAGGGGTCACAAGTAAAGTAAAGTAAAGCCAAAAACATGATTGGTTTAATTGGCACCTCTTAGTCGAGCCTGGAGGTGAAAGGTCTGAAGGAAAAATAATAAAAAACACCAAAGGAGGCTGAAATAGGACCAGGCCAGCTCAGTGCCCTGTAAAGACGTGAGGTCAAGGTTAAAGATTTCAGCTGATTCCCAACAGAGAAGCTTAGTCATTTGAGGAGGGGGCGAGTGCAAGCAGCCACATGATTGGTGAGCAGATTCAGATTACTGCAGTCTCTCTGGGATAAAGGGTAAAGAGGACAAGACCAAAATGAACTCTTCCTAATGTTTACATGCACTTATTAGTGCATGTAAGAACGATTTAATGTTTGTAATTAAACTGTTACAGACCGATGGACGGAGAGTAAAACCACTGGTTCAGCATCTTCAGACTGGATCAGAAACTGTTAGAAGGAAAAACTAAAAGGAAGTCAAATGGCACCAAAGAAATTCAAAATGACTGAACTGTGCTGTGACATTTTTAATTGGACAAGCAGACAAGTTTAATTCAGAGCTACTAAGTAAACATGAAAAAGCCTGATATTTATACATTAACTATTTAGCATCAAACCAGACTTGAGCTGAAATTTTAACTACTTTACCCAAATAGCACTTTAATTTTACAATCCAGTACTTTAAAACAGTTTGGAGGGAGACTTCTGCCTTTAGAGTTTATTTCATCCATTTTTTGTCACAGATGGTTGAAGTCAGTAAACCTGAAAATGTCACATCAGGGTTTGCGTTGAACGTAAATATGTTTTCATCATTTCCTCGCTCTCTGAAGCAAAAGGCCGTGTTTTATTCACCGGCGTGCCCCCTTCGGCGGCGCTCATTGTGGTAAATAATAACAGTGACTAAGTGAACAGCTCGGCCTGCAGAGGGGTTTAAATCTCTGTTAAACCCTCCGATTTGATACGTTTCCAGCAGAACGGCGCCGTCGCTGAGGAGCGTCGTCGCCATCTGTCGCTCAGACTTCCATCGCCGGCGAGCAGCGGTCAGCTGACTGATCCACTGCTAAAGGAACGACTGCACCTGAACACAACTGTCTGCATCATCCTCACTGAAAATTGTGTTTTGCTTTTATCATCAACCCATTTATCAGTTGTCTTTACTCATTTTTTCATGCAGTATATTATTTTGTAATAAATGAATGAATGAATGAATGAATGAAATTTATTTCAGACAATTCAGACAATTAACAATTAACAAATTTAACAA
>JARVJO010000155.1:16749726-16768975 GCA_031762555.1 Cynodonichthys magdalenae | reverse complement strand
GTGTGTATGCCAAAAACACTGTCCCACATTGTAGGGAATACCAGCCCCCACACACACGCACACACACACACACACACACACACACACGCATCTTTGTACTTGCATCAAACGGAGGACATTGTACTGACTTCCATTCATTTTTGTAATTGTATTTATGTCTAACCCAAACATTTTCCCTAGAACTAACTATTACTGGTTTATTCCCAACCCTAACCTGAACCAAAACTTAATTCACACCATGCCTCTAAACCTAAATATTAAAGCGCAGGAGAACTGCAAAAAAAGTAAGGACATTGAAATGGTCCTTTCATATTAACTATGGGGCAAATGGTCCTCACTCTGTAGTAGAAACAAGTACACACACACACACACGTATAAAACAGAACTGAACTATAGAAAATAATCTCATTTGTGGAAATTCAGCATAATTCTGTTGTGTCTGATCTGTTCAAAATTTGAACCACTCTCTCAAAATCTGCCAGGTCAACACATTGGATGTTATTGTCATATAAACAAAAAATAAATAAAAACAGATTTGGGTGAAAATCAGTTACAAAGTTTGTTGTTTATAATGAAATTTAAAAATGAGATTTATTTTCCTGTGAGATCAGTGTGAAACAACGGTGACATTATTGTATGAAGGCAGGACATTTATGAGCTCTCATTTGACATTTTCAGAAGAATCTGTTGGTCGTTACCTAAATAGTTTGATTTCTGAAATAAAATGAAAAACATGTAAAAGAATGACATCAGCAGATCTGTCTGAGAAACAATCTATTACGGCAAACTCTGGAATGTCTTGTCTTTTTTGCAAGTAAATTTTAGAAAAAGGAACTATAATGTCATGCTTGCTGTTCAAAGCCTGTTATCGCCATAGCAACAGACAAGAGTCTGTCACCTGAGTGCAGTTTAGATGACAGAAGAAGGAGCAGCAGATGGATATGGTTCCCATCAGATGCTTTGACTTCACTACTTTAAAAACACAAATGTGTTTTTTTGTTTTCCCCAGGACAGATTAGAGAGACGACACAATTTTCAAATAAATAAAGCAGAGCTGTGACTTTAAAACAACCTAAAAACCTACTGTTTGTCTAGAGTTATGAGCATTTAAGCTAAAAACTTCCACAAAAAAAAACACTATAATATGAAGAGACTCTGGAGATTCATTCACTTCAGACATCCCACAGCAGAGGTAATAATTCTTCATGCTTGACTGACATTCAGTCAAGCATGAATACCTGTTTTTACCTACTTTCAGATCAGTTTCACTCAATGCATATATCTACACAGGTTTGTACAAACCTCCAAGTGACAGGTCTTTGATGCTGCATTAGTTACAGAAAACTCCACTCATATTGTTAAATTAAAAAAAATCGGAACAAAAACTTTGTACCTAAGCCATGCAGACTTTATTGGCCAGAGTGTATTCAGGCTAAATGTATTTTAAGATGCTTCTGCAAAAACAGGCCAAGGATCTTGTTTCTAACTTTAGCATCATGAACAAACATGCTGAACTTCGTCTGTACCTGCTTTTATAGTTGGAGAGACCTCTGGAGATGCATTGTTTATCTGCACAAATTGACTGCATACCTCCCACACACACACGCACACACATACACATTCTCTCCCAGCTGAATTGACTGCAGTCCAGAACAGCCTAGCAAAGAGCTGAGAACACATCAGATCTGAGCTTCATTATTTGTCCCTGTAATAACATCCAATCCCAGAGCCAGCTCATAAATACTCAGCTGTGTGTGTGTGTGTGTGCAGACAGCAACACACACAAGTTTAAATGTAATAAAGGCCACACAGGGACAAGCAGAAATAATCAACCGCCTGCCAAAATGTCTCTGCAAACAATTATACTTTCTGACTTTGTGAACTTTATTATTGACAAAATGTTTGAGCAAATCATAACAAGTAAACACCCAAACCCTTATGTACGAAAAATGCAGGCAAAATATCTATACTATGCATAACAAGAGAGCACAAGTGCATGAATACATCCTGCCGGAAGAAACAGAGGCTACTTAATGCTTTTGGATTTTAATAATCAGCAAGAGAATAAATATGGATAAAGCACTATTTTGTGGGGAAAACGCAGAAACAAAGTGTCATTGTGTCCCAATTCGTAGGCTCCTTGTCATGTGGCCGCCTGAAAAGGAAGGATCTATCTGAAAATCATTCCCGGCCGAAGATATCCCAGGATTCATTGAGCTGCAGGAAAACGAAGATGGTGGAGCTGTCGGCATAGTTTGGAAATTCATCATGGATTAAAAAAAATTGTTTTTAAATATAAGTTTAGCAATTTATCTGGTGAAATTTATGCTGCGGTGAAATGTAAAAAAAAATGCATTTACAAGCACTGTTACTGGAGCTAAACCTAAACTTTTTTTTATTTTTATCTGCAGCGTTTTTATTGTGAAGATCTTCCAGTGAAATAACATGTGAACACACGTCCTAATGCATTTTAAGTCTTAAGGCAGATGATATAAAACAGTGTAGATCACGCAAACTGTCATCCAAAGATTAGATCGTCTCTTTTCACAGCCATTTAAAGCAGCCTATTTGAACTGAGAAAGGTGCGGCCTCTGTCGACTGCAGCCCTTTTATTGTGACACAGCGATGGTTTTTGTGCATGAAGCGCAATCAACATTTTCATGCAACAACTAAATTTAGCACTCATCCAGCTTCAGTTCAACTTTCTAACTTTTAAACTAATAAACTTCAACAAAAACAAGTGCCTATCTTGTTCTATGACTTATTTTGGAGCTTTTATTGAACATGCTCGCTCTGCGGTGTTCACACACCACCTGCTAACGTCAGCATGAAGCAGGCATTAGCTTTAAGTCCCATGTAGAATGAAGGGCTGGTGTATCGATTGTCCCGCTGTAATAACAGGATACAATGGCGCTGACATGGGGATTTGAACGACCCCAGAATTTGCTGAAGAAGCTGAGTGAGACTGTAGTTTCAGTGCATTAGCACGTCCAAATCCTGTGTGAAGGCTTCCTCGGTGTACAGAGAGGTGGGTGAAGGGTGTTGACAGATGGCACGCCAGCACTGATCGGGTCTTAAAAGAATAAGATTTTAATTGAAAGAACATTAAAGGAAACATTTACAGCTAATTCAGCATTTCAACATAAACTAAGACCAAGGTTTAGAGGAGATGATGTTTCAATAAAAAGTTTGACATTTCACAAACAGGAGGATGTGAGTGATGAATGTTTCTCCTAATCCAGGCGTGCCCATTTTAATTTTAAGTTTTGTATTTGCCTTCATCGCTCCATCAACACACCAGCCTTTGCTTGAAACGTCCTACACTTTGGTACTTCCTTCTGCTTTAACCCTGATGACATTCTAGCTTCCCCGTGCTGAGGGTGCTGGGAGTGTGTGGCTGCTCTGGTAACTCAATAAAAAGGAACAAATAAAGAGGGCCAACCAAGAAGGATGGACAGAAGGAGTTATGAATGGAAGAAGGGATAGAGGATAAAAAAAGATGAGACAGGGATGAGACGGCGACACTCAGTCTAAACCTGCAGGAAATCAGATTTGCAAAGATCTGAAGGAACAGCAAGATGCACAGAGAAAAGCTCTCTTCCACTGGTTAATCAGCTCTTGGCTTCCCCCCTCTCTGGGATTAAAATGCTGCTGGGAGCCCCTAAAGAGATCAACTCTACACGTCTCAAAGCGAGCCGCAGGATTCTTAGATCAGGGCTGTTCCAAAAATGGTCAGTATCTGCTTCATAAATCCTGCTCCATTTCAAAACAGTTTGTTAATTATGATCATCTGCACTGGAGAATTAGAAAAGTTACCACCAGCAGGATGTGATCGACTCCACAAACATGTAAACTATAACCGATCAGAACCAGCTCCCACAGTAAAGAACATAAAAGCTTGAAATAAAAAAACACCAAGTATCCAGTTTGGAGTTTCAAATAATAAATTATAACTTGATTATTAGACTAGATTCAGGTGTTAAACAAGAGAGGCTGGTTGTTTTTAAATCAAAATTAGAACCACTAAGTAAGATCTTAATGAAACAAACTATGTATTTTATACAGTATTGAGTATTTAATTCTTCTCATGTGCGTCTAAACTGTAGTTTAGGGTTATTTTAGACAAGAACCAGGGACAAGAAACACTAATTAAATAAATGACGCATGGTTAAATGTCATGACAAGAAAACAGTGTGCAAACATTGGTAAACCTTTAGGCCATTAATATAACAGCTTTTACTACTACCCTACTACTATGCAAATAAAGAACTATGTGATTTCAGCTCATCCACCAGCAACTGGCTGATTATCTAGTCTCTGAAGCACTCAGTAAATACTAACACACATAGAAGGAAGGGTGGGCTTCAGTGGTTCCATCACTTTTCAAAAAGAAATTAAATTCAATGTAAACAACTGTGTAGTAGTGTTTTATTAAATCAGAGACACTACATGTATTTTAACATTCTGACTTGTGACATAAAACCTAAAAATTGCACCAAGTAAAACAGAAAACTTAAATGTAATCTAGTAAACTAAACTGCAGCCCTTCTAACCTGCTGAAACATTCACACTAAAATGATGTCAACTGATTTAAACTTAAAGTCCAAGAATCACCCTTAATGTTTGCCAATTTGCATATTGCCATTTTTGTATTTTACTAAAACCTCATTTGCATTATACTGTATATTCTTCTCATGTTTGACAAAAAACTCTGTCATTTTCAAATTATCTGTGATATGGTATGAAAATACACTTATAAGTTCAGTTTGGGTGTATTCACACCAGGAAAGTCTTTTGGTCCACTTGTTTGGTCCGGACCAAATAGCGGACTTTACTTTTTTCCTTTGGTGTGGTTTGCATTCACATTGTGCTTTTTGCAAGTGGACTATAGTTTATAAACAAAGCCATGCAAGTGACGCTCATTGCTGCCATTGGACAAATATGACTGGTGCGCGACAGAGCACAGACCTGGAAATAAAGATGGTGTTAACACAACTGACTATTAAGAATATGAAGAGCAGCTCATTCAGTGGCAGTTTTGCAATGATATACTTGTAATTTTGGGACAGCGTTGTATGTGTGCTGCAACCTAAAGGAGACAAGATGCTCCGTGTTCTCTGACTCACAACGGCTCATTGTTTGTAGCGCAGTGTTAGCATTAGCAACACTAAAGAGCTAATGTTGCTTAGCAAAGGTGGCTCCAAGTCCAAAAAGGTGCATGTTTCCTGTAGTTGGTTTGGTTTGAGGCCGGTCTGTATTCAAACTAGAAGCGAAACACAACAGAGTTCATCTGGAAGCGAGACCACCTCAAAAATTGGTCTTGGTCCGGTTGTTTGATCCGCACCAGGGTTCGCATGAGTGTATTCACACCTGAAGAAAAGGTCCGGACCAATGGAGGAAATTAACCCTAATCCATTTAAAGCGGACCAAATGTCAGGCGTGAATACATCCAAAATCAAACCCAACAAAACCAGATGAGGGAAAACTGTTTTTTTTTCATCTATTCCATAGCAGATGTTGTCATCACATGTACACCCGGTCTTAAGTTGCCATTGTTGTTGGTCATAATCACAGCATAAACCCACCTGTGAGTATGGAATCATGATTAGTCAAACAGTTGTGCCTTTGCCAAAAACACACAGCTTGAAGCGAGATGGATTGTTTCAGGATTGTGATCTTGCTAATCTTGTAAAATTCCTATTCTGTGGCCAGCTCGTCTTTTCTTATTGCCGTGCTACAACAGACACCCACAAACAATAGAAATCTGCACCTTGAAAAACTGACCAAACCTTTAAAGCTGCTCATCTAGCAGCTTCTTCTGGCTTCAGGTTTTTGTGCTACACACATATAGTCCTTACAAGGAGACAGTTTGGTTCAACAGTTGATCTTTTCTTGCAGTTTAAAACAGAATACAAAAGGTTTTTTGGCTGAATTGTCCCAGAGGCATCTGAGGAAAGGACACATTAAAGCCCTCCACCTGTGTGTGCTGTCTGCTGGCTCACTGATTTGGGTCAGGTTCAGACAAGTTAACCTGGGACTTTCTCCATCTCGGCTCCAGTACAGAAGACCATCTGGCAGATTAGCTGTTAAAACTCAGTGAAGTGAATTTAAGTGGCACTGGCAACCTCACTACTGTCAGTCTAAAGAAAAGAGATGACAATAGCCAAGAAGTTCTTCATATAGTCTGCATAGATTATACTGGGTTATAACGTGTTTTAAACCAAAACATAATGACTCTTAATCCACCCAGACAGATGTCAAGTATTTGTCTTATTTAGTAAATATTCAAAAGATTTGATTGTGTCAGATCTCCTTTTCTGTTTGTTTTATGAAACTATATTGTAAAACTAAAGAATTTGCATTTCCAGTTAAAATGCAATGCATGATGTTCAAAGATTTTTGGTAAATAGCTAAAAAAGCTGAAAAAAAAAAGACCTGGCTCTCTACTTTAGTTATTCCTGGCTGTGCAGAATCACTAACATTATTATGATCAAACAGATACCACTCGACCAACCATTTCCCCTCCCAAAACAGAAACACAAAGTTAAAAAGTGGGAAATCAATACTGGACATTAACATCGGCCCAGTTTTAATTATCCAACTGATACTCATATTGTAAAAAATGAAAAATATTGGCCGATACCGATGTTAATGCTAATATATCATCCATCCCTAGTTATAGAAATAACACAAATATTGCAGAATGAGATATGTGCTGAAAAAAATTAAGAAAAAAAACATTTCAATAGTGTGAATACCTTCTAAGCATTCACACAATAAGAGATTAATGTGTTTGCAGCCATTAGACACACCCAGGACCAGTGTAAAACAGCCTGATGAGGTTGTCTGACACATTGGTGCCAGGCTGCAGACAGCCAGGGTTTCCTCACTTCACTAAAGCTGTGCTTGGACTCAACCAGTAATCAAGCTCTGTGTAAACCAGTGCAACAACAAGTTTGTTTGAATCGGCTCTGAACTGCAGTTCAGTCATTCAGATGATAAGTGACAAAAAAAAAAACAACACCGATAAGCCAAACAGCCATTACCGCAGCTCCTTCTATAATGATAATTTGACTGAGAAGCCATTATGTTAATGATCCGTCTCCAGAGGGAGGATGGAGCTAATGATCGATGGGATGGACAGAAAGGACAAAAATGGAAAGAAGAGAGGGAGTAAAGGAGGGCGGGAGGCAGATGAATGTGAATCATGGAATACTGACAAGCAAACAAATGACAGAAACTCAGCTTTTGCTGAAAATATCTTGAAGGATTTTAACTTATGAAAGTCTGATGTATTGGAAGTCCAAACAGTTACAAAACAACAATATACCCCTGCGCAGATTGATGACAACTTCTTACTGGTCGTTTTTCACACAGTGGTTGCACCTTAGCTAAAACCGACTCCATCATTAAGCCCTTCCTGTTTCTCTTTGTCAATCCACTAAGACCACATTGCTGCAGCTCAGTTCCACATCAGCATGTCTTTATATGAAGTGTTGTAGACTTGAATGGATGACAGCATTAGTCGTTCTGCATGCAGCAACCAACACTTTATAAAAAAAATTAACAAATTAGCTCCTTGACTACCTCCAGTTCCATCTTTCAGGCAAAGCAGCGGTGGATTAACTTCAACTCCTTTCGGCTCAGTGATTTCACACATCACTCCGATGCACAGCAAAGGTTCATGAGGCCAAGCTTGAAAGCTAAAGGATGAAAAGGGCTTCAGATCATTTCTATTTTTCCTCTGCTGCACGGTGTTAAAAACACGTCCGATTGCTCTGGATCAGTAAACTATCAAAAAAAATCTGCTTTTACAGATGTGCTAATGATCGGGTAATCAAGTGGAGTTGATCTGCAACACCTGGCTGCTACGTGCCCTCAAAAATCTTTCAGGTGGAAGGGCAAACATGATCTGCTCACAGATTCTGCATTCATAGGAAATTATGACAACGTTACATGGGTGATATTCTTAATCTGATGCTTTGTCTACAGCAGATTTCAAGTTAAACTGATTATACATACCATCAAGTAAACCCCAAAAGGTATTTCTAGTGAAAGGAACAGTAGCTACATTGGCACAATGTATTAAACAGTTTAAATGAAACATAAACTTATATATTTTTACCTTTATAATAACAAATTTAAGACGAATTCTCCTGTGTAAATGCAGCACTTAAAAGACTCAGATGGATCACTGACTATTTCAACAATGCATCCATATAAAAAGTATTAGAGCTTTGTTACTCCTCGGATCAGTTTGCCAGGATTTGTTGGCTGATTGCAGTCTGTTCGACTCTTATACACTTCATGAACGCTTTTCATCTAAATTATCTCCATGTCAATTCCAGCTGACGGGTGGCATCGCTTCACTGAGGGTGACTAGGGTCCTGGCACTCAAGCTCAGTCAGATTTTACAGCCATTTTCCCATTTTCTGCTCCATGACTGCCAACGATAAAACTTCAGGGACAGAACAAGTTCAGACTCTTTCAAATCTCCCCCTTTTTTTGGTTTATCCTCCGATGGGAAGCATCTCATTTCCCCAGAACAGATGTTTGCCTATATTTCTTCCTGAAAACAAAATTCTCCTTGCACTTCTGATCTGAAATATGGCCAAACACTAGAAGTGGTTCAGACACACTATAAAATGTTGCAAGTGATTAAAGAAAAATTGTCAAAAACAGATATTTTCATATTGCTGACCCAATCACAGAGGTAAACATGCAGCAGAAGGCCAGTTGATGGAAACAGACCTTCCAGAAACTCAACAGTTAACTGAATCTTCGGATTACCCAAAAGGACTGTGGTGTTGGTCACTGAGGCCATCTATCAAAGAGGAATAAACAGTTACAGCAGCCAGAGTACACAGACAAGAAGCCAATAAAACAGAAGATGAGACCTGGAGGATGAAGGCAGAAAGTAATCTTGAAAGACAACATAAGTCAGGAAACTGGTGAGGTTTCATCTCTCACTGCTTTGGTATCAAAAAAGATGGTAGTGATTTCTGACTGTGGGCTCCTCAAGTTCTGAGCCATTTGTTAGTCTTAACTTAGCAAAGTAAGACTTTTGTAAGAAAAAAAAAGAGAGGAGATCAAAATATTTTTATTATTGTTAATAGGCCTGCAATAAAGGAATAAATCGACTGATCGCACAATAGATTAAAATGAAATTGATATCTTCATTTACCTGATTGTTTTTTTCATGTGTTCATCTTTTCTACTCTTTATCGTAGGGAGGTGTGAACTGTAGTGTCAGATACTTGTCAGGCGCTTGGTCTCATTACTTCTGTAGCATGAGAGCTCATGAACAGGCATTTAGCTAGAGGATCATCTTCGGTTTTCCAACGCCTCCTTTCAGCTTGTGACGCCTCAAGACACTATGCTGAACCTTGGGTTCGCCAAGACTTTTTTATCTTTCATTTTTTATGTACACTGTGTAAATTTAAGTAGCGTGCGGGTAACCGCAATTATTTCATGAAGCTAGAAAGAAAAAGAATAAATTATGCCAACGTACATAGGGGTTGGTAGTGATGTTACAGCGTCAGTAGCTCGTGTGTTGTTTTCACAAACTCCACTACCTGTGGGATTTTACAAAAATTTTGTAAACTTCCATAAATTTCATAAGCATCATGGGGATGACCGCAGTTTATTTTACCAGAGGAGGACACAAACAGAATAAATTGTGCCGACTTGAATGGAGGTGGGTAACGATGTTACAGCTTAAGTACCTGTGTGTTGTTTTCACAAACTTTGTTACCGGTCCATCCATGACTTTATGTAAATTTCGTAAACTTCCATAAATTTCGTAAGCAGATTAAGGAGGAAGACACATACAGAACAAATTGCTTTGGTTTGGAAATAGGAGGTGGGAAGTGATTTTACAGTTTCTGTAGCTGCTGTTGTGTGTTTCTTTGGCGCAGGTCTCTTTGTAATGGGTTTTTTTTGTTTGTTTTTGTTTTTACATACGTAAATTTCATAAACTTGCGTATGCTTCGTAAGCATGGTGGTGGTAAGGGGTGGAAGGTATCATTATATTAGTTTAAAACGGTCTCCAAACAATATCGTTTGATGCCTCAACGTTTAATAGGTCATAAAAAAAGGTTTTCTCAGTCATATTTTTTTAAATAACATTATTTTAGATGTGGCTGAAAAACAGGCTTGTTTGTGTGTTCAGTCGGCGAACTAAAAGTCCCACTGCAGCCATGCAGCAAATCAATATTTGAAACTCATTAAGCTCACAGTTCTAAATAAAAAGCTCCATTAGATTCATCAAGTAGTTTCTGAACAATCAGCTGAGAAAGTCTGAATGCACCAGCTGTAATTTGGATATCAGTCAATGATCTGCATTTCAGCTCCTTCACTCAGACTCATGTTTGAGCTGCGGCTTGTTGACGATAATTAGGCTTCATTAAACGCCAATGTTGACTCAGAGAAGCTGCACTGAGTGTGACATTACTCTCAACAGCTGATCTCAGATCTGAACTGAATCCTTCACTTGTAATTATTTATTACTTACAGCCAAATAGGTGTACTTTAAGGTGGCTTGATAAGACTGAAAGAGGATTAAGAAAATGTTTACAAATTCCACCACATAGCTTAAACTAAGTCTTAAACTAACATTTATAGATTTACATTATGAGGGCCCTTTTTGATCCTACAAGCGTGTTGTGTCCCCGCAAAGGGAGGATTCAAAGAACTCACACAAACACATACGTTACGGTCTGCATCTATGAAATGAAACCGCTATTAACTGCTGTCTGGGCTATAAACATCAGCTCATCTCATTCTGGCTGCCTCATTTCAGATAAACAGACACATCAGACAGACAATTAACACTAATGGAGGCAGAGGGGGAGGCTGTTATGATGCAGACTAAAAATATAACAGGCTATAAACAAAAGGCAAGCATGAAATGAAGGGAGGAGAGGAGGAAAGCAGAGTGAGGAAGAAGTGAAGGAGAGTTAATGAGATCAAAGTTAGAAATGAATCAAGTCTTTTGTTGAATTTTAACTTGTTTATTAGAAGTTTGTTTTCATGTCAATTCATTCTTACGAAAACAGCAGTTAAGTCGGACTATATTATCTGATCTAAATATTTAATAAAACTAAAACATTTTCAATGACACTTGTTAAAATCCGTTTACTTTCCTGTGAGAATTGCAGATTTGTGTGTTTCCGCGTGTTCAAGTCCAAATTACCTCATTTCTAAAGCTTCCAAATAAAATAACTGCCAATCAGATCTACCCACAATCCCTCACGGCTGAACAAAATGAATGCTGTTATAGTGAAGGGCAGAAAGCTAATCCAAACACACACCACTCATCTGTGTAATGTCACATTTGAACAGGTGTGTGTGTGCGTGTGTGTGTGTGTGTGTGAGCCAGTACATTCAAATCTAATCAGTTTGTGCTTGCTGCTGGCTGACTTTTGTCCATTAAAAAAAAAAGGTATTATTAAAAGAACAAAAACATCCTGCAGTCATTTTTACCCCAAATTCCCTGTAAACCTTTTTAAAATTGATTTATTAAATTTATGAACAACAGAGACCCCAAGGAATCCCCTGCTAACATAAATAAATTGGGTTTTTTTTTTCCATCAATGTGGACTCAAAGGGAAGGATCTGAGATATATGTGAGCCAACCTTTGTTATCCAAACTGTCTTAGCTGGGTATAGTCAAGTTTAATTAGGACTGAGAAAAAAACTCCTATTTTTCAGCTAATCCACTTTTTTTTAACTATTGAATGCGTTTTGTTGTGTACTTAGAGTTTCTAGGTATGCAGAAAATCGGAATAGAGTCTCTCTCAGTGCTGCGTAGATATCTTTATGTTCTGTTTGAGTCATATTTTTCAACTCGTTCAGTGATTTTCTATTTTCTATCACGATTTCTAAACTATTATGTCACAGTTTTTTGCAATTGAACTGCCAAATAAAGTCTGGACTTACCAACTACACTTTGGTTGTCTTCATTCTCATTTAAAGAGACAGCCTCAAAACGAGTTGATCTGAGACAAACCTTAGAAAAGGGGTGAAAGAGGGACTTGTGGAGTTACAATAAGGAGGAACTCAGACCAAAGCATTACAGTTCCACATTTTATAGACCCCAACTGAAAGATTTAAAAACCTGATGCATCTCCTTTTAAATGTGTATGCCATTAATATCAAGTTTTGAACCAGTCTGCAAGAATCTACCAGGTTCTTCCACAGCCACACAGACTGACCGCAACACTGAAACTTCGATTCAAAAGGCGGTGCCAAACAACACAAGAGACATGCATCAAGAATTTGAAAACATGTAGACACTAAATTATATCAAGGCCTTGAGTCATCTGACGCCATCGCTCTGTTTCATGGCGTCTCTGCAGGATATTATAGAAGCTATGCTGGTCAAAAAAAGTATTTAAGTCTGAGTAAATGTCAAACAGCATCACCAGGTGTTTGACATTTACCGACCAAACAGTTTGTTTGACCAAGTCCTCCTCGATGTCCTCTCGCTTCAACCTCATGCTTTACCACACAAAGTCAAATACAGACTTGACACACCCACACACACACACACACACACACACACACACACACACACACACAAAATGGGAACCACAAATAAAATCCAATCTAAATCCACATTCCCCACCGGTTGATTATTAAATATTATTTTTTCTTATCAATGTTTTTCTTCTCTGTACTTCTGCAGTTGTCCCAACATAAAAAGGTTGGATTCATGTGAACAAATGCTGCTTGAACCTTGGAATGCATTGATCAGATGACCTGTTTGAGGTTGTGTGACTCATAGATTTTGAATTTAGTTGATTTTTTTTTTCCTCCTCTTTCACAGGGAAATCATCTCTTTTTTTTAAATTGAATCCGAGCAAAATGTTTGATGGTTGTTTTTCAACCTGAAGAAACTTTCTGCAAATGTTCAATTGTAGACTGTAGGCAAAAAATTAGATAAATTAAACTTTTGAGGCTTTGAGGAAACCTGTTTTTTTTTTCAATTTCTTCTGCGTTATGGTGAATTACTTTTGTTGTATTCCTGAGATTGTTTTTCCATTAGGAAGACAAAAAAGACAAAACACAAAAAAATGGAACAAAGCAACTTTACCTTGAGTTAAAAGAAAAAAAGAAGAAAAAAAAAAAAGACATGTTGCAGTTTTCCTGTCATGAATTGGCAGGAAGCACTGAAGTGTTATGTTTAAAGAGTAGCCTCTTCATCCTGTCATTCTCTTTTCTCTTCACCGTTTCACTTTTTCTGTAAATGTCAGAATGATTTTCCATGCAAGGGCAATGCTCGGAATCTTGGCCGGGTCACAAAAAAATTACATCTAAAAAGAAATAAAAAAGGATTGTCAAACTTGCACCTTGGCTTTAATATTTTACAGGGCCGCTTGTTGAAGTGGACATGATTGGTCATTTCATATTTTACAGTTTACTAACTTTTAATGAAGAAGAAAAACTAATTTCATAAAAGAACTGGTGACTTCAGCAGCAAAGATTCACCACTTATGGGCAAAAATGTCAAAGAATAACAAAAGAAGTGTTGCACCGGTAGTTTAGACATTTGAAAGGAAAATAAAGCCATACTTAATTTCTGTTCTTGGACACATGCCTAAGGGAAAGAAAAGAATGACTAAATTATTGATCAGAGAGCTGGAGGTGATTCGCCATGAATAATACAATAACAAAGTGTCAAAATGTTAGCCTTGTTGGCCCGACCTGTTCACAGCTGGACTTCCTCCTGACTTGACATAGAAAACTGTTAACCCTAAAAATGCTTTTAAGGAAAGCCCTTAAAATCTGGATGTCATTGTTTATAGGATCCATAATGAAAAGATTTTTAATTTATAGTTATTTTTTCCCCTAATTTTTGAGTCTCTGAGTTTACACAGAACCAAAGAGAAAGAAAATAGAAGAGAAAAAGGTGACAAGTAAAGAAAAGGATAAAGAGTTGGAGACGGAGTAAATACATTTAAAAGCAATTATGTGAAGGGATTGAATGATTAACGTCTGTTCAGCCTCAGATCTGTCCGATTCCACAGACAGAAATGCAAAAGCCTCAATATGTCATCTGGATGAACAAGGAAAAAAGAAAAAGTATCAAACTTACATTTTGTTTTGACATTTTTTTAACTTCATTTAAGAATTTCAAGAATATATCAGTGTTTACAATCTGATAAATGCTTCAAGAACTGGAACTTTAAAGATAAATAACTTAAAATGGAAAGTCCTATGTAAAAAAAAAAAAAAAAAAAAATCAGTCATGTCAAAAGGAAATGAAAACATATAACCAGTAAATCATCAAATGCATAACAAAGAAAAAAAAACAGATACAGTAAATTGTTAACTTAAAAACATTGATGTTATTAATACTTTGTAAGTTTGTGAAAATTTGACCTGGTTCATATTTTGTTTTAAAGTTTAGTGAAAAAAATACTGAAACAATGGTGAACATTCTGCATCCAGCACGGGAATCAGTGCACCGACAACACAATGACTCAGCGCTGAGAAAAATAAAGTCATGTGACCTGCACCACCTGGTAATTACCTGGCAACAGCAACCAGCAAAAATCACCTAGCAACCAGAGGCAGCAGGAGAGGCAGAATTAGGTTTGAAGAAAATAATAAATAAATAACAGGAATAAAGAAAGGAAGAGGGAGATGAAGAGGAAAAAGAATAAGTAATTAACATTTTCTATAAGTCAATTGTTTCAACCAGAGTTTATATTCATTTGCAGCTGCAGCTAAGAAAATAAAGTTTGAAAAACCGAAAGCAACTTAAAAATGAAGGGGAAAAACACATTTGTTTACACTCCATTAATTCATCCCCACACTGAATTCTTCGGGTCGATGTTGGTGCAGACCTCTCTTTGCTTCCTCCTTCTCACGGCTCAGGCTCTGAACGCAGAACAACATCCTCAAAAATTCCTGACAAATGATAAAAATAGCTTCCACTCCGCGTGTTGTTGCAGGAAGCAGAGAGATAAGTTGACATTCAGGAATGTTGAACATTTTTTCCTCCACAGACTCGATAAACTTTGTCCCACGTCCTCTAGTTTCCCAGCATTCCTCAATGGTGACCACTGCCCTTTCACAAAAACACACATTAAACCCTGAGAGTGTTGGCCTGTTGGTCCACAAACACGGCTCCTTCCATGAACCCAGGCTTCTGATTGGTCAACAGGGCCTTAAAGACCTTTTATACATTTTAAGGCTTATTCTATTGATGCTACTTTTCTTTATAAAGTCAAGTTTTCTTGATGATCATTCCTCTACTTGTTCACCACGTCCTCATTTCCACATGAACACTAATATTTTTTTTTTTACTTCTAGAGGGTGATTTAGATTAGATATTACCATTAATCCTGGAGTTGACACATCTTTAGGCAAAATCATTAAACATATCCGACAGAAATCAGAGTTAATATTGCAAATAAATCCTTTTGTGATGTTAAGAATGTTACATATCAGCTGTTAGGTGCCCTTTTGTGCCAAACTTGTGTAACCACAACACAGCCTTGTTTAGCTCCAATCTGAAGATACCAAATACTCAAACTAACACTTTAAATAAAGGAAATTGTATAATCATGTAGCACAAAAAGCAACAAGTAAAATCACACAAGAATGCCTACAAATTACACAAAATAATAAAAAAAAAATGCAAAATGCCTTCCCTTTGCTGCCTCAAAAATATATATATTTTATTGTGTTATAGATTAATGCATTGGTTCTCCACTTTGTTTTTAAGTCACAAGCCCTCAGAATAATCCCATTGCTATAGCTGCAAACCCCACCTACCAGAAACTTGTGCATGCACAATTTCCCACTCACAAATAGACCAGGCAAAATCTCTTCTAATGCAAATGATATCTTCAGTACAGCAGATCTAGTTTAGGAACCAATTCACAGACCAAAATGTGTTACATTTTTGATGTTTTATTTTCTTCTCCACAACCATCTGGCAAGTTTCGCTTAAAAAAAAACTCTTCCAACCACCAGGCTGAGAATCACTGAAAGTGCGAAGAAGACGACCGGAACAAGAGGACTAGCTGAGCAATTCTGAAATGTGATACAAAAGCCAACAGCAAGTGAACGATGAGTCTAAGGAGGGAAACAAGGCAGAGGAGAGACGGAGGAAAACCTGCAGCTCCACTGATGAGCTGTTACCAAATTCACAAATGATGTCAACGTGAAGTGGTAAAATGACTCAATGGTAAAAAAGCAACGGGGACGATTGAAACCGTTGCCGAGTTGATCAAACCATTCAGATAAAGTGATAAGAAATTAAATATTAGCAGCTCATATGTCCAGGAGAAAGACAGACAATGGATTTAGTTAATGTTTCAGAATCATTTGATAAAGATGGCTGCCAAAGCCAACTGACCTTAGAACACACAAAGGTGGCTATACCCCAGCTAATTTTACAAACAATAACTTCTGAGGGCGATCTCATATTCTAAGCATGGACAAATTGCCGAGATCTTTGTTGAAAGTTTTGCCGTTAACTATTAGGAGTAAATTCTCCGTTAGTAAAATAGCTCACACCACTGGAAGTGTTTTACTGAGACTTTCAGGAAATAGTAGTAGGATGTGCATCTATAAGAGAATAACTTAAAACCAACCTGATTCAAGAAGGACACAACAACTGAACTTAGGCATTCATTTAAAACATGTTAGTCAAGGTGCACCGATTGCAGTTTTCTGGCCGCTTATCTGTCTTTAACAAGTCTGACAGGTCTGATACAGATGTTCACTGTTAGTTTAAAAAAAACATCTATAATGTTCCAATTCTATTTTATTGAAACAAAAATTAACCATATCCTCGAAACATGTAAATTTATTTTATAGGAGAGTAGATGGGGACAGTGGCTAATATTCAGACTTTTGCAGAGATCGATGAGATCAGTGGAGAAGATCAGCTTCTCGTGTATCGGCCAATTGCTGATCACCCAAAATTAAGGAATTAGGGGCCGATTTATCGGTGCGCCCCTACCCCTAGGTCTTTGTGTTTTGGAAAATTGTTTTTTTTATCATATTGCTGCCTATTAATAACATCAGGTAAAGCTGAGAAAGTTTAAACTAAAAGACAGTATTAGACTGACCTAACAGCTGTTGATTTATTATCATTTCGTTAAGGTTTTGCTTTTGATTCAGTTTAATTCAACTTATTTTGCTTCACTGATGAGATGCCAATTTAAAGAAAGTCAACTTGTTTTTTTATAAAAAATAATATCCACTTCAAGTCTGAGTCAACAGCAACTTTCAGTTCAATTCACTTTCTGTCTCTCATTTGTTTTATTAGCAGCCGTTATTCTCTTGCCATAAAAAGGTTTTGGGTTTAAACCATTTCTTTCAGATCCTGAGACCAACCCAATTAGCTCACACCAACTGTTCCATGAGGAAAGAATCTATATAACCATTTATTAACTTGCATCTTAAAACGTTTTTTTTTGTTTTGTTTTTTTAAATGCAGGTTCCTTCCCTCAGTTCCGCCCCAACCATCCCCTGGCCTCATGTTGAACACCCTCACTGTGTACCACATTCTAGCTGACGGTCCACAAGCATCTTCTGAAGTGGGGATAAAAGAAAATCCCCCCCGGAGGCAAAATCCCTCGTGGCTTTTGCTATTGAATTTTGCTTCAAATGAAGCTGCTGTCAATCATTAACCAGAAGCCAAATACATTCAAAGAAAAGGCAGAGATTCCTAATGCTCAGCTAAAGCTCCGGTTGCTTGCCACCGAGCCTTTGAGGGATAAATATTAGGAATGAGACAGGAAATACTGCCTGGAAACATTTCAGGGAGAACCGACAGAGGAAAACCGCCGCTAAAGCTCAAAAACTTTTGACAGAGTTGGTATGAGCCCCGCATAAAGAAATAAATCACTTTGCTTTTAATGAGACTTTATGGCCAGGGGAGAAAACACACTGACAGAAGCAAGGAGATTGATGGACAGAGATGTTGTTTTCTAGGAAGAGGGCTGGAAAAATAAAGAGGGGGAAAAGGGATGGAGGGGAAAATGAAGGAGACTAGGAGGAAGAGGGAGCCTGAGGGGCCACTTAAGCTAATTAATGGATCATTGTGCACATCTAGCGAGCGTGCACGTTGTGTTTTAAGGGGGCTTAAGTCTTCATCCATTAGACAAATGAGAGGGCAGGAGGGTGGCTTCAAGTGGAAGACTAATGGGCAGTAACACACACACACCAACGGTTACATGAAGTAATCAGTCTTCTGGACTAATCAGGATTTTTTTTTTCTTTTTTTTTTTTAATGAACATGCAATCTCTCACTCCGAGGCTGCAAAACACGCTGATTGAATTAGAGCAGAGCTTGAACTCCAGCCATGGGGAGATGGAGTGGTGGAGAGAAGGGAAAGAGGGATGGTTTTTAAAAGCGAAGCGAGAGGAAAAGCTGCACAAACAGCTGAGCAGGTGATTCACTTGGACATTCAGTTCATGAGCGAAAGTGAGCCCAGAGTCTCAGTCAGTCCCCGGCGTCACACCATGTGGCTTTTATTTATGCATCGGTTTTACCCCTTAAGTGTCTGCTACGCAACCACATGGGTAGGAGGAAGCTACTTATTTGTAACTATTCCGTCCCGTCCTAAATGTTATTCAGGAAAAAACTTGGAAACAATATTCTTTGATTGGTAAGTTTTACAATCCCAAATCTAAAAAATAGGGAAAGAATGGAAAGGAAACAGAATGAAGTAATTTGCAAATCTATGGAGATAAAATGGGGCCTAAAAGTTGGTTCAAAAAATATTACTGAAACTGAAAAATAACTTCAATTGACAAAAAACAAATGAAAAAAGAAATAAAAAAATGAAACAAGGGATAAAAAAGTTCAAAACTACTTATGTGATTGGTTTTGAAAAACATGTTTTACTGATATAAGGTGCTTATGTCAACACACAACACAAAAAAATAATAAAAATTATAATAGCAATCACATAAATATGGAATATATAGAGACATTTCCAGTTCCCATGGTTTCTAAATGCAACATCTGAGAAGATTTTTCAACTGTGTTGAGCTGTCAGTCATGATTTCACACCCCCTTTCTTCTGAGGCCCCGCCCCACAAAAATAGGCAGAGAATTGTGAAACTGAAAAAAATACAAATAACCCTAGAATCTGACAAGAAGTTTTAAACCTTTTATTTATTTTTTTGGATTTGTTTAATTTGTTTTTTCCAATTTCAACACCTTTATTAAACTTCTTTATCTAAATAAACTTCATGGCACTAAGTTAGCTCCATACAC
>JARVJO010000155.1:16684395-16725410 GCA_031762555.1 Cynodonichthys magdalenae | reverse complement strand
CAAACATCAACGATCCTTTACAGAACAGACTGTTCTCACATTAAAGCTGCTTCCTTCAAATGTCATACTTTTATCTATTTCTTCATCATTCAGATTTTAAATATGAAACATTTGTTAGGAAGTCACATCTATACAAAAGGTTTCAGCAAATATAGATATGCTGAGCATCTAGAGTCATCTGTTTACCTGAATGAAATACAAATGATGTTTTATAAAACTTGACCAAACAAAAGAAATGTTTAAAGCATTATTAAATCTTTCACAAAAAGGACCATTATTGGGAGTGGTTCCAGTTACTTAAAAAGGGCTAAACCAACTATTATTTGCTTTGTGGGTGTGTGTGCACTCCGATTGTTTATTTTGTGGGGACATTTTTGCCTGGCTTTTACTAAATATTGGGTTTCAGAGCCAAACCAGGTTTTGATTAGTGTTTCACTGTGATCAGAAGCAGTGAAACGCAGGAAAAAGATGCGGTTACATGAGAAGGATGAATTACAAGCCAGTGACGATTATGAAGTAAAAACAGGATTAAGACAAAATTTAAATGATCTCCCAGCTATTTTATGTTCCTGGCAAGTAAACCACAAATAAAAAACTAAAAGATAGAAAGTAGACTGGCATCATTTGCTGTACTCCGCCTCAGTTTTCCTAATCTTTGAGGAAACATTGCGTCAATCAGACAAAAGCACACGCCTGAGTTCACTATGCCATTTAAATAACTCAAATACAAAATGGTATCAGGATTAAACTACCGGATAAATGTAATAAAAGGTGCAACAAAAGCAGAAAAATGAAGAGGTGCACACACACACAACAATAAAAACACAGCTTGAGTGTAAAATGTGCTGCAGCAATCCTGCACGTTTGGCAGCGGATACTTCCTGAAGGCTTGGACGTCAGCCAAAACACACACGCATACACACACCCACAAACACTCACAGGTCAGCCAAATGGGTTTTGTGCTTTGAATGTGATTTTCAGAGCCTCTGACATTCCTAAACACTGAAAATTGAGCCAAGCAAACATGTCGAAACAAATACAGGTGGCAGCGTTTCTGATGGAAAGCAGAGCATCTTTGAAGCGGTGCGTGCACCTTGAATAAACTCGCATTCCTTCTGGAAGATTTCTCCCGCAATGTCTTTATCTCCCGCACCCTTTTTAAAAAAATCTTCTGTATCTGGGTGCACATCGACAGAATCGCCTCCTGCCTGTAGCTGCTTCAAGTCATGAACTCCAGGTATCAATTCTCCTTATAGGGTGTGTTTGTAGTCCATCTTCAGATGCATAAACGTCAAAGCTAATAAATTAACGTGGCTGCTGTGATCGGTCTCTCTGATCTAAAGGAGGCAGCAGCTGCTGACGGTGCAGAAAAAGCACCACAAAGAAAACCATTTTGCTTCAACAGTAAAAGGCTGATGAGGTGAGGGTTTCTTGAAGCGTATGGACGCCTCTTTTTACTATCATCTAGAAGAAAACCCTTAAATCAAAAGTAGGAGCTTAAGAATTTAAGATGAGAATATAAAAGAAACTGTACTGTATATTAAATCAGAGCCAATAAAAGCAATTTAACTTATAAGAATGTGTCAGATGTATTGTCATCAGCTGCATTCTTCCACCGTCGCACGTAAAGGTCAGACAGATGAAATCCCAGCGAGCTGCAGGACATGTGTCGAAGTCGCTCGCCGGCTCGTTTCCAGAGACGTTTCATCCATCTTCATCCAAAAGGCCCGATTTGCCTGAGACCTGGGCGACGCTCGGGAGAGGAAAGAGGAGCGATGGAGACGGGGACCTCTGGGCAGGCAGGCGGAACGAGTACAAAAACAGGACAACAAGAAGGAGGAGGGAAGAAAGTGAGGATGGATGTCTGTGTGCGTGTGTGAGGGCAGACAGGCAGAACATGGAAACAGAGAAAAAGAAGATATGACAACAAACAAAACAAAAAGAAAAAATGTCAATCCAATGGCTAAAAATAAAAAAATAAAAAATCTCCTGAGCAGTCATCCTGGACCAGCAGGTCGTTTTTTTCTGTTGCCTGTGAATGCCTTAAAACAAATACTATAACATACTTTATTAAAACAGAAACACAAATTTACCATTTAAATCTAGGTGTTAGATATTACTGCTCAGATGCGGCCATGCAGCCCATAACAAAATTCATTTGCTAAATGATTTATTTACTAGGGGTGCAACAATACAGAAAATTCATGATTCCGTTCGGTTCAATAGTTTAGTCTCACGGTTCGATATTTTTTTGATACATAAATGAGCTATTTCCATGCCCTTCTAAACTTGTTATTTATTGGAATTAATTTTGAACATTTGTTTAACCTCAAAAGTACAGTTTTTAAATCAAATGTTGCTGAAACAGCAGGTTTCTTAGTGGATCTGTGCTCGACAATGCAGCCTAAGTGGAGCAGTCGAACACAGATCCACTGATCCTTCAACACAGAGCATCTTCAGAAGACAAGTTGATAAAATAAATTTGAAAAATCTGTATGGTTCCATACAAGAATGTATTGAACCTAAAGCACTGTATTGAACGGTTCGATACAGATACATGTATTGTCGCACCCCCTATTATTTACCTAGCTTGCCATGTATTATGTTCTACGCATTTTCAACTATTTTGACAATTTCAAATGAAACCGAAAACAGGTTTTAGCAAGGGCATAATTTGTAGGGGCGTTAGGGGAGTTATGAACCCCACAATAATTTAATTCAGTCAGTATAACCCCCCCCCCCAATAAAATTGCATTGCATTGCATTGCATTGCTCTAACACAATAGAAATGAACTGGTTAAGTACACAGCTGCAACTCTCTTGTTGTCTTTAGGTAACTTTGACCCGATTTCAGAATTTACGATGTCATGTATATACGTTTAAACATAACTGCTGTAAATGACAAGAAGGGTTTTAGTGTGCTCGTCACATTATAGCTGTATTTGTTGAATCATGTGTTGTCATTTTTACTAGCCAAGTTGTACTGCACCAGGTAAAAGCACTCTCAAAAACTTGCATAATACATTCTAAAAATGTTAAATATTTGTTATTGTTGGAAAAAAATGGGGTGGGGGTAAGCCTTTTCTTAACTGTTGAAAGTTAGTTAAGATATTTAAAATTAGTTAAGAGTAAATCACAGTAAAAGCATTACAATATACAATCAGCTCCTCTAAAATACACTCCTCCTGGGGTGTTAGAAATTACGCCCTATAAACACTTTCCACTGGTTTTAGCGTATCGAGACGAACACTAGAGCTAACAGGAGCTCATCAAATGCAGGAATAGCATTCATCAAAAAATATTCAGTTCAAAAATGGATTTGGAGCAGACCCAAACAAAACACTGAAAACAGAAGAAAAATTAAAAAAACGTGACTTTTTTGCCAAGAAGATATGTTTCTAATCAAATTAATGGTGACTGTATGTGAAGGTCTGTGCTAATTGTGAGTTTGAGCTTCAGGCCTACTTTGGGTTTTAGAGTTGAGATGCATAGTTTGCCAGGTTTTAATTTATTTTTTCTTCTTTTACATTTAGAATTAGTTTGCAGGGTTAGGGTTTTGCCACAAATTGTAACATATGTGCAGAGACTGATTATCCACTCTACTAATATTTATGTCCAGGAACCACTACTGATGCTGATCTTTGTCTTGTTTTAGTGGTAGTAGCACCTCTGTTGGTCATGACTAAGAAAACATCCAACAAGTTTAGAATTTATACAAGCAGCGTCTCTGATTGTGACACAGCCTATTTGAAAGTGGGAGTCTCTGTTGGAACAATCCCACAAAGTAGCTGGATGTCTGTGTTGGTCTGTCACTTTGTCCACTTTTCAGATTTCAGTTTCTTCTCACCCAAGTGAAGATGTTTGTGCACCTTTAATGCTTGAAGTCTTCTGCTTTAGATTCCCAAGACTTGTACATAATATATGCCTAAAAAAGGGCTTGTTGCTGTTCAATTTCAATTTTAAGACAATCACTAAATGTCAGTTTATTTCATCACTGAAAAAGAAAAATAGCATTACAAAGCAAAAAATGTGTAAAAGCCAATATTTGAGAGGGCTCAGCACACTGTGGCACAATAACACAACAACATGCTTCCCAAGGCAAAGCATTAAAGAGGATGAATGAGGAGAAAATTTAAATGATGCCCTGCAGTGAGAACAACTCTCCTAAATCTTCAAGGCTTCAGCTCCTACATCCATCGCTCCGTCTCCCCCGGTGCTCCAAACAAACCACAGCAGAGCTGATGAGACGTTCACAGACCGAGAGGCTCATCTATTATACTGCAGCCAAACACAGCAGCTGGGAGTTTCACTGCGCTCCTCTTCACATAAACAGGCTTCCTGATAATCAGCCCAGTTTGTGCAGATCAGCTCTAAAGATGCAGTTTGTCAAAGGTCTACAAGACTTTGGGATTGGAGTGATTGAATTAAAAGGATTTTTCAGTTTGCTAAAAGGATTTGACACCTGATGTGGTGCAGGTGGGAAAAGACAAACAAATTCAGATGAAGCTTCTTTCAAAATCAGGTTCTCTTTAAGGTGGCTTGTATTTTTTCACCATTTTTTAAATAACATAAAAACAATCAGATGAACTGATTTGTCAATCTTTGATTTGTTGAATATTACACGGTAAATTTAAATTCTGCAGGCATTTCTAACTCTCTCGTTCAACGTATTGAACAAAATACCTTTTTGTGCACAAGAAAGAAACACATCAGTGCGAAAACAGATAAATCATTCAAAAGTTCCAGTCTGAGAAATAACAGGGTTGAAAAATGAAAGATAAAAATACTTAGACCTCAGCGTCAACCTGGAGGAAAACCTTTCCACAAATAATCAAAACCAAACATCATTAAATTATTTTAGAAGATAACTGGACATTGATTAGATGTTTTAAATTGACTGCCTTTTTTTTTTTGGCTTCTAAATAATACATACTTGAGTCATTGATTGCACAGCTGCTAAGTTAAGCCAAAGGAAGTAAAAAGTTGCACGTATTGTCAAAACCTTCACGACTAATGTTCACACCTTGGGTGTGAAAAAAAAAGTCTCACAGTCCTTAGAAAAAAATAAATAAAAAAGCCAAACTTCTCCACATTTTGACAGCAGAAAATCAGCACATTGTCCTCACAAAGGTGGTAAATGAGATTTATTTCAGCCTTGTGTATTTTCCAGTGCGTCGGCTGTGACTGTATGGGTCATGCTGACTTTTCACCTTCACTGTAAAAACATACTGAAACAAGAAGTTGGACAAAAGAGTTTGCAACATTTAATCTGAAACCTACAGGTTTTTTTTTCCCCCACATAAAATCCTGTGTGTCATTTTTTTTTTCTGAAAATACAGAAAAATATTATTGTTAAGAGAAACTACATCTTCTCTGAGAATGGCTGTGGAAGCTAAATGTCTTTACTAAAACTTTCTGAAAAAGTTTAAATTGACTTTAAGCTAAAAGAAGCAGATCAGATGAGCCAAAACGAGCAAAGTGCTAGCTAAAGATAGCTAAACTAAAGACCCTTCCTAATAACTACACCTTATTAAGCCTTACTTAATCATTTGAAAATGGATAGTTAACCTAAAAAAACGTGGATTTACTTAAATTATGTACTTAATGTACTTACTTAATGTACTTACTTAAATTAAGTACTTCCACTCAACTGAACTGAGCAACTAGGTAAATGCAACCCTTCAAGTAAATGTCTACATACATATACACACGCAGTATATAGAATAGTTAATTCATTAGTCAATATGCATGAACAAACAAAAAATGTTGGTTTCGAATGTAATTGGCCTTTAAGTGTAAAATATTAATAAATGTGTTAATTTATAGCTTAGCAAATATGAAAATAACCATTTCTTAATGATTAAGTAAGGCTAAATGAGGTGTAGTTATAATAAAGTGCTTCCAACTACAGCTAAGGAAAAAAAAAGGTGATAAATCCGCAGAAGGATGCAAAAGGAAAAAACAAAAAAATAGCTAAAACAATCAAATTTAGCTAAAAGTTAAAAGTACCAAGACACAAGTAAAAAGTATCAAAACATCATCTACAAGCTAAAAGTGAAAAAAAATGGCTAAAACGGGCAAAAGGTTGGCTAAAAACCAAATGTACCCAGCATAAGAAGGGGAAAATATAATCAAAAACTTGACAGAATACTGTCCAGCATAATTAGCATCAGGTTACTGTGTTGATTTGTTCACACAGGAAGCTGCGTAATGATCCTTTAAAAACAAACCTAAATGGAAACCAGAGCAACATTCACTAATCACAACAATACAGAGTCAGAGCGCAAACCTGACATGAGGACGAACGACAAAGCGGTTGTTTTTGGGCGACTCTGTTCACATTTTGACCTTGAAGGAGCCTCTGCTGGGAAAATTTGCAGCAGCTCCTATTATCCAAGCACCTGAGTGAGGAAACAGCAGCAGCAGCGTGACAGTAATGTCCACTCTTTGTCTGCACACCTCCTTCCCCTCCTCATTTTCTTGTCTGTCTTCCTAATTTCCTCTGAGCACTGCAATTTGTTTTGAAAAATCACTTTTCCGTCTGAGTCAGCCGTGCAGCTGAAGAAAAAAAAAAAAAAAAAAGCTTTTCTGTGACAGTCGGAGGACTTTTCATGCAAAAACTTTTGATGGACAGCAGCTACACTGCATGCAAATGAGGGGATTTCTTTCTATGTGGGGAAATATTAAACAAAAATGTAAAAAACTGGCTGTCAGGTCTCACATTTCAAATAAACCATTATTTTCTTTCAAAAAAAAGTTAGCTGAAAATGCTTTTTGATGAGCAAAAACATGCAAACAATGTTTCTCATGTTTATTTCTCATCAACTGATACCACCAGTTGTTCCGACTCATTTTCTTGTTTATATGAACCATTTAGAGAGCAGCCTGACTTCCTCTTTATCTCTTTCAGATTCTGAACAACCCTAGAATAACTGAAGGTAGCCTCATAACGCTTTTCTCCCTGCAGCAAACAGACTAAATGTCAGGAAACATCTTCTTCTGTATCGATTCCTTCTCTGCAGGCAGCAGGAAGTTTGCGTCTGCTGTGAGCTAACTGTCAGTACGCCGCAGCAAACACAAACACACATGTACCAACACCTGGAGGGAGGGCAATCTGTTGTGTTGCTGATCGATAAAAGAGGAGGAGAAGCTTCGCAGAGGTCACCTGTGCGCCTGCATGAGTGTGAACGTGTGTGCTGGAGAGAGTCAATACCGGCGGGGAGAGATAGTGGGCGTGTCGACAATTAAACCTGTTTACGCACAAACAACAGCTCGATCAAAGAAAATAGAATCCATCCATCTTCTCGCCCCACATCTAATCTTATCTTTATCCCATTTTTATTCTGTAAACATTCCTTTATCCCACACTTGATTTGGTTTTAAAGCTGAGCGATTCCTGCGTGGAGGGATTTACATCACAATGGCAGATGGGGAGGGAAAAATAAACAGAGCTTCCTGTATTAAAACTCGTTGCTCAAACACAATCTTGTCAACAGGATCTGCTCCTGCTAATTAGTCCAACAAGCTTTGGAACACGTAAATTTACTTGTCAAAACCTCCTCTTGGTCATTTGGGTTTTATAAAAAGTGGGAAAAAGTAGCAACAGCTGCTTTAACAAGATGTACTAGCTCAGGGGTGGGCAATCCTGGTCCTGCAGGTTTTAGTTTTTTTCCCTGCTCTAACACACCTGATTCAGTCACTGAAACATCCAGGTTCTGCCTGATAATCACCCATTGATTCAAATCAGGTGTGTTGGAGCAGAGAAACAAGTAAATCAAACAGGGCTGCGGCCCTCGAGGACCAGGATTGCCCATGACTTTACTAGTCTCTCCATACCAAAACATAAAGTTAATGTGAACTCATCCCTGTTCAGACATGTACACTTAAACTACAAGATAAAATTTAAGGAGACATATCAAAATCCATTTCTTTTTTACATTTTAATCCTTCAGTTGGGTTCTATGTAAAGTAGAATTGCAATATTTTGGCTGAATTCCTCCTTATTGTAACTCCAAAAGCCCCCCTTTCAACCTTTTTCTGAGGTGTGTCTCAGATCAACTCGTTTTCAGGCTGTCTCTTTAAACCCAAACGAGGTGCTTCACATTCCACCCACCCTTCCAGCTTCCAGAGTGGTCCATTCTAGTTTGATAGGTAGATTTACAACTTTATAGAAGCAAAAAAAACTTTATTTACAAATTAATTAAAAGACGTCAACAAGGGAAGACTTGTTCATCCAGCCTTACGTGTTGGAGCCAGAGTCTGACCCAGAGACAGAGGAGAATGAAGACAGACATTTTTTGGGGAAATTCCATTGTAAATAATTTGATGTAATGGTTCAGAAAATGTCATAGAAAATATAGAAAACTGAATGGGTTGAAAAATATGACCCAAACAGAATATAAAGATATCTATGCCACACCAGAAGAGACTAAATTAAACTTTTCTGCCTCCTAGAGACACAATTACTCAACAAAATGTATTTTACAGCCAAAAAAAGTAGATTTTGTCTGATATGTTTAGATCTTTTGCTCATTACTTTAAAGCTTCAACTGAATTAAGCTCTGTTCAATTATGTAAAAAGGGTCACATGAAAATCACTAGTTTGCTTTGCCAAATATTCACTTTGGCCTTAAACTGAGAATAAAAGAGTTCAACTGCAACTTGTTTCTGCACCCCTTTCATGTCTCCATTTCTAGTTAATCCAGTCTTTTCCACTCCTAATATTCCACTTTATTCAGAGTGACACAGCATAATACAGGTCAGAAGCATTTAATTCTGTGGATGCCATCATTGTATACCTCCAACAAGTGAATCCAGAGAGCATCACCACATTGGACTGTTGCTTTACTGTAAAATATGCATGGGACCGTGAATGTGTTATGCAGGAGTTGATTAGCACTCATGCATAATTCAGATGTGACAAACACACACACACTGAGGCACAATGACACACACACACACACTTGATAACCTGAAGTGAAAAGAGAAACAGAGAGAGCTGCGAGACAGAAACAGAGTCATCGTTGGCTCAGATGCTTGTAGCTCAAACAAACAGATTTATGACTGAAGTAAAAGATGAATACATCAGTAAATACTGAGGATAAAAAGCTTAAAACACTAAAAGTTAAACATTTTTATGAACCCTGGACCAAAACTCAAAAGCAAAGATTAAAAAGTTCCAGCTCCTTTTGCATTTCAGTGTTTTACCCTAAAAGGTTTTTTTCTTTAAATTTGATTAATTTTTGAAATGTAATTTTCATTTTTAAAATCAGAAGAGTTGAAGCACCAGGAGTCCCTCACATCTCGGTCCGTTTGTTGAGCTCCTGTCGCCTTTGCTTTGTTTTTGTATCATCTGGTTTAACTTTTAATTGATGTCTTCCGGAATCAAAACTCTTGTGCAGAGCTGCTGTCATCATAAATAAATTGCTGCTCTGTATGGAGTCAGATATCCTGCTGTTGTCAAAAAAATGTTCCAATTGTTTTAAGACAAAGTTACCTTTTTAATTATACTACAAATTCAACTGCTAGTGCACAATAGCTTCCATTTTGTTGCATCATTGTTACACTGCATTCTATTGATGGAGTGTAAAGGGGGGAAATGAGGAGATGCAATAATGACGATGACTGAAAAGACAATCAGACGATGTTGCTAATTTCCTCTGGGTACATGACGTTGTGCTAACATGCAGCAGTGGTTAGAAATTAAACACCTAGAGATTAAAAGTCTGAGAACTTCCTGTCTTTTTTGATAGTCTCATTAGTAGCAGAGCGATGCAAAAACCCTCAGCTTGCTCAGAAATAAAGTCCGTCTGTTTCACCCTTCTTTATAAATGCAGTTTACCTTCAGGTTTTATTGTTTCATCCTTTTTTTTTTAAGTGCCATGCAAGAGGGGGTTGGTGACCATGGTTCTGTATTCAATATGGTCTTTCATGAGACTTTTAGGTGAAAATATGGTTACAGCAAAGGCCTTATAGCAGGGGTGTCAAACTCATTGTCACAGAGGGTCACATGGGTATTATGGTGGTGCTCAAATGGTCAGTTGTAATTAATTTTGACGTTTCTTGTTTAACTTCGACTTTAATGTCACGTTCCTTGTATCAAGGCTGAGCATCGCGAACAATCAATAACTGAGCTCTGTGTGGTATTTCCTGCATAGAAACAGCATTTAACGCATCCTCTTATAAAGACTGAAAAGTACTGTATGTGCGACTGACTAAATATGAAATAAAAATATAGAAATACTATTAAAAGTAAGAGTTTTACTCAGGTAAGTCAAACAGGAAATTCCCATGCATAAGGAACATGAATTATGGGTCATGTAGTTTATAATCAAAGCTGGTTTTGAAGCAGCTTATTTTGACACATTAATACAGGGTTATTTAACTAAATTTAGCAGGCTGGACGGAGGTCACCCCTTGAGTTTGACACGTGTAGCATTAACTTGTTGCCCATCTAACATTTGTACTCGCACACTCTATGAGTAAAACACTTATTGGCAATTCCAGGAAAGAAACAGCAGAAATTTAGTTGTTTAGTTTAGTTGTTGATTAAACTCAGCCTGACCTCTTGACAGCTTAAAACATGCTGGGTGACTGTGGGAGCAAGGTTAGGTCTGTCTGCTGCAGGCGCTGGTGGCTGATTTGTTGCTGCAGCTAATGGGTTATTTTCTATGCTGCTTCTAATTTAGTTGGCTTTGCTTCTAATGATGCACAAAGAAGAAAATAATTTTTACAAGTTCAACTCCTGCTGTTAGAGGCTGAAAAATAACTAAACATCTGACATAACAGGAAGTTAGAAAAGTGGGAAAGCAAAGAGGAAGAAACTGAAATTAGTCTAAAATAAATTTCACAAATCAGATGTGATTAAGATAGTTGCTTTTACAAGTTAAAACTAGACTTGGCATCGTTAGTGAAGCTAGGATAATTACACAAAACAGCACAACAGTGAAGATGATTGGTGGCACAATCCCCCTTATGATGGGAAAATCTCAGCTGAATCCACATATATATCCATGTTAAAATATCCACCTGGATCTGTGAGCAGCTGAGGCACGATGACAGAAAATACAGGAACAGTTGAAATTAACAGTGAGAACTGGGGCAACTTCTTTAAGATGCTAAGAAACTTGTGATTAAACAATGTCTGCAAAAGATGCATGAAATATTTAAACATGTTTGGATTCATATAATTTTTTGCATCTACAGTGTTCCTGACATCTAAAACTGGAATACAGGACATGACAACATGATGTAGTGTAAAACAACAACAACAAAAAAGCTTTCCCACAATTACTACACAGAAAAAATAAATTTAAAAAAATCAAGTCTAGCTTTCAAGGCCACAATGAGCATTTTTTGACTGGACAAAGCTGCGTTTAGAACTAAAGAAAATTGATGAATTGCACTTCAAACATCAAGCAAAAGAAGTAATCTGACTCACTAGGGTGAGAAACAAATAAAATATGCTCCTGCAGCAGTTTTATTAGAGCGGCAAAGGTCAAAAAGATCAACTCTTAAGAAAATTAATGGATTTTATTTTCTGCAAAAAATAAAAAATAAAAGATTAATGAGATTAAGTATATTCTGTTTACTTGTAGATGTATTGATGAACACATGAAGCCGGTGATGAAAACAAAGAGGAGAGAAAAGATGACGAGGGTGTGGAAGAAAGGACAAAGGCAGTGAGATTAACTTGGAAAGTTTAATTGGGAAAAAGGTCTCAAATCTCCAGAGCTTCGACACACACTAATGAGCTGTTAGCTGATTAACACACTGGTGTGTGTGTGTGTGTGTGCGTGTGTGTAAAATGTAAAGCCACATGAGGACTGAGACCTTCCAGTGACTCAAACTACAATAAAAGCAGGTTTTAACCTTCAAACAGCACAGATATGTAAACCTCAGAAGTGACCTTGTCTGCATGAAACCATTTTCCACCACGATACTCAACAGCTGTTACAATCCAACGGTTTAATATGCAAATTTAAAAAGTATACCCTTAATAAAAATGAGCAGGAACAAAAACATGCAATTTAATTTTTAAATAATTTATCCAATTTATCCAAAGCCATGTTGACAATCGCATTAAAAAAATAAATGAAACACATTAGTTTGAATATTCATAAACATAATGTTTAACCACTGAGGTTGAAAGTAAATAAACATTTTAGAAGAACAAATGAACCACTAATTTACACTAAACAATTATGTAATTTGCAGTGGCACATTACCACCTTCCATCTGCTGTTCATCCACTGGGTTTACAATGCATTCAATTAAAAAAAGAAGAAGGAGAAAACAGCTGCAGGACCCAACGCTTCAGTGGGAAACAGAACTTTCATCAGACCTGATGTGTTGGACATATTTAACATATAAGGCAGAGTCTGACCCAGTTCTCACAGAGTGGCAGGCTGAAGCATTCAAGCCTGACAACAGTTCTCTCACTCAGAACAGAAAACGTCACGTCTTTATATTTTGCACATTTTTTTTTTAGACCTTTTCACACAACTGTTCAGAAATATGGCTGCAAAGATAAGTGGTCCCAACAATCACGTCCATGTTCATGAATGAAGTCGGCGTCAACTGAACTATTGGACAGGATCAGAACTCAGCAGCACTACAAAACACGACCAGGGTGGACTGAGGTGTTTTTTTTTTTTTCGTTTTTTTTAACATGAATCTACCCGTATTTCACTGTAACGCTCTTCATGACAAATGTTACATAAAAAGTTCTATAAATCATTTATCACAACTCTGGTTTTAACTGGTGTATAACTTAAAGTCTGCACTTTTTGACACAGATTGTAACAGATTCTTGTAGAGAGCATAACTTTTCCATTTAAGTGATTTAAATCAGTCGGATATGCCTGCGTTCAGGGGCTCCAGGGGATTAATCATCATATTAATCGTTATCGGCTAAATACCACAATTAATCGTTATAAATTAAAAACTAGTGACTACCTCTCATGGCAGTTCAAAAGCATGAAAACAGAAACACGATGTGCTAATCTGTATGTATCGACTTGCTGTTTCAGAAACTTAATATTCTCTACGCAGAGTGCTTCTGCATGTTGGTTTGAACAATAGTGGGCTAGTTTAGCATGGAATGCTAGCTAAACCAAATAAAGGTGTTTAACATTTAAGATTGTTTGCAAGGAACAAGTCTGCATTACACTTTAATTATTACAAGGGAAAACATGTAATTTCTTCTGTTGTTCTCCCCATGTACCTTACCTCTGTTTGGAGCCTATTTTCCTGAGGAAAATAAATTGTTTCTCAGAAAAAAAAAAAAAAAAAGAAGAGGCCAAACAAGAGTTCAGCAGCACCAAAGCAGTTTAGCATCTAAAGCACAAAGACAGCACCCAAGGGCTCTGTAATAGAAGCACTTTATCTGTCAGAGGCAGCGTCCAATACAATTAAAGTCTTATATTATAGTGTTGAGAGGGCTGACAGTAAAACTCAGGCCTTAGGACCGGAGTTGTATTTTCAGGCTGATTACAAAGGCGATTTAGCCTTCACGCCTGATTCTCTGGACTAACCAAGGCCACGCTGTCTGTCGGCCTCACACAGCTGTACAGGATCACCGACCTGCCTGCAACACACCTGTTATTCATCTGCCTCTGCTCACAAACTCTGGAAAGTCATTTGCAGGAACAATCCACTGAATATGTCCCTCTCACTACGCTGCAGTCTGGTCACTGTCCTGGTATTTTGATAAAGAATGAACAAATACAAAACCACCTGTAAAAAAACTGTTTTTCATGGAGAGAAAATAAATAAAATTTATGAAAACTTGTTCAAATGTCAAACATTTACAAGAAAAAAACTCTTCTGTTAGATTCATCAAGTCAAAATATTCCCCACTGATGGCTATTAAATTCAAGCAGAAAGCATCAGACGGGGTGTGCACCTACTAATAAAAAATGATAAAAATATAGATTTTACAGAATCAGTACCCAGATGTGTTCAATCAAACCACAAGCTTTCATTTGAGTTTCTGTAGAAAATGACCCTTAAGTGTTTAAATGTCTTAAAATCAGATCAGCAGAACAAAAGAAACAAAGAACCTACACTTGTAAGTTGTAAAAATACATTAAAAACATACAAAGGCTATATAAATCCCTTTGTTTTAAACTCATTTGGACTAAACCTGCCAGCAACTCTGTCACACTGATAAAAGAGGCATTTTGCACTGAAAGCAGGCAGATGCAGTTGAAGCCTGGTAAATAACTTACTACTTGGCTAATGTGGCTTGCAGCACTTCAGCCCTCTTGGCTGAGAAGTCACAGTCGAGTGCAACACTTTAAACCACAGTGAGACAATCATGGCATATTAAGCAATTGAAAGCTTCCAGTAATAAAAAAAAGTGTCGCTTTCTTAGTAGTTCAGCATATTTGAATGCAAATATTTATTTATAGAAAAGAAATTAACAGATACTCTGACACTAAAGAAAAATCTCTTAATTTTAACATTAATTTTATTTCACCTGGGTAAAAATCAAGAGACCAGCTTGACTGTGCTGCACAATATATCAAAAATTTATTGTCATCGTGATAACAGCCTGTGCAATATGGATATCACAAAAACGTGCATAAACTGCAATAAATGTTTGGCTGAAAAACTTGCATTTATGCTTTTTGTCACTCAGATGGAAGCTTGAAGTATTTCACCAATCAAATGGAGCCCTTCACCTACATTGTTGAACAAACCTCTTCATATTTTAAAAAAATTCACGTTGGAATAGAAATGATTAGTTTTTTTTTGTTATCGTTTTATTTTTGGCTCTGAACCCAGAACAGAAAGACATCAGCACTACATACTTATGTATTTGTTCATTTATTGCAAGTCATGTCATCGCAATATTAAGCACAGTTATCGCTCATCGCAGGTTTTCCTAATACCCTGCAGCCCTAAATGAAACAGAACTGAAAAGATGCATATTTTGGGAGTAGAAACAGACATTTATTTAAAATGTTCTGCAGCCAATAAAACACTTATCAAATTATATATTTGTCTTTTTTTGCCTTTTTGATACTAGTTTGGCAACAGTAACTAACAACTAAAAAGGGAGCAAAGGACAGAGAAAAGAGATCAACCAACCAATTAATCTATATCGGCTCCTTTAAAAGAAAAATCATTGCAAATCAGCCATGACTTTATTTAAATAGGAAAATGAAGATGCAGCACTGCTACAAGCTATTGTAGCCCACAGTTTAGCTTTTTTAATGAAATAAATGCTCCTTCATATATATTATTAGGTTGATAAATATACTTAAACTATTTAATTAAGCTATTGTTATATTTTGCTGAATGATATGATCAATAATCTAAAAATCAGCATCAGAAATAGAAAAACTTACAGTGGTTGACCTCTTGCAAAAACCACTAAAAACTGAAAAAACAATATAAGAAAGACGACAAGTTATATTTTGAATTCAACATTTTTAACTTATTAGTGTTACTATTTTTCTAAAAATATCCAGCCTGATGGGTTTTTTTTGTGCTCAAGTCAAGTAATGCAATAATACATTTAAAAAAATGTAAATTTAATGCAAACTTGGTCATCACAAACCAATTTAAGATCATTTACATTTTTAATTACTTGAATCCTTTTTTTTTATTAGTTCCTAAAAAAGGTTTTCAGCTCAGAAAATGAATACAAGAGAAATAAACATTAGAAGAAAGACGCTCCTCAGACAATGGATTATTATTTGACTGTGATGAAGACGAACTCTAATTTGTACACTTTCCTGCAGTCTGTCTTGGCTACATCAACACATACACACAAACACGCACACAAAACACAGGATTAGAACAAAAGACGAGCCCCCCGGCACAGATTTGCACAGCGAGCATAATGGCTGATGACATGCGGCAGTTTGGAGGCTTTCAAAATGACGCGGCTAATCTTCCTGCGCTGGAATAACATTATTTTCTCCGCTTCCTCCTCCTCACCGCCCGCCCACCGGGGACTCGCAGGTTATTGTGTCCAAACGCACCCCAAGGTTAACGCACACAATGAGCAGGCAGCGGTGAGCTGGCAGCTGGCTGCCCCGCTGATAGATGTCCATGAGGCATGCGCTCGTTCAGAATGGGGTTCAAACTGCACAAAGAGACGTCTCAGAATGCAACACCTTCACACTGAACAGCAGAGGACAGAGTCCAGACTGGAGGGGAGATAAAGACAGGTGGATGGAAGGGTGGGGGGCGGATCAAAAATTGTTGGTTTTTTTGGTGTCAATCCTGGTTTATGGTGTTTTTAACAAAGAAACTTCTGTTCTTTGACCTCAAACTGACAACTGTCGAGAAAAACAAACTACGATGTGGAGCACAGAGGCTAAATCCAACAACAGTAAATATGAAAAGCTTCAAATTTAGTCTAAAGCTTATTTGTTTCACACACAAAAATAAATCAAACCCATCCAGGGGCTAAATATTTGATTAGTTAAAAACATTTTTTTCACCAAAAACATGAATAAATCCTACCCAACATAGTGTGAAATTAATATCTGCATAAAATGCACATTTGTTGGCTGCATACGTCACTGCCCCGCGCCGAGGGATGTCCCAATTCGAAGGCAGAGGAATGCGGACCACAAAATCTCAAAAACCAAGGATGCATTTGAGTATCCTTTCTGGCCGAGGATATCCCAGGATTCAATGTGCCGACGGCAAACTAAACACAGAAACAGAGTTGGTGGAGTTTTTTTTTTTAAACCAAGTCGGCATAGTTTGGAAATTCATTACAGACCGAAGAAATTCATGCTGCATAAAATGCAATAAAATGCAACTACAAGTAAGCTAAACCCAAATCATTATTATTTTTTATTTATTTACGTGTAACGTTTTAATTGTAAAGTTATTCATCCAGTGAAAAGACATGCGAGTGCACGTCCCAACGCATTTTAAGTCAGATATGAAACCGAACATTAAGCTAGACCGTCTCATTTCACAGTAGTTTTATGCAGCCTACCTGGACTGGGAAGGACGTGGTCCAGGTGGGCTACGTACTCATAAGGATGCAGCCAGTATCAGAGGAAAATAAATCCCTAATAAAATGACAACATTCTAATAGCCTATTAAACCCATTTCATATATTATGCAGCTTTTTAAATTAATAGTGATTTTTTTCAGTGACGTTTATTTTTACTGGTCTAAAACATCAAAACACCTGATAACATCTGGCTTTGGATTAGGAAAATGTTCTATCAGCACTGAGTCAGTGCAAGGTATGTAGACAGAAAGAAACAACAATCCAACCCTTAATTTTCAATTAATAATAAAAAGGACTGGTGAAGAATGCAAAATGTGGAACTCTGTAGTACAGAAGTTGATCATTTATGTCATTGCAACAACAAAAATGAGAACTGAATGACCAAGACTTGAAACTGCAGCCTCTGCATTGAAAAGCAATGTTTGGAAGTGTTTTGGCTTTTATGAAATTAAAAGGGAAAACTGATGCGAATGAGTGCCATATTATAAGCAAGGTGTGTTTCCATCAGGGGACCGAGAAGAAAAACAATCGGCGGTAGCTGCTGCTGCTAACATGAGGACCATCAAGTGAATGACATCAGAGTTTCCACCGAACACCATAAAAGGCTAAACAAACTCCAAAGTGTGTTGCAACTTTTATAGTGAAGGATTGCATCCAAATGCAGGGGTTAAAACCCACAGTTTGTGCACTTCGTTCAGTGTTTCAGCCATGACAGAAGGTGATCACAGCCGTTCCCATCAAGAGGTGAAAACAGTAGAAAGCAGGTCAGGTCCCTCTGATATAACGTACATTATGGACATCTAATGCCACAGCATCTTATATCACTGCACTCAGTGTTTTTATTCATTTAGCTCCCGTAATCTTATTTTAGTGAAAACGGTTTTATGCTTTTATGTAGAGTGACATACTTTGTCTCTTTTAAGTTTGAGGAATTCCATCCTCAGGATTTAGTTTGACGTCTGATTATGAAGACAAATCGATAGTTTGAATATTTTATTAAACTGCAGTGCAGCTTTCTGAACAGTATCCAAATCGTGACGTGCCTAAAATATTCCCACCCCTGTATAATACGTCTGTTAAAAAAATAAGAATTTAAGCATTACCAGAACTAAAACCAAAACTTTATTCTGTTACTTTCTGACACTTACAGTTTACCTACTTTAATGGTCTATAAAAATCCAAGGAAGTGAGTGAAGATTAAAAAGAAAATCCCCAAAAGCTAAAGCACCAGATATTACAAATCTTTAAAAAGTTCATTTAAAAACCGTCTGCAACAAGTCACTGGTGCAACAGACCTTTTTCTAACCTCTATTTTTTTTTACGAGATTGCATCGTCTTATGTTTTAACCTCACATCAGTCCACACGCCGAGCACGGCTAAGCTCATAAACATTTATGTCCAGCTTTTAAATCAGATAACGCCAGCAGTAATTTTCCTTGTAAAATAGTGGTAAATGTGAGTTTAACCTCCATTACGTCCCATCTCCTCCCACATATATGAATTTGTTTAAATTCTAAGCCAGATTGGACTCAGTCTCCGATGTGCAACAGTACCTCAGCACGCTGACTCAGTCCTCGGCAGCGACGCCAAAAACATCAACGTTGACATTAATAATTCAATATCCTGCTCATAATTGATGATTAATTGGCGGAACGGCGTCCTTCCTGCAGTGATGTTTGGATTTTTATTTCAGAATAGCAATAAAAAAATCAAATAAATAAAAACACAAAGCAACAGAGAAATGACCTTCAGAGCAGCTGCTCTCACCCCTCATGGTACTCAGATTTGACTGTTAAAACATCAATCTGCATGTGGGCTGCTTAATGAGAGGCCAAACGATGTCAATTAGAGCCAATTTAGATTGTTTACTCTAAAAATCTACCCTTTAAGTGTCCATCAGTGCATGACCAATGGTTCTTCTTGGAGCCGCAGCCATTGTGTTTTTGCAACAATTAAGATTTGATGTTCTGCTCCTGGTGGGATTACAACGTGTACTCCGAAGGTTTGGTATTTATTTACATCTCATGCACCAAGATAAAACAACAAATAGAACTATATAAGCAAACAGAAGCTAAAATTTATGCATAAAGATGTTGCTACCAGGGGCTAAACCAGGTGTGTCCTGTGTGTTTGATTGTCAAGAACCAACACAAATGCTTTGTTCTGTCAAAACAATCATTAAAATATTACAATTCTGGTTGCTGTCGTTTATCTTTATTTGCTTTATTTGTGCTTTAAAAAGCTGCTTACCTGCTGAGTGATAATTGAAGACCCGCCATGTTCTATTAACATGTTTTGAATGTGTGGGAAAACAATGTTTCAGTGTTTCAAGAAAATAAGTTCATTCTTGATTATCATGAGCTCAGTGACTTCATTTGGGTGGTGGAAGCTAACAACTAACCATTGAGTAAAAATAAAGTACAAAATTTCATATATCTAGCACTGAAGCGCAGAATCTGTATAAAAAGTAAAAAAATGTTACTGAGCTGGATCCATAAGCCCAGTCCTGATTTTTTTTAGCCTTTAGTCTCACAAGGAAAAATGTGCAACCTTTACCTCAGATCAAACAAACACTCCCAAAACTGAAAGCTAAGGTGCAGCATTTCAAACATAAAACCTACCAATAAAACCTTATAAGGAAGCCAGTCTTTTTATGAAACAGAAAAAGTGACCACATATGTTCAATTTATCTCTGCATTTTCATGTACAAAAGGGATTTCCATCCATAGCTTTTAATCCTAAAGAGATTGAATCAGAAAACTACACCAAAAAAAAAAAAAAAATCCAATTCTGACAAAAAAATCCTAAAAAGAAGCAGTCTGGACTCAATCGGATAAATGAATATTCTTTGACAGAACAGGTGGTCTGAATGGCTGCACATCTCTCACAGCTCCTGACTGCTGAACCAGCAGGTGAGAAGTCATCACCAAAATGGCTAAAATGATCACCTCCTCATTATTAACCTGTAATTCCGAGTGGTTCTGGTTATCTATGAGGCAACAATAAGGTTCTGTTCCCGGGGGGGGGGGCTGTTTAATCTGCAGAGTATTGTTCTGCTTCTATTTAGACAAAAAAATTTAAACCATGAAGGTTATCAAAACGATATTTTTTTTTATTTAAACACCAAAGCAATCATACCAGTTGAAGACTATTTGATTATATATATATAATAAATACTGATCGATTAACCGATTGGTCCTCCCAGCCCAGTAAAAACCCACGCAGGAACTGATGAGCCTAAACGTCGCTTGCAGCTGCGCGTGCACAGGTACCTGGAACCAGAACAAGACAAATTCTGAGTCAAATACCACCTCTGCTGAGAGACAGGGGGGTCGCAGGGGACCGGGTACAGACGGTCTAGAGAGGAGGAGGGGGTATGTGTGGGGTCCGTCAATGAAAATTAACCTTTAAAACCACAGGGAAGACAAAGACCCCCACCCAAACGTTAGACGGGAAGCAGAGCGGTTTCAGCTGCAAGAAAAGGAGTTTTTTTTACCCCCCAAACGTAAAGCCAGACCCCCCAGATCCCTGAAAACAACCAGCCTTTTAGAAGTGCACTGTGGGAAGGGGACAGGAGTAATGAAGAGACGCTCGTGTCTCCTTTACCTGTTTGTTTTGTTGTTTCGGACGCGCGTGCGGACTTCATTGACAGCCGTCAATCAGAGCGTGGCAAACATGCACGCGCTCCAAATTGAATGCATGGGCCAGAACGCCAAAGAAAAAAAACGGTCTGCTTTATTCGTGCACAAACACGCACACTTCCACAAAACTGCAAGGCATGGACGCACGCGCACGTTGGGAGCAAGAACACAAGATTTCCTGCGAGGAAAAATAAAAATGAAATAAACTCACCTTTCGGTCCCAGCATCTCTACAAACCGGACCTGACTTCGTCTCACTCTGTCCGGATCCGGCACAATAATCCACAACTGCTCCGCTTATTTCCAAATTCAAGCCGGAACCGAGCCGGTGAGGAAGTCCTTCCCCCAGAACCGAAACCTTAAACTATAAATCCACCAGAGAAGCCGAGTCAGTGAGGAGGTGCGTCCGGACCGGGTCAAAACGACACAATGAGGGGGTTCTCAACAGCACAGCGTCTCTGGCGCTCAGGCCACGCCCTTCTCATTATCATAATAGATTGACTGGAGCCAATCAGAGAGCGGGAGCGCAGAACCAAGCCCCACACTTCCTCTATTTAAAAAGCATTAATTTTTAACAGCTTTGACTTCCATAAAACAGACAAGAAATATTTTTAATTAGAAAACTTTGATATTTTGTAGAGAAGTGATTCATTTTTATTACTTTAAATTAAATAGCAGAAGTATTATTTAGAAGCAGTTAAAGCTTCACTGTTGTTTTTAAGGTGTGTTTGTGTCACATCAAATGGAGCTTTTAACATTGAAATGTAAAACAATAATTTCATTTCAAAACAATTTCTTAAATGTCATCCAGCACTACAGTGTCGAAGATGCACAGAACAGAATTATGAGCATATGGCTCAATTTAAAAACACCAAAAAAGCAATACAACAATGAGCAAAAAAATAACCTTACATTACAAACAAACAAGACTTATGTACAAATAATGCAGACGTTTGTACATCTACAACACTATGTAAAGCAATCATTAGTAAATAATATTGGTTCTGTATAATAATAATTTGCGTAAAAATCTGAGTTCAGGACGTTTACAACCAAAACAAATCCTAATTTTTACTGCAAATGTTTTCCATGTTATTTGACTTTGTCCACTTTTGTAAAGCATTAGATGTTTTTTTATGCTTTTATCTTGTATCAATGGATAATTCTTAGAAAATAATAAGCTTTTTATGCAAAACTTGAAGTTTAAACCTGGATACCATTCAACAGATTTCTTATAAAATAGGGATTTTTCTAGCTTTAGTTTGATCACATCACAAAACAGGTGAAATAAAAGATTCAATTTTTTTTTCAAAATCTTGTTAATTTAAATATTAGAACGATGATTCAAGATGTCAAAAGGTGAGTCGTCTAATATCTGCAGCACTTAATGTAACCTCTAAAACTAGTGTTATCAAAGATAAGAGGCTGACTCAGAGTGCTCTCCACAGTCAGAAAATGATTTCCTAGAGGAAACCTCAATTAAATTTCCAGCTCAAAAATCAAATTTTATTTCTCAGCAGGATAATTAGAGTCAAGTAAAAAAAAAAGAGAGAAGTGAGGAAGATACTGCAAATGCAGCAGCGGGATTAGAAATGAAATCCCCTCTGCAGCATCTCTGTCCGTTCATCTGTCTGTCCCCCTTTAGATCACCTTCTCCTCGTCTTGCTGTTTATGCAAAACAACAAATTACCGGATATGAGATATGCAGACATCTGGGGAAATAAGTTTTTGATTGTGCTTGGGTTAACGTTCCTGTGTGTCTGCTGAAAATGTTCTGTTTGCATCTTTGCTCTGTCTTCCCTCTAGCAGTGAGAGCCAGCAGCAGCGGGGGGTCCAGATAATTTAGGAGCTCTCTCTGGTCACAGCAGAGGTAAATATGATCATCAGTCTCCCCAGTAACATTACTGTCATCAACAAAAAACATCAGGCTTCTGGTGAGGTGAAATGGATGAGTATTAAACCTGACATTATGCTTTTGTTTCATATCTGAGGATGAACTGGTGGATATTTTGTATTTCATCAGTGATGTTTCATTAGAAAAACAGTAGTTATAAAAAAGTGAGAAATAACATCCATCAATTTTATTTACCCGCATCTCATTTTCAGGTCGTGAGGAGCTGGTCCCCATCGCTAGCAGGCTCCATGTGAGAGGCAGGGTTCAACCTAGACAGGTCACAAGTTCACTGAAGGGGAAACAACCACTCACACTGTGGGACAATTCAGTTACCAACTAGATACAGCATAGCGATAACATGTACGCATGACACCAATGCACCATAACTCATAAGTCACCAGAACAGATGTATTGTTTTGAGTGGGGTACAGAGGGGGTGGGGGTGCTCATTGGTGGGCCCGATGGGTAGCCCTTCATCAGGGCTAAACAAAAAATCTGACGCTCCTATGCCAAATAGTTTTTGAGTTATAAGCCTTTTTGTACGTCTAGACACCCCCTTTGCAGATGGAGCCCCCTCCTCAAATATGGGGTCCATCGTAAAACCGTCAGCTGGTACAGTGTAGCTACCTACCAAATTTCATGCTGATCGGTGCTGCCGTTTCTGTGCTATGACTGACCAAAAATCTCTGGAAAAAAAATAAAATACATAAACAATATGACCCCCACTTTGCTTGCGGGGGGTGAGGGGGTCATAATAACATGCATGTTTAATAAAGGCAAATGCTAAGTGCGCCGTCCATCTAGGGTGCTGGTTTTCAGTTTACTGCCATCATAAAATACTATGTTGTTTTATTAATTCCAAGAACTTAGTAAAATGCTCTTCAAATAGGTAGAAAATGCATATTTTTGTGTAGATCTTTTTATTTTTATTTTGTGGTACAATATACTCCTGGACCCCCCTAAAACTGCATCACTCCACAGCTGCTCATTAACATGAACAGATGTTCCTCATTGTTGTCAGCAGATGTTGACAGGTATGTGGTAAACTTCTGGCATTCTGCTTCAAATGAATGATATAATTAACTATTTTAATTGGACAATCTGGTTTCTAAAAATAATACCAAAGAGAAATATAAACAAGGGGCACCAACTAAAATCTTACCTATAGGGCACCACATTGGTTATAGTCATCTCCCTGGTAAGAGATCACCTAAGCAAGCAGGAGGAGAACATGTACAGGAACAACCATAAACCTCTTGTTAGAAGTATCTGTTGCTTGCTGGGGGGGAAAAGACCCCAGTATCGTGACCTTCTGGAGTCGGATCAGATGTAAACAGTAGATTACAGTACCTATATACAGCTCAAATATTAAATACCAGCTGGAGCAGAGCGTCCTCGCCAACACTATAAAGAATGAAATGCATGACATAAATAAATGCATGAGCGTTTCCATTTCACGCAGCCACTTCTGCAGCTTTTAGTCGTCGCTCTTGTCGGAATGGAATCAATAAATCAGACACGTTCGACCCCTCAGGGCTGAAACGCAGGCCTTAAATCAAATCTGCAAATGTCATAAAACACACACTTTGAATGAGTTTCATAAAGGAAAGCCATTGTTGGGTCATGAGAGGGTCCCCACTGGAGCCAAGCAGGCTCCAAGATGGAAGCGACACATCAACCTTTCCGCTGGAAAAAACATGCTGCCTTTCTATATATTTGTTGTGTTTCTGTAATAAATACAAGCAAAGATTAGAGCTACATATATTTTACTAATAGTTAAAATGTGGCTACGTCTGTGAGGCCCATATGGAACCTGATTAATATTGATGTGAACAAACAAAACAGATTCACAAGGTTGAGGAACAGCTGCTGAGTATAGACTTTTAATGAAACTGGCCATTAAAATTTGACCAGTGATTTATGAGATATTCTGCTAACAGACAGACGCTGGTAATTGCAATGGTTAATGACAAAGTTTTAAACAAATATGTTTATGAGTGGTGATGAAATCTCAGCTACTATCTAGTAAATTGTGGTTGAAAATCATTAAAATTAGTTGAATTATAACCACAAATATAGAAAAACATTGTCTCCATAAGTTTAAAAAAATTTGATAAACACCATCTGCCTAAAAAAGAGCATCTATAGGCCAGAGGTTCTAGGGATGGGGTGTGAATTTGGGGTTCTATTTAAAAAATATGTAAATACATATGAGGAATAATGCACCAGTTAAACAAACATACAGAACCAAACAAAAATAACAATTAGTTCAATGGCATTCAGGGGTTAAAATGGCAGTAAATTCTTTTTAAATCAGCATGAGGTTTATGAGGGAATCCCTAGAATCTTTTCACTAGACCCAAAAGGTTTGAGAACCCATGATCTAGGCCACACTTCAAAGTTTGTTAACTTTTAAATCGTTTAACCAACTTGAACTCTTCAGTCCCATCATACTTGTTTTTCTTTCCTGGTGGGAATACATCCCAGCTGGAGAAATAAAAAGGCTTCCAACTGCCACTATATGAGTGCATAATGAAGCAAATATGAGAGGTTTATGATATGTGAAAGGTTTATTATGAAGTCAAAGACATTAAATTTTAGAGCCTAATTTAAGGGTAATAACACCTCCAGATTTAATTCAGGAGTCACTGAATGAAGCAGCATTCTCTGAATGGGGTAAAAAAAAAATCACCCCTGCTCTTCTTAAGTGTTGGTTGTGATTGATGGCGCTCATCTGAACACAGTCTAAAACCTCACCATAATGTAACACTACATGAAGAAACATTACCATATGTGATGGTTTGACGCCATGAGACGAGATGCTACATGACCTCGCAGAATTCTGTGTTAATATTAAGACGCACCACAGATTTATTATGCATGTACACTGAGTCATTTACATACATTTTGAGCTTCTCAAGTGTCTTTCTGCAGCGCTGAAATGACACACCACATGGTGAAGCTGCAGCACAGGATGTCATTGCTTCACAGTACATGGTGTGAAATGGCACATGTGACAAGATTTAGTGTGTTCGCCGTTATTTTAGAGAAGCTGGCTGAAGCTGAGGGACCTGATTGTTTGTGAACCAACAAAATATGATGTTGTCGCATGACTTAAAGTGGAAATGAAGTGAAGCGACATGATTTGGCACATGATGTCGTCTTATAACTTGACGTGACCTAAAAAAAGTTTTTTTCTTTTTTTTTTTCTTTGACATCTGCATCAATGTCAGATCCGCCAGTCTGAGGTGCAATTAGTGCTCTGTTTAGCTTGGTAGAAGAAAATTAAAAGTAAAATAACATGTGGTGCCATTTGGAAGTGGTTTTTCAGATAAGGGTAGGCGATATGACCACCATATAAGCTTTACATATCAGTCTTGTAGGGACTCTAGGCACTTAAAAAAATCAATATTTAGCTGAAAGGTAGGCCATAGAGTCGATATTGATAATTAGAGAAAAAAGTCTGATTATTACTGTCAAACTGGTGACCTTTCCTCTTTTTTCCACAATTTCCACTCAAGCAGTTGCATTTATTGTCTCCTTTCACTCCACGTTCTTTTTATTTCCGAGCAGTTATGAGGCACTGTGGCGAAACATGAAACTGCAGCTTGTTACTCAAGGCCCTGTCACACTATAACTTTTTAGACAACTTATGCAAATTTTGCCTGACTTTGAAGATGTCTACAATGTAGACCCCGAGGTGTTCCCTAGCCACAGAGGATACATCATCCCACCAGCATGTCCCAGGTCTTCCACGGGGCCTCCTACCAGGGGGACGTGCCCGGAACACCTCTAAAAGGAGGCGTCCAGGAGGCATCCTTATCAGATTAGCACCTCAACTGACTCCTGTCGATGTGGAGGAGCAGCGGCTCTACTCCGAGCTCCCCCCGGATGATGGAGCTCCTCACCCCATCTCTAAGCCTGTGCTCGGCCATCCTATGAAGAAAGCTCTTTTTGACCACTTGTATCTGGAATCTCCATCTTTTGATCATGATCCACACCTCATCATCATAGTTGAGGGTTGGAAAGTAGACAGACCAGTAAATCAAGAGCTTTGCCTTTCACCTCTTCACCACGACCCACGGAAGCAACGCCTTCATTACTGAGGATGAGGCCCCAAACCGTCGATCCATCTCCCGCTCCATCCTACCATCACTCGTGAACAGGACACCCAGATACTAAAACTCCTCCACTTGAGGCAGAAACACTCAATCCTGCCCCCCTCCACCCTTTTCTGGTCGAGAACCAGCCGCTTCACACTTGGCTGCTAACCGCCCCAGTGCAGTGAAGGTCTTGACCCAAAAAAACACCAACAGAACCACATCATCTGCATAACCAGACACCCTCCTCTTCATGACCATCTTTTACATATATATAGTTTTCAGATATACTGATGGGCAATTTTGAAATGCATGGCCTCACTTAATGTAAAACAAAACACTTTTATCTGCGAACTTTAATCAGCAAATCAAAATTTGAACCAATAGATCTCAAGTGGCTCACCCACAGATGTCATAGAACTATTTTTAGTCACTTTGTTTCTGTAGGTAAACAGAGATATGTGGTAGATGGTAGATGTTCCCAAACTTTGCCTACATTTTTTTCTTAACTTAGGACACATTATCAATTTGAGTTTGCACCATAAGTAGTACCTTTAAGCCCTGAGGGATTGTGGAGCCATGTTTGTTAATTTGCATTCATTTGGATGAGACTTTATCCACATTGACCTTGAACAACAGAACAGGTTTAAGTAAGGTATTTCTTCTGTTGAAAAATGATCAAATGTGATGGTTGATCATGAAAGTAAAAATATGTACAGATGGATGGATGAACAGACGCAGGGATGAATGAGTCAGCTGAGATGGAGGGAGATTAATTGGCTCGGTGACATTTTCAGGAACCTATTTTTTGACAGATTTTTCTCAAGCAGCGGTTTGTTTTCATCCATCTTTACATCTTTGTTCTTTCATTCCTTCATCCATCCATCAGTCGTCTGACGTATCCCTCCATCTATTGATCCACTTCATGATTATTCCACAATCTCAGCCGCCCTTCTGCTGCGTTCAATCTGCTGCTCTGATCCCATTTATCTACATTTATGTCTCAGTCTTAGTCACCTCATTCTCCCAAATTTTCCTTCACACTTTCACAGTTCTCTGCTTTCTCTTATTTTTATGTTAATGTTTTCTGCTAATATTTAAAAAATGATCACATTCATTTTCACTTCAATCATTGTCATGAAAGTCAAAATCACAGCAGTTTAATATTATCAGTTTGAACATTCCTCCCAGGTTTTTTTGCCTTTTTTTTTTTTTTTGGTAGTGTTGTTAATTTCCTTTCCACTTTTTAATTCTCTTCATCCTTTCTGCTCGTCCCTCGAGTGCAGCTCAACCCTTTAAGATCCAAAGTCTTTTTCCTAAGCCTTGAAATCGGCCGTATTAAAGTGGAGCTTCCATCTGTGATGAGCTCTCTGCAGCCACAGTTAATGAGGATCTCACATTAATGCAGCAATTCAAATAAAACAAGAAAACAGAAGAAAAAAAATAAAAACCAGCATCTTTTAAGGGAATTCCTATCTCCTGCTGTCTTGCATGGTAGAGTTTTAAACAAAAAAGCATCTTGTATTGAGAAATTACGGAGTTTTAGTCATTTTGGTCAAACTTTGAAAATGTTAAGACTCAGAAAATGACTGACACACCAAACTTTAGCTCAGTATCTGTAAAACTGATCAGTTTAGACTTAATTTTTGGGAGGTGAATAAGATGCATGTTTATTACATTTTGTGTTCTCGGCACAAACATCTAATGTGTTGCTTTTAGTCATAAGAATCTTCTGATGCAGATAATCACAAAGATGGACACTCAGTGTGTAAAGTCAGGCTTTTAAACAACATTGGTAAATGATAAACCACTGAGATTAGAGAGGAATAAACCCCCGTGGGTAGGAAGAGGGAAAGATAAGAAGAAAAGGGGTCTTCATGCTAATTGTAAGGGGTAAATATTTAGAAAAGGAGTTGCAGTTAAGTCTGTGGCTCCAGGCAGCTTAGTGATGCCTTAAAGCCTGTGAGGTCACTTTACTAGCACCCTTAACCCTGGGCTGAACCTGCCAACAATGAGGATCCATATGGCACTGATGGTTTGCTGACAAACCAACAGGATGAAGACTCGCTGAAATGACAGCTGGAGCCACATGGATTAGCCAAATGCAGCTAAAAACCGCTGTCAAAGACTGTCTGGACTGAGCTGCTATTTGTCCCAAAACTGTCGGCCCTAATCCAAATAGTTGAGATTAAACTGTGACTTGGCCCCAAAAACACACATTACAAAAATCTCTAATCCTCTGGTTTTCATATTGAAGCTCTCAGGACCTTAAACAGACACTTTGTCCTATTTTAGCTTAAATATTCTTCCTTCTGACACACTTGATCTGTCTTTGTATTGAGTATTAAAAATTAGTTCATGAAATTGTACTTTTAATAAAACATATTTGCCTTTCTTAACTTCAGTCTCATCCTAATATTTATGTGTGTATCTTTTTCAAAAATAATTTAGTTATTTGTGTGTCTCTCAAAACTAAGTATCATCAACTAACAACACATTAAACAAATGAGAATTTTAATTTAATTTCATTTGCATATTGGTTTCTTTTCAATATATATATTTTAAATATATGTATTTCAAAAAAGTTCTAGAAAATGTAAATAAAAACCCATATTTTATTAATATTGAAACAAAGTTTAAACAGAGAGTCAAATTATTGCTTTTAAGTTGTCCATATTTTCCATATAGGTTTGTGTTTTAAATGCAATTTTAATTGTTTTATATAAAGAAATGTACTTTTCTACATAATAATATATAAATGCTTTTAAATTGTTAAATATAATTGTTTCTATGGAGAATGCCACCTATTATTTACTTACAAAAAAAAAATTTACTATTAAGCCCCTTGAGAGTTTTTCACAATCGCACATGTTTTGTGAAACAAATATTGTTTTTGTTTGTTTTTTCTATGTTTTATTGTGAAAACAAAGAATAAAACAAAAAATAGTAAACACATTAAATTAAATTAAAACACACTGTTTTTAGGGGAAAAAACAAGTTAATTTGAATTTGATGGCAACACATCTTGGAAAAACATTGGACAGAGGCAACAAAATGTTGTAAAAGTGAATAAGAAAAGAGCAAGAAATGAAAGAGCATTTAGCAACTAATTAGATTAATTAGCAACAAGTCAGTAAGAAAAACAGCATTTTATTTCATCCAAAAGTTTCTGAGCAGATCAGCTGTGCTGGATCAGTAATAATGCTGCAAAGCTGTTAAAATATTACTGTTTAATGACGCATTCAGGGGTTAATGGAGGGTATTTCTGTAGACAGTATTCTCATTTTCACTTTTTCTGACCTTTTTTTGATCTCTGGTAGTTTCACTCCCAATATCCCTCAACTATTTTAGCCTCCGAGGTTTCTGGGAAATGTCTGACAATGGAGCATCGCAGGGAGCCCGTGGGAGCTAAAGGCTCAGCGAAGAAATGTTAACAGCACCTTAAGTGTCTCTCCGAGGGACAACAAGGTTAAACCCTGGGACGTCTCCACAGGATGTGTGGCATTTGGTCCCACGGGGTGGAGCAGAGGTCTCATCACTCGGCCCGCCGTGTGACAGCCAGAGGTCAAAGGTTTGGATCTGTCTCAGTTCCCGTCTCTCGGCTTGATGATCATACTGCCGCTGCTAATAAGCATCAGCTCCTGATTAGTCAGCAACATCCTCCTCTGGCGGTAACAGGAAAACAAATGGAACGGTCACAAAGAAAGATTGTAAATCGGTTTTATTACATCTGAGCCACTCTGACAGGATGAGCAAACTTGGATCATTTAGTGAGTGAAACTTTCAAGGGACTTTTTGAAAATCAAAAAAAGAAGGCATCATGGATAATTTAAAGATAAAGAAGTGAGTGAGTTATTATCAATGTATTCTAAAAAAAGCAGCTAAAGGGCTGAGGCTGGTTGGGTTTCAGTCTGAGAAGAGATTAGTGGACTGAGATGCCGACAACAAACAATCTTATGGAAGCAGAGGTCACACAGCTGGATTAGTGAAGTCTAGTGGCAGAAGGAGATAAAAGTGTCACAGTTCACCTGGAAAATGTCTGAGGGACACAAAACAAGCAAAAGTTGACAGAAAGCATTCATAAAAGATGCTTTCAGCACTCAGGCTTAAGGCCACAAAACCCTTTTCTGATCATAAAAAAAGGTTTCTGTACAGGAAAGTTTTCAAAAACTTGAACATGAAAATGAAATATGTGCTAAGGGTGCTAAGGGTGTAAAATGATATCTTTATTAATGATAAAGTGGAGGAAAACATGCTGAGATCTTCAGGGAGAGTGAGCTGCATGATAGTCTGCTGGTTTGCTCTGTCACAAAACTCCACCAATTTTTCTGAGTATTTTGTATGTTCTCCCTGTCGCTGAGGTTTTATGAGTTGTTGCAGTATATAACCAGAAGATTAAATATATATCAGAACATTGTATATTTATGCTCCAAAATGCAAAAAAAAGCAACTGAGTTAAAAAAACACCTCCAGACATAAATATTGACTAAAAGTTTCATCAAAGATGAAACAAAAATATTGAAATTGGTGCAAAAACTACAGCAACCAAAAAAAAAATTAACACTTGAAACATTCTTTCCAAAGCAACACAAAGACAAATCAATCTTTTAAACAGATGCACTAATTAAAATATGATATGACAGAAACTCTGCTGAGTCACTGAATCAAGCTTCTGACCCTGAAGGGAGAAAACACTAGTCAGCATGTTTAATGTGGTAGGAAGCTGCTGAGTGTCAAATTATGTTTGCAAATCTTTGTCCATTGTGTTTGGTTTATTGATCCTTTTGTTTGTTTGTTTGTTTGTGTGTGTGTGTGTGTGTGTGGAGGGGTGTTTATGGGTGTGTGCGCCAGTGGGAGAGTTGTGTGTGTGTTGTTGCGTGTGTTTGCTTCCGTCAAGCCCAAAAATCATAAAGTAACAGATTTTCTTCTAATCCCTTTCAAATTTGGTATTAAATTATGTTTTTAGCTTAAAATTAAAATTTTAACATATTGGCTTCATTTACAATCAAGTGATTGAATTAAGATATCTCAAAAAAAAAATAAATTAAAAATAAATATTGAAACTGTAATATAAAAAGTGATCCACACATCAAACTAAGGATGATTCCTGCTTTTTTATGACACATTTTGATACCTGGATCATCCTGATATGTCTTGATTTGTCTTCCTGATCAGGATCATTGATGTTTGATCTTAATCCTATGTTTTACGTTATTCTGATGAGGAATTTTTGATGTAATTTTAAAGAGGCAACCTGAAATAGTATTTGGATATTAAGATTTACCATCTGGAAAGAAAAAAAAAAGCTTTGCTAGTTCACAGGGAATATAACATTAAAATTAAAACTTTTCTGCTTAAAATCATGTGTTTGTTGCTACTGTTCAAAAAAGGCTTTAAAAAAGATTTTATTTTAGATATTTCATTTATTACAGCTGCCTATACCATGTTGTGACTTAATCTTTAATTCGATGTGATGAGTCACATGCTGCATTATTTCCACGTTTTGGTCAAATACTGCATAGCTGCAGTCAAAGTTTGGTAAAACTAATATTTTTTTAACCTAAATGTCCCAAATCTAATGCAAATTTAAAAGCTTTTAGTAACCTCAGACACCAAATTTAGGATCACATTAAAAATGCTTTAATTTGCAATTTGCCACATTAAAAGCACCACTAATTCAATTTAATTCAACAAGTATAACATTTAGCATCCCCACTTTTTATACCTGAAGATATAAATGATCCATTTGTTGTAAACTTTTTTTTAAAACTTCAAAATACGTGTTGAGACCAATAAATTTGTGGAGTGGCCAACAGACACCAGGAGTTTCTGTCTTCCACATCCTCGGCTCAAGGTGACTCGAAGCTGCTTGTTTGAACACACACTCCTAAACACACGCACACCAACTGCTGCAGGCACAGAGGTTTGCAATCTGATAAGAATTAAGATGACGCCACACACAACAGCACACACACACACCAACAGTGATTTGAATTTGAAATATGATTTGAATGATGAGGTCTCCTCTTGCACACAGCAGCAGGAAATAATTTGCATTAGAAAAATAACACACACACACACACACACACACAACAGATAAGAATTAAGATAAAAAAACAACTATTTCAGACACAAAAGATTAAATTATGTGTGAAATTATGGCAGAAAAACTCTTGCCTTGTTATTTCCTGCTGCTTTCTATTGTGAGAGCTTCATTTTTTTTTAAACTCATAATAAAATTCAGCGTGTGGGGGATGCAAAGAAGACAAAGGTGTTAAAAGATGGAGAAGAAAGGACGATGGGGATGGAAGAAAATGATGGAGGAGAGGAGGAGGAGAGGACAATACTAAAAAGAGGAGGATTAAGGGAATAAAGAAGCAGCAACGAGAGGTCTGATGAGATCCGTTTCCTGAATATGAAATGAGTTGGTGAGGAGTGAGTGTGAGGAAGATGTGGTGTAATCAACCTCGCTCTGTTGGCAACATTGTGCAGGGTCAATCAGATGAGGAAACTGATGCGTGTGGTTTAAACGTATGAAAACTCTGACCGGCTGATTATTCACATTTGAATGTTAATTTGTGTTTGAAGTGCTGCAGGAGCGAGGCTGAAGCTCGACACACTTTTCTTTTTCTTTTTTTTTTTGTGCATAACTCTGCAAACAGCTCTGCTTTAAAATCTGAGAATTACTCAAACCAGCAAGTCTGGATCCAGAAGTTATTAAGATCAGAAAGGCCATGGCAAGCCAGTATAATGCATATTCAAACCATACTCCCATTTTTAATGAATTTATTAGATGGTAATATCATTTTTCCCAGTCAAACACTCATTATAAATGAAATTCAAGACAGCTCAAGTAACACTCCTGTCATCTTCCTCATTTCTCCAGTTTTATATTTAATTAGCACCTCTGATAGTTAAAATATTTTTGCATGTATTTGTAATTCTGTTGTTGCTAGTCATTATTCTAACTACTGATGTCTGAAGAGCTTTTTAACTGGTCATAAAATGAGTATTCACCGGCTCATTAACTCTCTGTACAGCGTTCAGGGTCACTGGAGAGGCTTGGATCAGCCCTCGCCGAGCGCGAGATGAGCTGCATGTTTATTCTAATATATATAAACTCAGAACTTGGCCTCATTTTCCACGTGGGCGGTTGCACCTTTTCACTTCACATTAATCTTGGGTTCTCGGAGTCCCAGGAACTCGAGAGTTCTGCAAAGTATCTTAGGGGCCATCCAATACTCAAAAGTTCTCTGAGGTTTGGGACCTTGGTGTCTCCTGAACTCCATTCTCACCTTTGGTTTGACTTTGTTACAAAATCAGCTTTTTTTTCAACTAAGGAACTAAGTCTTGAGCTAGACTTCAGCTATTCCCTTCAGGAAGTTATATTTGTAACTGAACTATAAGAATAGGAATTTATTGTTGTATTAAAGGTCTTAACCTGTGAAAAATACACATCTACTTGAGCTATCAGTTTCCCCAAAACTTATCTTTGACTGAATCTCACCCGACACACTCTTCCTTCACACAAACAAGATTTTTCTGGTGGACTGTGCCAAAGTACTGGCAGTCAGACGACACTGAACATGTCATCCTGCTCAGCTGGGAGTTCTCAGACGCCTCTCTCAGGTAGCAGGCGAGTCGGTGAGACTACAGCTTTGCCGGTTGTTGCAGATAAATGCATCAGTTCTCGGAAATTGTTTGTCTTCAAAACATTCCCGGAACATCAAAGTGTAGAATCGATTAGAGCATTCAAGATTAAAAGTTCACTTTTAATCATTTATTCAAAAGCTATATTTGTTGTAATGTCTTCAAAATACATGCCACTGGATAAAACACTACAACAAAGCATCTTAGAACAGATTGCACAAATAAAAATCTAAATTAAATGTAACACTAATTTAGTAAAAGAAGCTAAAAGTAGACACAGGCAACATTAATTTAAATTTTAACCTCCTCCCCCTTGTGCTGAATCTTTACATATGAATGACCCTCACTCATGACGTCATGCATTTGCATAATTTATCTGCCGCTTGCTCAAAAGATCAGACAGACAGGCTAGATTCTACGGAGAGTCTGTGTTAATACCGTAACATAAAAAGACGTTCCCAGATCAGATTTCGACACATCCGACATCAGGAATCACAGGAAAGTTCGTTTGAAAGGTTGGCTGGAGGGTCGAGGTATTTGACAGACTTGGAAAGTGAGTGGAATTGTAAAGGTTAGTGTTTTTACCGATGTCTTAATATAGCATTGCTTGCTGCATCTGTTGTCTGTGTGTGTGTCTACGTGTGTCTGTGTGTGTATTATTATCACTCGAGCCACTGCTGCATTGTTTAAAGAAACACAATGGTGATGTTTAGAATTTGTGTAAGTATAATATTATCAACATATGAGTGACTGACTGCAGTAGAGCGCTGTATGAGGCTAGCATAGATGCTACGAGTAAAGCTAGCAGTAGGCTACAGTAAAAACAATAAGGTTTATTGTACCTCTTTATCAAAAGAAAGTGCAGAGATAGTACCGGGTGGTCCAGTGTTGGTCTTTTACCTCTGATAAAATGTTTGGAGCAGACGTTAAGTCACTGGTTGCGCTTTTCTCCGATCAAATTTAGCTTGTCCCATCACTTGAATCCAGCTATTAGCTAGCATCTTAGCTTGGGAAAAGTGATCAAAAATACTTCTTCCATTTTGGGACGATGGCTGTATCCTGAGTCGCTGTTATAAAAACTGTAGCATGTTTTGTGGTCCTCCAGGTGGAGTTTGATGCTGTTTTCCCAAATTTATTTAAGTTTATACACAGCTAGATCGGACACAGCTCTATTGAAATCAATGGAGCAGCTACGAGAGTTTGTACGCACATCAGTATCGACTGGACATAGTCATGTGACTAGAGTTTCAAAAAACAGCCTGAGTGAAGGTCCCAGTTAATTGTTGAACACTGAGAGGACTGGAGCTTTTTAAAGGTAAAGGTTGAGTTGTTTATTTAACAAAAAAATCCTCATTTTTGAAATGCAAGTTAGTTTGTCAGTTTGCTCAACCGAAAGATATAAAATCCCAACAATTAATAAATAAAGTCCTTGCTGTTGCATTTTCCAACATGTGAGCTGAAAAAAGGAGAACTGAATGCACAAGGTCTCATTTTAGGAAATGTAGATAAAAACATGCTTTCAATGTTATTCATTTCATACTTTTCTCTTTATCTTGTCATACCAAAATTAAATTGTGTACAATGATTATTAAATGGCTGTTCAAATAACTGCAAGGTGACTGAATGGTTAAATAATTTTATTTTTTATTTGTACATCAACTCTACAATCCTTCAGTCATGTTCATGTTAATGAATGTTTTAAGTCAAAACCATCTTAAAAATGTCCCCAAAATTTTAATGCGCTCATGAGAAAAGAGTTTCTGCATCAAATCTGTGCAGAGTTTTTGAAGATCTTGCAGGTGCAGCAGCAATCAGCCACATGCATTGTATGAACAGCAACAGACGTGGAGGAATTTCCCACACAGGTGGATCACTTTCTATCTGACTGTAATCCATCACAGAACTCAGCGAGCGCTCCGTGATGGATAACAACATATCGAAACGACAAGCAGGGAGCAAAAAGTTCATGGATCAACCAAAACGTCATGATTTATACTTTAACCTTAAATGTTTGGCTTTTATGGGGAGGGGACTGAGGTGATCAGATAGAAACAGAAGTAACAGAGCACAGAAAGATGGAACATAACCACAAAGGAAATAAATCTTATAATAATGTCAATAAACGGCCACAGAGTAAGATTTTCAACAAGGTTTTCACTGAATGAATCACCTGACAAGCCTTAGTGATGGTCCTGCAGCTAAAGGGATGCAGGGCAGAATTTTTATAAAACAATCTTTAAGCCTTCACAATGTATGCGTCACAATCCAACTCTCATTTAGCAGGTGGCTCCAAAGACCGAACGAACAAAGACGATGATTATGACCACAATCAATAAAAACAGAAACAAAACATGACTCTCTCACTATTGTTCTGCTCTAATCTCATTAAGACATTTTTTTTCTTTACGCCACTTTTGGTTGTTCACACACGAAATAAAATCAAGACAAACAAGACCTGCATTAATGCTTTCACAATACATCGCCACATTGCAGAATCAAAGGAGGGATGAGATATAACTTATGACAATTTTTAAATTCCTTCAACTGCTTTTGTCCTTTGCAGTGGGTTTATTTATCTGTTGATTTGCATGTGTTGTGTGCAATGATGGGTATTCACATGCTTTCTGTGCTTCTATTGGTGCCGTTTTGAGAATCAAATGATGCAAAATTACCAAAGAAAGATTTGTTTGTTAAAACTCCCACGAAGAAAGCGCTTTGGAGCTGTTTTTTTGTTTTTGTTTACCCCAGTGTTCTTTAGTACAGTAGCTGAGCTGAACAGGCTGCATCAGCTGCTGGCTCTGCATCCTCTGACTTCCTGCAGGTTATTTAAATCTCACTCAGCTGGATTGATTTCATCATGCTGTATGTTTCACTGTGCCGCCACCGCCGCTGCCTAAATCTAATATGGATGCCCAGTGGAGTGTGGCGGCGCTTCACAAGGTGCAGCGGTGCATCTTGGGAGGTCCTGGATTACTTTGCAGTCACTTTACCCACTGTGTCATCCTGTGTTCACTTTGTGATTCATCTGCTCTGTATTATTTAATCCCAGCCCACTGACACTGCAGGAGTCGGTGTGTCTGAAGCTTCTTCAGACACTGACTGCAGGAATTTATCACTGACTGGCTGCTTCAACAAAAAAAGACTTCAGCTGTTTGGAGACTGCAGACAGACATAACTATCAACTAGTGTGTAAAACTGGTCACTGAGTCTAACATGTATTTCCAAATAAATACGTAGATTTCCCCTCATATTTGAGATGTCAAAAGACAAGAGTGAAATTACCCACGTACAGGCAGAAAAATTATGAATATAAATATAAATACTAACCAACCACACATTGTGGTCGTTAACAAGCCATAGACAAAAGGCAGTGGTGATAAATCCTATCCCAAGCAACTGTAACATCAGGAATGTGGAGTGCAACAAGCTAGAGAAAAAAGGTTGAAAGAAAAAATAGAAAATCTGTAGTGAGTCAAGGCCTCAGTGGTGCCAGTGGTCATTGAAGCACTCGGTGCTGTGACCCCCAAACTGGAAGAGAGGCTCCAACAGATCCCAGGAACAACCCCAGAGTTCTCTGTCTGGAAGAGCTCAGTCTGAGGACCAGCACAGGACCCTCAAGCTCCCTGGCCAATGGAGGACAGGAGCTTGAATTAAAGTGAAACGTAAAACATGGAGGGGCCACAAGCTTTTGTTGACACTACCAGAGGGCCACACAGCACTGCACACTTACCCAAATGGAATAAAACTGCCATTTTAAAAATGTTTATATAATGTATAATAATAATATTATAATATAATAATATATATACATAAATATATATGTTTATTAAACCAACATTCAGTGCACTTTAAATATTTCATGCTCAAATACATGTACACATTTGCATGTAAGCATTTTAATAAATAGGAATACAAAATGTTTGAGGCACATAAAAAATAAACACGTACTTTAGCAAGCTGAAGTGTAAAGGCATGGGACACCCTGAGTGCAGAACCCTGTGTGATTCTGGTTCTTGTAAAAAGTCTCTGTTGCTTATATACTTGTGACTTCAGTAAACTTCTCATATTTAACTTTGTGCAACGTGTCGTAGCATCTCTAAGATTAAACACATAGATTTGCCTTGAAATTATGTGAACAAATAGTCTACCACCAAAATAAAAACAAAATATTACATTTTTTTTTTACTTGAAAAATTACTCTTAAAGTGGCTCATTGGCAGGCCGGACCAAAGTCACCCACAAGCCACATACGGTGTTATGATTATTGTCAAAGTCACATTTCCCCAGTCTTTTATTTTAATCTAGCATACTGTTTTAACAGATCTTATTCACAGCCATCATTTAGTTTTTGTCTCAGCCTGCTCCCCCTCCCGTCTCTGTTCAATCATCTCCACCTGTTCAGCAATCAGCTCATTCTAGTCACCTGTGCTCCTCAGTATTTAAGTCTGTCATCCCCAACAATCCAGTGCCAGTTTATCATCAGCCACGTCTATGATTCACCAGCATTCTAGTCCCATGTCCTCTTCATGTTCTCTGGTTTCTCGATCTCTGCCTCTGCCCTTGTTGGATACCTCGAGCCATCTGCTCCTCTGGTAATGACCCTGTTTCTGTGTCTTGCATTCCTGCCTCTTGTCTCTCCCCTGTACCACGTTCTCTCTGACCACCTGGATTTTGACCCTTGCCTGTATCTTGATCCTGGTTCTGCTTATTGGATTTAAAACCTGCCTGGAGTCTGTTGGGGACATCAAGTCAACCCAGAACCTTTCAAACAGTCTGTTTCTGGATGGAGGCTTAAACTTAACACAAGGTTAGTGGCTGTTTACTTTTTTTTTTTTTTTTTTTTTAACACACAGTCTCATCCAGCCACTAACTTGTTTTCTGTGTCCAGTTTGCCCGGCCCAAGATCCTGATTGGTTCCAGCTCCACACCAGTAATAAACTTTGTAAACCTTTGTGTTCGAACATTTATCAGAGCTCAAGCCTAGATTCGTATCATACGGCCTGCGGGCTGCCAGTTTCCCATCCCTGAATTATGTGGACAAACGGAACCAGCTGGATGGGGTTTTTTTTTTTTTATTTATTTTTTTATTTTTTTTATATATATATATATATTGTCAATAGTTTTACTAAATTGAAAACTTAAAGCAGAAGAGAATCTAACAAATGAGGTTGCATCATTCAATGAAATGACAATGATAATGGACTACTCTTCAAATTCTTTGACTTTTCTTTTTATTCAGCTGCTCTTTTGTTTTCCATATTTCCTGCTTTGCATGTAAATAAAGTTGAATGCTGCATTGCTCAAAATGTGCCAAACCAAAGTTATTTGTTTCTAAAAGATAAACCCTACATTATGACGGTTTTTTTTTTTTTTTTTTTTTGTTAGACTAGATTTTAATCTTTCAATTGATGCTGAAGTGAGTGAGGTGGATGGAGGAAGAGTGTGCTGAAATCTAAAGACATTTGTTGAAGGCAGGTAAACAAAACAGAATCTCTAACGGTCAATTCTGCAACAATGGTTATTTCTGATTATTTGAGGTGACACAAGGTTTTGTTTTAAATTGTCACAAAGCCAAATTCTGGGTAATACAAGCCATGAATTAAAACAAGTGTAAAGTCTGAAATTAGAAGGAAAAAGCCTCTCTGTGTATGCACTTTTTTGCACAATTTGGAGCCAATAATTGCTCATGAACCCACAGCATCGCAGGAAAACCTGCTACAACATGCAAGAGCTGGAGATGATCACACAGGGAGAGGAGGCTGAGACACACGAGAGGCAGATGTTTGATATGAAGTGTTTGTGATGTGCAGCTTCAGCAGAATCTGAGTGAGTGTGCTCATGAATTAGAAAAGATTGGGTTAGTGCACCGAGATTCTGAAATAAGACAAGGCAGTAGGAAAAGCAGACGTTTTGTTGGGAAAAGCATTTGTACTTTTGTCTTTGTGGGGACTGGAGGGAATTTTAGACCTTGGAGGTGAGACGTTGCATTAAACAAAAAGGAAAGTTGTAAACGGACAAATCAGAGTTGAGGAAGGTCCCTTTATGTTTCAGAATATTTGGTTTCTTCACCTCGATGTATTTTCACACAAATGTGGTGAAAGAGGAGCAAATCTGTTGCTGTTGGACTTATATCTAATATCCTTCAAGATCCAAACCCAGCATCTGCTTATTGAACAAATAAAGGAATAAAACTTTAAATGCATGATGCAAATTATATTGTTGGGATGTTTTGTGAATATTAGGTCATTTCAGGTGATCGTGCTCTTTTTGGAGCAAGCTGCACACGTTCATTGCAAAACACAAGTCTGCAATTAAGCTTGGTTTCCAAATCATCTGTTAAACTTAAGTACTGCAGATGTTATAAAAATACAAATTTGTATTCGTATATAAAACTCATCTTAGTAGCCTTTTTTTTTTTTTTTTCCATATTTTAGTGTTTCTTCGGTGAGACGTCAGCTGTGACTGTGGAAGACTGCAGTTAAGTGTACTGTTAGTAAAAATGATGACTCTGCTCTGCTGACAACACGACTCACCCGTGCCATGACCAACGAAGGGGCTATAATTTTGTTTAATGTTTATTCATTTTATATATTCATTTTTATATATACACAAGTAATAAAAACATGCAAACAAATGAAAATAAAAAAATAGAATAAAATGAAAGGCAGAAGAAGAAAAGAATCTTATAATTTCTGCCCCTTTTTTATCCTCAGAAAAATGTTCAAAATACAATAACAAAAA
>JARVJO010000155.1:16664731-16677105 GCA_031762555.1 Cynodonichthys magdalenae | reverse complement strand
TGATCAGTTTCATATCAGACTCAAAATGCGTTGGTTCGTGTATTTACACGTCTTTTTACTGGAAAAATAACTTCACAATTAAAACGTTACACATACATAAATTTAAAAAAATCATTAATAAATCAGGTTTAGCTCCAGTATCAGCACTTGTAATTGCATTTTTTTATTTAACATCTTATTGCAGCATAAATTTCAATAACTAAGTTGCTAAACTTTCTTTTTAAAAACAAATTCTTTGGTTCCTGGTGAATTTCCAAATGTCGCCGACTTGTTAAAAAATAAAAACTCCACCGTATCAGTTTCTGTTTATTTTGCTGCCCATGCATCCTGGGAATTGAGTTACACTTTAACTTTTTCAACGATCTCTTCAAAATCAGCATTAAAAAATCATGTCTGAAATGTTACAGTGAGACCCAACAAAGCCGACTTTCAGTTTGCAGACTCAGCTTTTTGCAGATTTTTTCATGGAACCCAACCTAGTTTGCGATAATCCCAATGATATTGTGGAAACCGGAAATGCAGTTCTTTTTTTTTTTCTTGTGCATTTACAAGCTAAATTATTAAGAACAATGTAATTTACTAATTCAGTTCCATAAAAACAGCACAGTACAGTACAATACATGACGTGTGCTGTGCCCAAGCTCTGCCAGGAGAGCAGCATTTCTGCCATCTAACAGTACCGTGTGGCATGTGGGTGCTTGAATCTTACCTCATTATGATACCACCACAAAAACCTTTTCTAGACCGCATCCAATATTTGGGTTTTTCCTCTATTCGCTGCTACTCTAAGAACGTAACCCTTGCAAAAAATTGGGCTTCACGCCTACTGAGTTTCAACTACAAAGACAATTTTTTTTTATTTAGTTGTGGAAAACAGGAAACATGTTTACATTTAAAATTAAATCCTATAAATCTGCTCCTGTTTTCCTGTCGAGTACATTTTTAATGTAATCTTTTGTGAACCACATATAGAATTCTTTACAAAACTCTTAACATGAAGTGACGCCTTCCTTGTTCTGCTTGTAAGTTTAAACAGTGGTGTCTATTTCATTTTGTATTTCTGTTAATTTAGTGCGAGTTTCAGGCGTCTTTGAGCCTCATGGTTCAGTGATCCTCTGCATGAGATCAATAAAAAGGTCTGTTTGCTTTTCCTGAGGACTTCCTGCCCTCCACCTTTTCTACTGATCCTTCTTTTCTCCTCTCAGCCCCTTTGTGCTGCTGCCTGCTGGGTTTTATTGGATTATTCAGCAGCAGAAGGCTCAGACTCCCTGTTTTCGGGACCCTAAAAACCCAATAAGCTGTTGCTGCACCGGCTGCTGTCACACACATTCACCAATTTTCCGTTTACTGTGCAAAAAATAATTATTTGAGCACACAATACACTCTAAAAATATCTGAAAATGACTCACATAAACCAAAAAAAAAGAAAAGAAATCATTCTATTCAGGGTGAAGTATTATTCCACCTGATTGTGTGAAATCTGCTGCTTGCCTACAAAGTCAGACCTCATCTTTTGACAGTTTTGTCTTATTAAAGAACAGAAAGAAAAGAGAGAGAAAAAAGTATCTCCCTCCTTCTCGTTCAGGTGAGGACACGCAGCAAGAGGATTCTCAAAAATCATTTTCTCCAGGAAATAATCAGCACCATTCATATTCCTGAGCACACCTCCACGCTTCCATCCTGGCTTCCATAAAGGATTGGTGATTAGCTGCTGCAGCTCGCTAAATCTGAAGAATGAGGCTCAGGTGTGCAGAGAGGAACCCAAAGCCGTTAATCTTCACCTCTGATGAAGCTGCAGGGATCTGGATTGAGGACGCTGATGGATCACAGCATCATACATATTTATGAAAAAAATATTGATGTTTCAACATACGACTTGTTGAAATTAAAGGCCTATCTTGATCTTCTGCAGTCTTTACTTTTAGAATAAGTTCAACTAATGTTGAGAAATGATAGAGTTGTAGATGTTTTGAGCAAGATAAAGTTATGTCACACTTAAAATGTGTTTTAGAAATGACTCTCAGCTACTACGATATCAAATGTTCAATATCTTTAAAATTGACTGAGTTTTTGCTGTTTTTGTGTTAGCTGTGCATCGAAAAGCTAATTAGTTGTAAATGCACAATGAATTATTAGGTTTCATAAAAAACATATTATCGGTCCATCAGATATTTTGCTAACAAACAAACAGTGTTGACGCCATCAGTTGGCCATGGCAGCCATCTTGATTCAGGTTGACTCCAAACATTAATCTTGGGAAAATACATCCAGTACTTTCTGAGCGTTTTATTAAAGAGGAGGTATTATGCAAAATTGACTTTTTTGAGCTTTATATCATGTTATGTCATTCCCTCATCAAAAGCACACCCAGAGTGTTGCTTTGATTCATTCATTCATGTTTGAGAAATCTATGAATCTCCTGTTGTAGCCATACAGAGCTGCCAAAAAGCTTGCTGGTACAAAGCTCCGCCTATTTGTATATAGCTTCTCCCTGGAGGTCAGTTCCTAGCTGAGCTCCTGTCCCACAGAGCACCCCTCCCACGAAGTGTTGTTGTGAAGACATGCTAAAGTGGGAGTGTCTGAAACAGTAGGAGGTTCCTAAAGAGAGAGAGGTCAATCTCATTGCCTTTAGATAGGCTATGAATTAAAGTCAAATTTATTTTTGTTATATACAGCATGAAGGTAATATAGTTATTTGAGTGTCGTATAGAACTGAACTGTTTGCCTGGAAAATAAAAATAGTCCAGTGGTTCATGAGATCTTTTGGTGACATACAATCACAGAAACAAAGGTTTCCTGATACAGGATACATTTCCTTATTGATTTTTGAAACCTGCTTAAAGCAAGAATATAAAAAAGATACGACAACCCTGAGGTCTTTAGAGGTACTTAGCTGGTCCTTTATAGACCTGAGACTTCCCAGACCTGGAGATGAGGGAAGATAGATTGAAGGAGGAGTAAAATAAAAACAAACTGGAGACGATTAAATCTTTCAGACATTGTGCTTTTTTTCTGTTCTCATTAAATATCCAGTCAACTTGCTGTCCACCTCCCACAAAGTGTTGGATTTCGGTTTCTTGAATACCCTGTGGATGGTTTGGATCTTATGGTCTCATAAATCTGGGAGACAACAGAGCAGCAATTCCAATGACCCCATACATCACAGAAAGGTCACTAGCATGATGCACAGGAAGCAATCCGTCTTCAGAGGAGGAACCAAAAGTCTACAGTTATGTACCAGGAGTCATGTAAGGAACACCTACTTTAGTATGGATGAGAATACAGCAGGGACCTTTAGGGTACTGGAGACATATAGTTTAAACAGGTCTGTCTGAGTCTGAAGGTTGAAAATGGTTTTAATGGTTTAAAAGATCTCTATAGATTCTTTTTAGCAGGATGTGTAAAAGCTATGTATAAAATGAAAAAAAAGATGCAATTCAAATTTATCACATGCAAAAAAAGTAAAGCAATACTTAGTCGAAATTGAAAATATACAACCTCTGATTATCAAACCCGAGCATATTGGAAGTCTACCTGTATACAAATAAATAAAATAAATTGACTTCTTATCTTCGTTTTTTCTGCAGTGAACAGAAAACAACATAAAGCATTCATAATGCAGAGAACACAAAAAATGTTACTATTATTCTAATTTTATAATTTATTCTCCTTTGCCCTGCGTCCCAATCTGTTCATCAATCCACTTGGTGATTTTCTGCACTCATCTACATTTCCCTTTTCCATCTAGAGGCTGACAAAACCGATGAGACACATTCATTCTCCCTGCATGTTGTTGTCGCCTGCAGTGGAGAATGTAGGAGGAAGATCATTTGGTTGACTGATTTTAATAACTTTTCTATTGTATATATACTGTACACGCTGAGAGAAGTATCTATCACTCACAGCTCGGAGCTCACATATTCATATTTATATGTGTGCAGGTTATATATGCATAACTATTTGTCCTTTCAATGACAAGTTTTTTGCTCTTGTGGAAAAAAAATATTCCTGCAATTGTGAGAGTCTGCTTGACAGAAACAAAACCCCTGATGCTTAGATGGGTTAAACATCTATTATCAAAAGACAAAACAGTCTGGTTTGAACATCTGTAATTTGTTCTTCTCTGGCATCCCCTTAGAAATTTATCTGGGTTTTGAGAGATGACATTATAGAGGGAGGATAGTGTAATCGAATGAAAAACAAGTATAATGTATAAACAGAGGAGTAAGGATTTAATTACTATTTCTTAAGCACTAATTTGTAAACCTCAAAAGCCTATATTTTCTTATTATGCCTCACTGGGGCCGGAGGCATACTGTTCTCTGGCTGTTTTGTGTTTTGTGTGCGCGATATCTCCTGAATATTTACTTATAATTAGGCACAGTAACTCCATTAGGGTAGTACTCAGTCTGATTAGATTTGGGTATCAAAGGGTCAAAGGTCAAGGTCATTTATGATGATTGGTAATATAAAACTGCCATTTTTTTTTCTAATTCCTCAACAGTACAAATAAAAAAACCTGGTTAAAAAATTAAATAAATTATTAATTTGTATGATACAGCCCTAATTTGATGAATGTAAATGTTTCAGGCCACCTAATTGAACCTGTAAACATGGACACTAGAACACTTGTTTAATCTCTTAATGTTTCTGAGCAATAGGCAGTCACTTCACTGTAAAAACTGTTCACTTAACTAAGTTTTACAATCCTAAAATCAGACAAAATGTATTTTCATGCTTCAACCCGATGACACACGGTCGTTGGTTGTCCGTCTGTACGTTACCGGGTGTACGTCACGCTGTCTTGTGGGCCCTGTATGTCCTGAAAGGTACTATAGATTTCAGTAAAAATTGACGTAATAATTGTTCTTGGCCCAATGGAGGTCTGAAACCATTTTGGGGTCAAAGGTCAAAGCTGGATGGTTGGTCACTAAATTTAATGATATGGTAAATATCACAGAGGAAGTTGTGTTTAGACATTGTTGATATAGTTACAAATTTAAGCCCAAAACCAGATGTCAACAGGTAACTGCATGCCCAGTGCTTTAAATGCAGACGAGTGTAGGGCAGGCAGAGGCATACTAGTCCATGCTGTGACATTGAGTTCTACTTTGTTAACAATGAAACATAGTAACACAAGTGGTGCTCAATCCTGGTCCTCGATGTTTAAGGTTTTCTCTTTTTTGAAACACCTGAGAAAATTGGTGATTAACAGGCTTTTGAACACCTTGGAGACATGCTGAAAAATACCAGCATCTCTGATGGTATGGGGGTGCATTAGTTCCTCTGGCATGGACAGCTTACAGACCATCAATGCCGAAAAGTATTAAAGTTTCAGAATAAATAATTGCTCCCATCCAGCACCAATGTATTATTATTGTTTTACATTTTCACTTTGTTTTATCATGTACAAAATATGAATTTATGAAATCATCATTGCATTCAGTTTTAATTTTGAACAATGTTCCAACTGTTTTGGAATTGATGTAGTTTGTTGTTAATTTAACTGAAAACTAGCAGGTTGACTCCCAATAAAAACAGTTTAAGACTTGATCCTTTTCAAACTTCAGATGTCAAACCTATTTGAAGTGACTTGAAGTTTCTTTGTAGCGTTGCTGACAATGATGGGCTTTAAACCAAAAAGACCACCAAACAGGGTTGTCTGAACAGCTTCTGTTGTCTTAAAAAAATAAAAGCTCCAGTGGAGTGTTTCATCTCAGTACCTAGATCTACTTCTTTTCTCCCAGTTTGTCTGAAGAGCAGCAGCCTCTGATCATTCTGAGACAGTTTTCAAACAACTTTTTCTTTTGATCGTAAAATCAGGCAAAGAAGCAAGTTTATTGCTGCAGCATCAACATCAAACACAAACTGCTGCTTTATGCAGCGACTGGCGAGATGTTCAAACACACATGCACAGAAATCACAAGACAAATCTGTTTGTTGGCAAATATTGTGTTGTGACGAAGACAGACCACATTTCAGTTTTTTAAATCCTGCTTAATACCACAAGGTTGATGATGTGGACCTTATATTTAGTCACTTAGACAAGAAAAGTAAGACGTTTATCTAAATATGTGGTATTTAAATGTACAAATATCTATATGTTATATGTATTTAATTTTTGATGTAATATGTGATGACAAAAAAATCCAAATGCAAAACTAGGGAGGAAGGTTTTGGATCCAAAAGCAAAAGAATAAAAGGTACAGAATACTGAGGAGCATTATGGTGCCTAAAAAGTCAGCTCTGAGCAGCTCCCAGAACAGTTTTCTGAGCGGATAGAGCCAACTCAGAGTTGACTAAAGGGCCAAATCTTTACTTGTAAGCAGCCAAAACAGCAAAGTCTTTAGATATGGTGAGCTGTGCCAAAGATTCAGAATCCTAGAAAAGAGTTGTAATGTCGTAACCGTCTTTAATTCAGAAAGTCTGAAACAGAGAAGAAAAGCTGAAAACCATGGAGCAGGAAACACTTCTGGTAAAGAACTGGATCTGACAACCTTCTTCTTTGGATCTATAGGCAAACCAATTTAAAGGTGCATTACTAACACCTACTGGACTAATGTGGGCAGAACAATGGCAGAAAAAAATATAAATAAATTATTAGTATGCATTTCTTGTTTATTTGAGCTATTTATTGCATCTTCAAATATATTTAAAAACACATAGCTAAGATTTAAAGGGCCAATAGTATGTGTTTCTCAGGCTTATAGTTCAATTCTATACCAGTTGTCATGAAAGTGCTGTTTATGTGTAAATCAAAAATAAATTTTACTTCACATCACAACCGTTTCTCAATACCTTGAAATTGGTCTCTGTCTCTTTAAGAACCTCCTTCTGATTCCGTCGCGCCCTTTTCTGCACATCATCACAAAAACTTCTCTCTATAGGGCTCTGCTGTTTACAACCTGGAGCGTCGTCGCTAATTTTGTTGTAATAATAATAATAGAAAAGCAGCAACATTATACAATATCGGTTTTGAGAAATTGCAAAAAAAAAAAAAAAAAAACTGACCCTTACCGTCGGACCAGAAAGTACGTTTTCTGAAGAACCGGCGCGAGTAGAGAGGCGATGTTTCAGCTTGGTAAGATATCTCCCAGTCATGGTGGACCATCATCTTGAGAAGCGAGAGCGGTTGGAATGTTACAGGAGAAATTTAACTCACCCTTTTCTAGAGAAAAGCCTTTAGCGCAAATAAGTAAAAGCACGGTTGCTTTGTGGTTTCTTTTATGTCATTTTAAAACAGCTTCAGTGGTGTTCAAACACTTCCAGCTGAGTAACTTTCTAACCACTAAACTCACAAATGCTTCTACTCCTGTCTTTGTGTGCACCTGATGCACTCTGAGGTTCTTCTTTATTAAAACCAGAACCCCAGGATTTAAAATGAACACACCAAACCATCTGCAGACTGAAATGGAAGGAAGCTGGAAGTTTATTGGCAAACCTCTGATGCTGTGTTTTGGGCTCATGACACAGAAAAGGTTTTCTTCTAAAAAGTTCACATATCTGTGAGGATGGCTGTAAAACAGTACACAGACACACACACACACACACACAATACAAGCCTTTGGGTCCAGGCCTTAGGGAGTACATACAAGGAGCTCAACCCCAGAAGTTCATCCCTGTTTCCACTTTCACATTTCAATTTACCATCAATGAAAAAGCAGCTTTATGTCGTCCGCATGTTCTGCTTAGGTTTTATCTCCATCTGTCAGAAAAACAGCTCACCCACCTGCAAACCAATAAAAACCTGCACAAAATGGAGCTTACTTAAATTCTGAATCACTGCAGCCAACTGGCACCGAGCCCTGGGTTCAGTCCAAACCCAGCAGCACCGTGTCACCACTAACTGAAGAAGAACATTTTTCCGAGTCAACTTGTGGTGAGAAGAGCAGATTTACTGGTAACCTGCATACTAAGGTCTGAATTAATGTGTCAAATTTACACTTCTAGTCAAATTTCAGCTGGAACCCGGCAGAGGGAGTTAAATGTCTTAATTCTACCCAAAACAGTGCTTTAAATATAAATACTAACTCGAAGAAGTTATTTTTACTGATGTTTTCTAACTGATTCTGCCCTGCATGGTGTCAGTGACCGATTGCTTGATGATTATTTAACATAATACTTTCATTTATTTACTAATTTGGTCGAGCGAACCAGGAAGTAGACCTGCCTCATAATGATCTAGAATTTGTGCCCCTCGAAAGTAAAACATTCCGCCTATAATTTCAGTGCTTTATAATCCTCTCTGTCTGCTGAGCAACAATAAATAACAAAGATATAAATCTACAAAACTAAGAAAAACAACCTCAGCCAAGTGAAAAGCTCCAGTTGGTTTCCTGTTTGAATATGCAGACAGTTTATTCTGTTACTTAAGATTTATCTTTTCCTGTTGGGCTTTAATTCATCTTTTTATCCCCTTCGTTCACCATGTGTTCACAGACTCTGTGTAATTTCACCAGGCAGATTCACACCTGTTTTCACTTTCCTAATCAACCCTGATGTGTTTATATCTGCCACCTGCTTCTATGTTTGTCAGAAAACAATATTTGTTAAATATGGCAGGGCTTGTGGCATATAAATGAGATTGGTAGGCGAGTTTGAAAATGTTTGTCAATAATTGAGTTTTGTCACTAAGGTGCATGAAGTGCATTTACTTTGTTACTTAAGTACTTTACTTTTGTTTACTTAAGTAATTTTTTTTAAGGATTTATTTTACCAAATGTTCTTTTTTTAATTGTAACTTTTACTTTTATTTTGTTACATTGAAAGGGTTGTTTTTGCATTCTAAATAATTACCATAAGTGTTGAATTTACTGTCAACTGGTTCCACTAAACCAAGTCGAGTAAATAAGTAATTTCAACACTTCGTTTCTTAGAATGCGTGTTAAAGTACTTTTACTTTTCTGATTATCGTTAGCAGTTTTATGACTTCCGGTACTTTTCCTCTCAATGAAATAAATCTTTACCAAAGCTACTTTCTGAAGTATTTTTATTTTTACTTATTTTTTTCAAGTATCCACTTTCTGCTAAAAAAAACATGTTTATTTATATATGTCACAAAAAGTAAGAAATTAGATTATATAGGAAGATTATTTCTTTGTTATAACAACACTTCTTGGTAAGAAGCTTTTAAATGCAGCCACATTTGTAAGGAATATGCATTTGTGGGATGAGCAACATGAAAATTTTGCCAAAACGTCTCTCCAAACAGCCTATTTTGCTGTTAACATTGACACTTGTTTTGAGCTTCTGGTTCTGCCAGGTGCTGCCAATCAGGTGCCTGCAATAGGATTTATTGTCGAAAAGCACTGAAATAAATAATCTACCAAAAGAAAGACTCCGTAGAATAGCCAAACCAAAAAAAAGAGATGCATTAAGCTTGACTTCATGATTTGCCCAAACCAACGTTAGGAAGAATCAGTTTCTGAGCTACAGGAGAGTAAGTGTCTTCTCTTTTGGTCCTCTCCTCCAACCTCTGCTATTCGTCCACATTATGGCTGAAATCAAAGAGGATCGGAATCAAAGGCAGAAACAGAATAAATAAGAAATAAAAAGGATGAAAGAAGAATGAAATCTTAAAATGAATTGGCGCAAAAGGAAGGGAAGAAAGATTCTTTCTCTCTCCCACATTTTTTTTCCAGAATATTATCGTTGTTAAGAACTTAGTCAGATAATAAAATTAACTCATTAATCAATATTGCCTGACAGAATGTATAACACCCATCAAATTATAACCCCGTACTGAAACTGATGAAGGTTTCCTAACAGCCTCACCCAGCAGAAAATGTAGGCCGACATAAATCCCCAGTCATCTCAGTCTGAACAAGAGCCAGAAGTCGGACTATTCGAGCATCAAAAGGTCCGAGTGGATCTGCTGACAGCTGTCTGTGACTAAACCCTACAGGACCACCATCAGTGGTCAGAAGTCCTATATGTTCATGCCTTGATACCTCATATAGGAACTTTCTGACTTGATAAAAAGCATTAGCTGCTTTTAATAGCTTCTGTAGTTTCCAGTATTTGTTTTACTGGCTTTACAAAAAACAAATATTTAAATAGTCTAGGGCAGAAGGTTCCATTATTATCTAATTATCTTTGTCTGATATTAATATTTGCTTAATCATCTGAAATTTGTGTCATAAAAAACAAAAACAGAGGAAATCTGTTAGAGAAAAATACTTTAACAGGATGTGGTACCTATGAAAAACAATAGTAAAGAGTAGAGTGATATAAATCTAGCAGGACCTGGAAAATAAATTTGACAGCTGGTATAGGATCAGTGAAATTTTAAAAGAAGAACCCATAACCCAAGAGGCTCCTCTTTGGTTTCCCTGCAGCCCTCTGGACTTGCAGCCTGAGAGTCAAAGAGGATTTAAATGAAATGATTTTATTAGTGTCAGCAGGCCAGCAGAAGGCTGCTGACGAGGTGAGGATGCTGAAATGTGCTCCCCATTGATAGCTGATAACCAGGGACACACCAGATCTGCAGGCCAAGAAAACACGACTGTAAGGAAGGGGAGGCAGAGATCCAAGTCTATTTCTGTTTCAGATTAAAAGAAAGTGGTCTGAGAAAAAGGGATTAAGGGCAGAGGGGACTTAATATTGGGGGAATATCTGTCTGGGTGGACTGATACACTCTGGAAGTTTAATTAAATTCATTCTGGATCAAAAAGGGACAATTTTATCCTCAACTTGTCCTTGAGCTTTGGGAGAGACAAAATGTAAAATGTGTAAACATCTCCATCTACTGTTTTAGTTGATGCAACTGCAGTAATCCAAAATGTTAAAGGGCTTTTTAAAATAAATGTACAGTTTGTGTCATGAGGTAGTTTGTGTTTTTAACCTGCTAAAATTACTTAAAAATACCCAAATTATATGAAGTAATGCCCTTGAACCGTTTGGAGTATATAGTATAAGCTATCAATCTGAATGTTAACTTCAGCAGTCATAATTTTTGTAACTGTAAATTAATAATAACAAGATAAAATACAATAAAATCATAAGATTTTTCCTCACCTAATTTTTTTTAAGTGTTCCAGAATATGAAAGAAATAAGGTATTAAGGGAAACATACAGTACATTGGGATAAAATATAGATTCCCAACTAATACCAGTTCAAATTTGGTAACAACAGCATCATAAATGAATATTTGAGACATAATGTAATCCAGCATGTCCATCATACTTGGACAGGTCTCCAGCAATTGTCCAAACTGGACAAATATTTCCAAATACTGTAATTTCTAAATGATCCAACACAGAGACTTCACTATGGCTCAAATGAAAGATAAAACCACCATAAATAATATTTTACCATCCACATTTACTCACAGCATGATTAAAATGCAAATATATAAGCAATATGAATCACAGCCTGGGGTTTATGCAGCAAAAATGTTTTATATTTACTTTTAATGCACAATTTTTGATGAATTTTTCAGGCCAAAAGCGATCCAAAATGGTGGCCGGAACAAAGGTATAATACTGTCTAAAGAAAATGCCAAAAAAACATGTTTTCTTTGTCTGCTTTTGTCACCACTCAGGAGACAAAATGGCTGTCACGTCAGAATTTTCTCTAAGTTCCATTTCTCCACACAACGTAATCACTCCTCAAAGTTGCACATGGAATAAAAGGTAACTTAAATGCCTACACAGCTGTGGTGTCAGAATGAAGCTCAGAGCTGATTGGTTGGATCTATAGTCAATCACATACCCTGGGTAGGACATGAGGAGCTTGCCACACATTTTGGACTCTGGAGAGCCAATAGATGATCCCAGTTGTTTAGAAAAAAAGGTGTCAATCGATAGAAGACAACCAATCTAATTAACTGAACGGCTTACTATGCAAATTCAAAATTAGAATTACTTTGTTGTTAATTAAGTCCACTTGATAATAACTTCCCTCTAAGCACTCAAATGCTGCAACATTATTTCAATCAATCAATCAATGGTTATTATTTGTTAAAACATGAGAACAAAATTGGTACTTGAGTACAAATTCAAACATCCCTGACAATGAATACTTTAAAATCAAGTTAGAACATGTCTGCACTTTTAAATAACTTTTTTTCATACATAAGTTTATTTAGAGATTTCAGATTCTCAGTGATGTCAAGTAAAATGAAGGAAAATACACTGTTGGAGAACTTGACCAAGGGAATACTTGCAAAGACACAATCGTTGAGCTGTCACATGTTTGCACATCACTGTTACAAACTTGCTGCTTCTCTCTGGCTTGATTTGAGTTACAGTTTTGATCTCTAAGCTGTCCACGTGGGGGCGCTGTGTAATTTTTTCATTTCTGAGAAACTAGGTGTTTTTGCGGCATCTCTGTGTGTAAAATATATATTTGACTGTGTGGCTGTGCTTCTTTA
>JARVJO010000155.1:16548750-16637251 GCA_031762555.1 Cynodonichthys magdalenae | reverse complement strand
CTGGCAGAATGTCCAGAGAGCTCTGCAGACAGGAGACGCTCTGACTGAGAACACAGACCTGCTGACCGGACCAGCAGGACCAGCAGAACCCTGAGAAATGAGATCGGGCTATAAATCTAATGTTTAACTTTGGTTGAATATCTTGATATTATGTTTTTTTTATCCCCATTTTATATTTACTTATTTTATTACTCTTCTAGAATTTATTAAGATGTCTTTTCTGTGCTTACTTTTGCTAATTTTTAAAGGTTAAGGGTTGATGTGTTTTGTTTTTATATCCATAATGTGTCTTCAGATTCCTTTTTTGTTCTTAATTTATGTTGTCTTTCTCACTTTGTTTAATTTGTTTTTTATATTAGCAAGTTGTTTTATTCGCTGTCAGTGCAGCTGTGCTTTTGTTGTTTTGTCACTTTAAGGTTGAATGTTTAAGTTGCTTTTTGTCAAGTTGTTGGTGTCTATGGATTATTTTTTCTCTTATTTGTGTTATTCTCAGTATTTTAGTAGTAGTTGTCATTGGCATGTGGTCTTTCATAATTTTACATTCCTGTGGTTGAGTTGGTAAAGTTGGGTAACCAAATATGATCATAAGTTCTTTGAAAGACAAAGTTTTTTTATCACGGCAAAACCACTATAGTTATTGCTGCATTGATCTTATTGAATAAAACTTCAAATCAATTGACCTTCAGAGAGTTTTCTATGTTTATTACAAGAAAACAGTTATTTTTTTACAAAGTGTTTTATTTGTTGCAGAACTGAAGGCGGCTTCACTTCTCTTCTGCTTTTGGTTCCACTTTGAGAGAGGAGGAGAAGGAAAGATGCAGAAAATATGAAGAAGTGAGAACAGAAAGTGTGTGGGACCTCAGACCTTGCTAATACAAAGTTCATTCTTAGTTTGAGGCAGCAGGAAAATGTTTTTCATCAACTTGGTTTTGTGGCTTTTATTTTGCAAAAATTTGTGTTTGTGTTGTTTTAGGTTTAACTTTCTTGCTCAGATAAAAGTCTTGAACCATCAAAAATAATCCATAAAATCCACCAGTTGTTTTAATGATATGAAATTTTAGCTGAATAGTTTTGCTCTTGTTGAATTTTTTTTTTTTCAAAAACAAGTTACAAACTTCTTAACTTATCCAGTTTTACAGATATCGGGTTGAAATTTGATGTGGGGGCAGCTGAGAGTAATTCACAACACATCCTCTGAACCAGAGGTTCTCAAAGTGGGGTCTCAGGGCCTCCAGGGGTCTGCGAGCCGTAGCTTGGGGGTCCTCAAAAAATTACAATAAGTGTTTATTTTTTATAATGCGTAAATGCATATAAGGAACAATTCACCAGTAAAACAAACCAAATAATAAAAACAAATTACTATTCTCATGGCATTAAGGGGTTAGATTGTCAGTAAATTTAATTTAAATCAGCACAAGTTTATGAGGGGGTCCCAGCTTTTATCCTTGTTTGAAGAAGTTTAAGAATCCCTGCTCTAAACAAACATCTCATTTGAAATGACAATTGAAAAGACTCCACTTTTCAAAAAGAAGAAGTGCATCTGAGTTCAAGAGAAAAAGGGGGCAGGTTCCCATCAATGACTGAAAATTCTGAACTGAATTCTGACCTCATTTATACACTAAACCTGCTTCTGTTTCACCCTCCCCGGTGTAAGGAGGAAGCAGAGGACAAGGCATGACCACAAGAAAAAAAGAACCTGAGAAACAAGAAAAAAAAAAGATTATCCACCAAAAAAAACAAAAACCATGACAGAGAAAACAGAAATGTCAAATTAAAGGAATTAAATTATTGTTCTGTTGTCAGTTTGGATGCTTTCTCTCTGTTGCTGTCAAAGGAGCAGCAGGTTCCAGATTCTGAGGAGGAAATGAAATGAAGAGCGGCCTGACATTAGGCCGAGATGAGACTCAGGTTTATTTCCAAAAGTTAAAGGTAAACTGAGACTTTTACAAACGTTACTCACAGGTGAGTTTGTCAAGAAGATCTGGAAAGGGAACACAGGAATAATTAACCTGAGAAGTTTAAATAATCCAGGAAACTATGAGGCTGGCTTCACCACAGTAACTTTCACAAACTGAGAAAGGTGATCCACATCAGCTTTGGAACCTGAAGCCTGGTTGGACCTAAAGCAGGAAGTGGCAGCACCTGCTGGACAACCTCTGAACTGCATCTTCACCTGCAAAGAATAGAAGATGAAGAGGAGAGGAGAGGTAAATGACAGACAACTTGGAATCCTGGGAAGAGAAAATTAACAAAACAACACTTAGAAAGCTACCTGTACCTGACCTCTCTGCTGATTGCTGAGACAGCCTTCAGCACACACACACATGCACACACAAGTGCACACACAATCTGCAACCCTGGGAACAAAGGCACAGAAAATGAATGAGTTTTACTCTAAGAAATGGCAAACTTGGAAACTTCCTTTTATTTATTTTCCTCCTGTGCAAAACACAAACTTTTATCAGTGAAATATCACCTGGTTTTCTGCTCCTTATTCTCACTTTGGAGGTACAACGATGGCAGGATTAGTCTTGTCAGATCTGAACTATTCCGTCTGGATGAGCAGTGAAATGTCGCCATTTTTCCAGCTGCTGTCAGCGAAGTTTAAAGGAAGAAGGATGCTCTGCTGTGATTAATGAGTTAGACAAAAGGCACATTCATTTAATCATAGCCTCCTAAATAATAATAATTTAAGAGCGAGACATGAAACGTGGCCTAACTGTTTTGTTTAAAAACAGGTATTCTGTGCTCGAAATATTTGAACAGTAACAATAAAACACATTAGTTTTAGTCTCTTCTGAGCACAAAATATTGTGTTTTAACATTAAACCTGAAGTTCTTCCTCAGAGGTGATAATTAGCCCACATCCAGACGCCGAGCTGTGATTTTCTGCAGTCTGGGTGCAGATGCTGCTCCGACGCCTCCATCAAGGAGTCAAATTATCCTCCTGTAATAACACAGCTGTCTGTCAGCGCAGCTGCAGCTTCAGACGAGTGTTTGGGATAATTTTAGGTTTGCTCTGATTACAGTCACATGTTGCCTCTTTGCTTTCAGAAAAACAAAATCCGACCACAAACATTGTGTTGATACACTGATCTAAGATGATACACTGATAAAGAACAGTCACATTTAATGAGATTTACAGCAATGAATGTTAGATTTTACATAAAAAAACACTTTTTTAAATGCAAACTTTGTCCACTAGAGAGTGCTCACAGGTTTGTATTTATAAAGTCAAAATCTCCAGGAACAGAATATCTTATTTGAGTAAAAAAAAAAATTTTTTAAAAAGATGATCAAAAAAATGATTTTTTAAATTCAAAACTATTGGAACCATTTGTGACTGTCTGTTAGCAAAATATCTCATGAACCACTGGTTGGATTTTATTGAAAATGTCAGAAAATAATCATTGGATGTGCATCTACAGCTGGTTGAATTTTGGAGTCAGCTCAACTCCCAATGGCAACCCCAGCCAAATGATATTTGAAAACACAACAATGGCTACAGCTCAGCCAGTTTTAATGATTTTGAGCAAATATTTTTTTGTGGTTGTAGCTGTGAGTTATCTTTAACACATAGTCTGAGCACTAATTCACAAGATATGATATCTCCTGAGATCATCTATTATGTCATTTAGCAAATTTGATCCCTTTTGGATGCATTGACATCACTGTGTTCAGCAGTTATTCATCTTGTGAGTTCAAATCATCTAACCTCTGACCTTCAGACATGAGAAAATTCACAACCAAACTGTGTTCAGCTGCAAGAAATAAAGACAATTTTACTCCTTTCTTTAACTCTTAATTAAAAGATGTTGTAACCTAAAAATATCCCCAAACACTGAGTTGTGAGCTAAACTGACTGATTCAGAATGAGAGCTTTGTCAGAACAAACTGTAAAAAAAACTCACATGTGCATCACTTTCATGTTGGCTTGCTCAGCAACATTAAACAGGTTGTCTCGGTTTATTCTAGTCAGATTTTAGGAGACAATTATTACAGATGGTGAGAATTAGGCAGCCAGCTGGTGCGTCTAAGTTACAGAAACTGGTTTCATTGATGTAAATTTAGATGTCGGCTGGCTCCTGTTTTCATCACCTTTTAAAAAAGGTTCCCAAGTTTCTGTCATTAAAACTAAATTCCGGTTTGATAAAAAGCTACAGTTAAAAACTTTAAAATTATTATTATTTTTTTCTGAGGGGGCTTTTTAGAAAAATAAATCCTTCAGGAGAAGCGAGTGAGCTCAAAGCTGAAAGCAAAAAGCTCATAAAAGTAATGTTTTCAGCCTCTTCCTCCCACTGAAGGTCTCTTTTAAGAGAGTTCCTATCAGTGTGAATGTTTGACACTCTGATATAAATTGTTTCACTGATCTGACATGATGTTGAGGAGAAAAAAAGAAAAGAATAAAAAAACGGACTTCTGTGATAAAGTCGACCACACTTGATGTACGATTCAATCTCAGGCAAATGGTTTGTGTGTCGTGTGGCTCCATCTGTCAGATTCAGAGCCAGGAATGAAGGAAACCATGAAAAACAGTGGAGTAAAAAAAAAAAAAAAAACAATCTGCATCAAAGCTACTAAAATCTGTCATTTTAATAAAAGGAACAACTAAGGTTCTGTTAAGTCAGCTACCTTTTTTTCAGTGGACTTTTGTAAATAAAGCAGTTAATTTATCTGAAGCTCAAGCTAAAACCTAATACAAAAATAAAAAATAAATAAATAGAAAACTAAACTGACACATTTTAAATCTCCTGCCTGACAGCATATCTGCTCTATTCTTTGATAAACTTCATTGTAAACTAACCCGGCTCCTCTCCGTCCCTCTATAGGCCTCCCCACGTCTCCATCATCACCTCCGTCTCCCAATGAGCTCAGGTCCATCGCTATAGCAACTGGTTGCCACGGGCGACGAGACACAGCCAGCTCCAGCGAGCATCCTCCTCTCAGTTGTTGTCGAAGGCGGTCTGAGAGGAGAGAAAGGCGAGGCGCAGGCAGAGCAGCGGCGAGAGGAAGAGGCTTTATCTCTTGTCAAAGTAAAACCAACAACATGTAAAAAAGAAATAAAAAATTTAAATAAAAAAAAGCAGAGGAAAAAAAAATTTTAACCAGTCGACTGGATTCCTTTATCTCTGCTTCAGCCGGTGGAAACGCAGCGAGAACGATGGTGACAACTTGTTCTCCCAGGAAAGTGTTGCTCCAGCGCTCGGCATTGTTGGAGTCCAGGTGGTGACCCCGTCGCCAAAAACCACCACCGAGACGACAGAGACCAGGACCGGCTCTGCCGCCGCGACGCCACCATTGTCTCTGCGGGGTAAGTCCCAACTTACCCTTTTATTTCAGTTTGGGCTTTGTGCCCACACCTGATTCGTGTCTGCCAGGTGACTCGTGGGTCCAGAATGTGAAGCTTCATGATGGTGAGGACTGTCATAGACCTCTGCATGTGTGCCGGGCGTGTGTGATGGCGTCTGCAGCTGGTAAACACCCAGAAAACTGTGGGTCCAAAATCTGCCTTTGTCACCTTAAGATATTGAGTGAAATTTTTTTAAACTATTTCTGTCAGAACAAGTTGTTCATGTGCAACACTAACAGTTCCATGTCAGACCTGTGCTAATATTTCCCAAATATGTCACTAAAACATTTTTAAAAATTAGTAAATGAAGTAAATTAGCCTTTTTTTTATTTAAAAAACTAATTTCAATTAAGTTTTTACCTTCAATCTATTCTGATAGGTCACCTATCAGTAAAAAATAACAGTTATAAATAATAATTTAACACTAGTCGTACTTTTTCTGTTTCCAGAGCCTCACTTCTGTCTCTCTCACTGTTTCTATTTACTTCAGTCAGTTATCACAATGTAATATTCCATTTTAATGGAAACCAAGGACAATCTGATAAAGCATATTGACACAGACAGAGATGTTTATCACAGAGCCAAGATGTTGACAGAAATGACTGATATGAAAGGCATATGGAGAGCTACACCCATGATGTGCCGCGCTGCCAGCTACAGGTTGGTGTCTGCTCCTCGAGAGATGTTTTCAGCTTCGCTTCACGGTTTGTGGGAGATGAAACAAAAGATTAACTTAAAATAAAAAGGCTGACATGGCAGCAAAACAAACTTACAAAACATCAAAAAAAAAAAAAAAACATGACCGAGGAGAAGACAACAAAGCTCAGAAGACAGACGGACTAAACAGACAAATAAGGAGATGGCTGCAGCTGAGACTAATGGGAATGGGGAACAGGTGTAGGAGGGCGTGGTAAGACAGAGGAGCAGAGACTAACAGTGGAAAAGTACAATGAACACAGGAACAGGATCGAACACAGGAATCATAAAACAAAAACAACAAACATCATAGACATAATAATAGACTAAGAAAATAACAATTGACAAATAAACTGCTAAAAAAAATAAAAAAACACAGATCCTGACACTTTTATGTGTGTTTAATCTACATAATTGCACATTTTTCTGATTGTAGTCCTGTTATTGTCCTGGTTATAGTCCTGATTAAAATCCTGTTATAAGTCTGAATATAATCCTAGTTATAGTCCTAAATATAGTCCAGGTTATAGTCTTGGTTATAGTCCAGGACAGAGACCTGACTATAAACCTATTTATAGTTCTGGTATAGTCCTGGTTATAGTTCTGGTTATAGTTCTGGTTATAGTCCTAGTTATAGACCTGAATATAGTCCTGCTTATAGATCTGGTTATAGTCCTGGTTATGGTCTTAAATATATTACAGTTTGTAGTCCTGTAATTGTCCTGATTACATTCCTGATTATAGTTCAGGTTATTTTCCAGATCACAGTACAGATTATAGTCCTGTTAGTCCTGATTACTGTCCTGATTATTGTTCTGATTATATTCCTGTTATAGTCCTAATTATATTACTGATCCCAGTGATGTTATAATCCTGATTTTTGTGTTGATTATAGTCCTGATTATATTCCTGTTATCGTCCTAATCATAGTCCTGGTATAGTCCTAATTATAGTCCTGATTATAGTCATGTTATAGTCCTGATTATTACCCTGATTATAGTCCTGATTATATTTCTGTTATAGTCCTGATTATAGTCCTGTTATAGTCTTAATTTCTGTCCTGATTATTGTCCTGATCATATTCCTGATTATAGTCCTGACTATTGTCCTGATTATAGTCCTGACTATTGTCCTGATTATAGTCCTGATTATATTCTTGTTATAGTCCTGATTACAGTCCTGTTAGAGTCCTGATTATAGTCCTAATTATTGACCTGATTATAGTCTTTTTATAGTCCTGATTATAGTCCTGTTATAGTCCTAATTATAGTCCTGATTATATTTCTATTATAGTCCTGATTATAGTCCTGTTATAGTCCTAATTTCTGTCCTGATTATTGTCCTGCTATAGTCCTGATTATTGTCCTGATCATATTCCTGATTATAGTCCTGACTATTGTCCTGATTATAGTCCTGATTATATTCTTGTTATAGTCCTGATTACAGTACTGTTAGAGTCCTGATTATAGTCCTAATTATTGACCTGATTATAGTCTTTTTATAGTCCTGATTATATTACTGTTATAGTCCTAATTATAGTCCTGATCATAGTCCTGTTATAGTCCTGATTATATTCCATTTATAGTCCTAATTATATTCTTGATTATAGTCCTGTTATAGTCCTGATTATAGTTCTGATTATTGTCCTGATTATAGTCCTGATTATAGTCCTAATTATAATCCTGAATATTGTCCTGATTATAGTCCTGTTATAGTCCTAATTATAGTCCTGATTATATTTCTGTTATAGTCCTGATAATAGTCCTGATTATTGTTCTGATTATAGTCCTGATGATATGCCTGTTATAGTCTTAGTTGTAGTCCTGATTATAGTCCTCATATAGTCCTGTATATATTCCTGTTATAGTCCTAATTATAGTCCTGTAATAGTCCTAATTATAGTCCTGATTATAATCCTGTTATAGTCCTGAATATAGTCCTGTTACAGTCTTGAATATAGTCCTGTTATAGTCCTAATTATAGTCCTGATTATAGTCCTGGTTTAGTTCTGATTATTGTTCTGATTATAGTCCTGATTATTGCTTCATTCAGCATTTTCATACAATCCATTTCTTTTAAACAAATAGACAGAGGATGATGAGTTACATAAAGTGTAAGTAAGTCTGTCGTCTCTTTTCAGCAAGATCGTTCATAAAGCCTCAAATCGTCATGAAAATAAAAAGCTTGGATGAAAATATCAAAAACACTTGAAGTAGTTATTCATTAAAGAGCATGCAAAAACCTTACTGACAGTTTAATGTTCAAATATTTAAGTTCCATTCATCTGCAGTTTAGCCATCAGGTGTTTGAGTTCAAATCTATTTAAATTTTTTTTTGGACAACATTCAAAGAAGACAAAACACCACAAAGTAAGCGAGCAGTTTACCCACTAACTCCCATCACAAAAACCATTGATCCATCCCACACCAGTTCAATAAACTCTCCTTTTTGTTTTAGAGTTTTAAGAGGCCATCATTAAAAACTGCAGCTTATAAGAACAAACTTTATTTGTAATGACTGAACGCTGCTGCACTGAGGACAAGGCATCCAATTACATGTAGGTAATTAAAATTTACAGTTTTGTTCTTGTAAAAACTAAAAAAAATAAATAAAAAACAGCACTGCTATCAGCCAGTATTGGCTCATTTCTTTCTTAAGTGAACTATATAACTTCAAGCGAATCTGTTTGGACTTCCCACTGGAATGCAGCACAAGTCGAAGTGAGGCATAAATGAGATCACAGCTGCAGAAAAATGTTCTGGATCGTTTTAGTTTTTCACTGTGAGCGTAAAGCATAACCTGAATGCTTCAGTAAAATAAATATTTTCTAACATAGCAAAGCAAACAAAGGGACAAGGCTGAGTTGGTGCATACCAGTCATTTTTGAGCTGACAAATTCAGAGTTTTCATTAAATATTCTTAAATGTTCTTTCATGGTGAAAAATAAACCCACCTTTTTTGTAATATTGTTAGCATTTATTATAAGCTTTTAAAAATATTTCTAAAAGACCTCGAGTTAAAAAAACAGGTCTGCTGCTTTATTTGTTTTTGTGTTTCCTTTCAGCTTCTTTCAGACACACTGTTTTTTGTTATTTTAGAAAAGAGATCAAAGGATGATGACAGGATTTAGCTTTAATTTTTATATTTTAAATCACAGCAACTGTGCCCGTTTTTCCCAGTTAGTTTTCACTCTTTCAGTCAGCCTGCCACGCCCAGTTACACCTGTTTCTCGTTTCATTTGCCACAGCTGCAGCCACTCCTCTCATCAGCTTCAGACCGTATCATTACTCGTCCCGTTTTCTCATTGCTCCTTATGTTTGACAGCATTGTTGTTTCAAAATACAAAAAGCTGATTTTTGAGCTGAGTTGATGCCATTGTTTTGTTTGTTAGATCAATTCTGGATTTGTGGCGGCCATCTTGGATCAAGTTGACTCTAAAAGTTAATCAGTTGGATCTGTGCACCCAGTAATTTGTTAAAATCCATCCAGTGGTTTAAGAGATGTTGTGCTAATAGACAGACACAGATTTCATGATTAACCATCTTTAAAGTGAAGCTTTATCGAGCATTTTCTGTTATTCATAAACTACAATAAAAATATTTACTGTTACTGTTTTATTTACAGATAAGTATAGTTTAAAAAACAATGTTTTTGAGCACTGTAGGTAACAAACAGAAATATTTTAAAGCAGTAAAACTGTATTTTGTGAGAAATAAAGCAGGATGTTTTCTGTTTGTGTTTTTCTGTGTTTGTTCAAACCCAGGATGAATCAGCATGCTGTGCGCTCAGACCTCATTTTTTTCTCATGTTTCTAAATGTTTCTAAATCCCAAAGCTGAGTCGGGTGTGAAAAAAACGTGTCGAATCAGATGGTTTGTGATGTTAGGTTGCTTTTTTTTCTTTTTTAAACCCCCCCCCCCCCCCCCCCGCTACATTAAAGAGATTTTTTTTTCACACTGTGAAAGGTGAAAGTGTTAAAAACATAACGAGTGGAAAAAGGCTGCGATGCTGAATCTGTCGACACGTTTCATCCAAGGAACGCTCCCTGGGTGGATTGTATCCGGTCAACATGAACTCAGACAGAACGCATGAGTGAAGATAGAGAGGGCGGAAAGCAGAAGACATGATTGACTGTCAGAACATTTACATCCACAATAACCTCTTTTAACTTTCTTTATATTTAGATTTCCTCTGCTCTGATCTGTGAGTTCAAACATTAGACAGGCGAGAATCAAGACAAGGACAGAAATAGTTTCTCAGAAAAATGTCTAAATTTAGAGCAAAGAGACATAAAATAACCACAAACATGCAGGAACAGAGGATTACTGAGATAAAAATATGCAGTGATCCTCAAATGGTGGCTCACGGCTCAGAGGGGGGCAGGCACTCAGCCAAAATGGACTGGAGGATGAAAACTATGTGAAAAGGGGGAAAAAGGTGCGTCAATTTGTATCCAATTTCTTTTATTTTTATTAAGGGAGGACAAAATTTTATTTTGTCATTTAATATAATAATATTTTATTGCCACTTCTGGTGTTTAAATTTCTAAAATAATGATGTCAAACATCAATTTACATTTTTTGTTTCAAACTATTTTACATTTGTATTTTTGAACTTCACCCACAGAGACTCTTTATAATCAAAACATTTAATTTAGAAATATCAGGACAAATTAATTTAATTGACACAAAAATAAAGAAAAGATTTAAATAAATTAATAAAACTGACCTAACTTATAGTTAAACAAAATGTAGATTTTAAAGCTTTATTTAAAAACAAAATAATTGTCAGTTTTTTTCAACTTCTAGGCATCAAATAAAACAACTCATTTACTCTGATTAACAGCAAATGCTGCATATAAACCCCAACACTGAAATACGGATGTTTGATTAATGAGGGAAATATATTTTCCCTTAAATTCTAACATTTTATTGTGAAGCTGGACAGCAGAATTTACAAACATTATTATTATGTGGCTAACAACTGCAGTAATCTGTAGAATCATATTAATGCTGTTGCTCTTTGTGTTTCTTTTCCTGATGAGCCCAGCTAAACGTAATCAAGACTAACCTCACGTATTTAAAGATTGTCGAGTCGTTTCTCCCTTCAACACCACTCCGATTTGTGCACAAAGTCTGCTGGAGACTAATTATGCATTCGCCTGCATTAGTCACACCAAATTTTTAAATGTGTTTAAGTGGGATTGCATTAACACATTATCCCATTACCTTGACAGCCCCACTTAAAATGTTCAGCTAAATAGAAACAAAATGGATGCAGAGGCAGGGAGTCAGAGGAGCAGAACATCCTCAAAAAATGATAATTATTACAAAAAAATGTTTAAGATAACAGACAGACAACAAATAATTAAAAAAGAAGAGACTCGACATGAAGAATCAACCCCACATTGATTCTCAGCAGCCATGAAGATGCAAAAATTATTACAAAACAAGCAGAGGGACAGAAATACAAAATGGTTATAATGACGCGCAAAATTATCTCAAACTAAAAAAAAAATGCCACCTGACCAGAAAAAGATTAAAATAGATCAGATCCTCAAACAATTATAGCTGCCTTTTACACTAATAACTAAGGTTTGAGCTATCAGAGACAAAAAACTAGATAATAAAAAGAACAGAGACGCAGGAGGTGACACAATGTTTCAGATCTTAGAACAATGAGCTGAAAATCGACCGACTGGAACGTGACGAGTGTCGAGCAACATTTGTCTCTTACCTTTTCGGTGTTGGATGCATCGTTAGTTCTGTCTGGTCCTGCTGACAGTTTATATGTTTCAGCCACTTCAACATGTTGAATCAGCGCTGGACTGATCATTGACACAGATCACCCTGAGTGACTGAGGGAGTGAATACTTTATTAAAGTTATTTGTTGAAAATAAAGCTGAATGAAGTCGTACTATTCATGTAGGCCATCAGTTAAATTTATCAAGATCCTCCTAAAGACTTTTTTATTTTTAACAAAGGTCCAGATTATATATATTTAAATAATTTCTAAAGCCATCTATGGTCTTCTTCACTCATCATGTGGTTTTTTTTCAGGTTTTCACAAAGAGAAATAAATGGAAACCAAAGGTCAGATTTGGGAATTATTACAAATCCTCAAAAAGCTCCCACAAACATCCCCAGAGTGTTGCTTTGACTCATTCATGCATGTTTGAGAAATCCTTGAATCTCCTGTGGTAGCCTTGTGGAGCTGCCTGAACGCTTGCTGGTACAAAGCCCCGCCCATTTGTACAAAGCTCCTCCCTGGAGCTCAGTCTTCAGCCGAGCTCCTGCTCCACAAATCACCCTTCCCCTGAAACATTGTTGTTAAGACATGCTGAAGTGGAAGTGTCTGAAATGGTAGGATGTTCTTAATGAGACAGAGACCAATTTCAAGGCTTTTAGATTCAAAGTCAAGTTTATTTTTGATATATACAGCATTTTCCTAACAACTGAAGGTAACATAGCTACTAGATTGTGGTACACAATTGAACTATGTGCCTGGAAAATACATAATTTTTCCCTTTAAATATGTCCCCTTCAAAATAAATTAGACAAAGGAGACTGCTGCCATCTTAAAATAGCTCAGATCGCAAGTGTTTCATAGCTGAAAATGTTGCTATGTAATCATTTACAAAGCAAAAAACAAAAATGGCTGCCATCATTTGCACTTTTAAATAAAATATAATAATTAAAAAATACACATAACGCAAAACTGATAACAATAAAAGTTGATAAAGTTAAGTTTGCATGAACCCCTATGACACTGTAGACTGCAGCTTGTCAGTCTGATCAGAATTAATCTGTTTTCCTTCAAACTGAGGTCATTCAAAAAGCTATCTACAGCAGGTAAGATAGTTATTGTTCATATTGTTTGCACTTCAAAAGGTCAAAATATTAGGTCCTTCTGCTCCTGTGTAAATTATACGTAGAAATTGATACTTGAGGTTGTTTTTGTTTTCCTGTCACCTCTACTTCCTGCCGTCAAAACATCAGAACCTGAATTAAAACAAAAAGCGTAAGATCAAGAATAAGATGAAATGGTCAGGCAGAGGGGTGAGATGTGGCCGTGACAGTAAAACTCTTCCTGCCATCAGATAAATAAATGTTATCAACGGTGAGATGAGACACGAGGAAAGTAATTACAACAGTGAAATAAAGCGAGGTGGAGCGTGTGGGGAGACAGAAAACAAGTTGAAAAGCATCAGCTAAAATCAGACACAGTCATTAGATACTGAGAGCAGAGACATTAAACTCCCCGCTGTCACTTTCACACTCCAAATATCTTCATGGCAACAACAAAAATAAAGATTGAGATCAACAGCGTTAAAGTCTCGCTTAGGGTTACAAACCACCTTTATGTTTCAACACAGCTTTTAACAATTTAAATAAACATATTTAATTGTCTGAAATAAGGACGACAGCACACAGATCCACTCTGCAGCAGTGGATTAAAAGATTGGGTTTGCTTCAAATTTATTTATATATTCTTCTTCCCCAAATCCTGTTTGTAAAAAAATTAAATCCAGACTGCACTCATGTCTGGCCTGACATTTTTTTTTCTGCATTTTTTTATGTTTTGGTCACTATTTGCACAACAATCAGCCTCCCATGTCTTAAACACAGCTGGACCTCCCAGCAGCTGCCATTTCTTCTTCACTGGCTGCTAAAATGACTTTTGAATTGAAAAGGCAAAAGCAGAAAAATGTCTTCGTGTCGAGCCTGGAGTCCAGCTCTGCCTGTTTTTCCTGTTTCCTGTGGGCAGCGAGCGTCTCTTGCCCGTCGTCCACCAGCCTACCTGCTGGGATGACTTATTGACGAGCTGTCAGACATCACCGTGGCAACAATCACTTTTCCTAGTTAGGAAGCACATGCAGCAGTTGTGCTGCTGTTCTTCTGGCATTAAGCCGCAGCGGAAATCAATGAGTTCGCTGTCGGAACGCAGATTAATGCAGTGTTTGTTCACACTTTATTAACATGATCAAGTGCAACAAACTCACACACACATCTGTCCCTGTTGATCTCCTAAACGCGTGTCTGTCTGGACACTTTTCTCCTTTTTTATCTTCTTAAATTGTCACCATTAGTCATTTTGTTTAAACTTGGATTTGATCCTGTTTAGTAAAGTCAGCAGTTGATCTGTGTTGTCTTGTTTACTTTGAAAATAACATCATGTTCAATCCTATACAACAGGGGTGTCAAACTCAATTTCACTGAGGGCCACATGAGCATTATGGTGGTCCTGAAAGGGCCAGTTGTAATAAACTTTGATGTTTCATGTTTGAATTTGACTCAACACAAAACATCACACTCCTCATTTCATTGTAACTGCTGAGCATTGCTAACAAACAATAACTGAGCTCTATGCAGTATTTCCTACATAGAAACAACATTTTGCAAAAATTTTTTTTGGCTTTATATCAGGTTATAATGTTATTCCCTAATCAAAAACATTTATGCAATGCTTATACAAAGCTTTTCCATGGAGCTCGGTCCACAGAAGAGCTCCTACCCCACAGAACACCTCTACCCAAAGCCTTGTTAAGATTTGCTGAAGTGGGAGTGTCAGAAACGGTAGTCAGAGGTCAATTTCAAGGAGTTTAGATAGACTATGATGCAAAGTCAAATTTATTTTTGATATATACAGTATTTTCATAACACCTGAAGGTAACATGGTTACTTGATTGTGATATAGAATTTAACTATGCCCCTAAAAAATATAAACATTGTACACAAGTACGACAGACTAAATGAGAAATAAATAATACTATTAAAAGTAAAAGTACTCACTGTTGAATTGTGGTGAGTAGCTGCCATTTTGAATTCTGAACTCTCCCACTTTTCAACATAGAATTTCCACTGGAGGGTTGTTACAGTTTACATTTACGACTGATACAACAAGGCTGCAGCAAAAGTAACCAGCTGAAAGGCAGTGAAATGGAGAGTTTGCCCTGGGAATTTTGCCACCTGATAGTTACTTTTGAACCCTGTGCACCTCCACCTAGTGGTCCGAGGCCTTCATTTTGTGGGTAAAAATAATCAACATGCCTTATGGGAGATGTAGTTCATGGTAATTGCTGGCTTTAAAGCAGCATACACTTATTATAAGACTTTAATATATCTTTGAAGCTTTTGCGGGCCACATAAAATGTCATGGTGGGCCACATTTGGCCCATAGACCTTGAGTTTGACACACATATGTTAAACAATATTGCAAAATCTCTCATATTGTCATGTTGCTATATGATTAGCAGTTGTGACTGGCAGCTACTATCGTGCCAAATTTAAGCTTGACGTATTAAAAATTGCTAGACTAATGATTACTTTTAGAAAGTTTAATTAAAATCCATCCAGTGCTTTGTGATGTTTTTCTAGCAAATAGACTGAGTTGATTCCAATTTAGGTAACGGCTGAGTGTTAAGCACGCTTTAATGGTTGAGGGGTTTTATAACCTTCTCTGTTGGTGAAACCTCCAGGCCCAGTTGGCCGCTGACTCAGTTTGAAATTCAAGAGGTGTGTGAATCCTAAATCACTGAACTAAGACAGAGATGGAAGGTTCATGCAGAAGTCCTTGACTTCAAAAGTATTTTAACTAGCCAACAAATGGGGGGGGGCAACTGGGGTGCAAGCCACAAAGGGAGGGATGCATGAAAAGCATAAAGTCAGCAATCTTCTTTCTAAAACAGGAGTAGAAACATGTTTATGCATAAAACATTTTGGATCATTTTCACTTACTGTTGTTGATTTTTACTGTTGCCATGGTTATAATTTTTGTAGAAATCATTAGAAAAAGTGAGGAGGTAAAAAAAAACAGACAGGCTAGTCTTTCTGTCTCTCCTTCATGAGCTACGACTGTCACGTAAAAACGGCTTCAACGGCGCCGAAGCATGAAGAAAATAACCAGCCCTGATACGTGGAGTAAACTGAACCTCTCAGAAAATGTGCCTCTGCCAGATCTGACATTTAACTGACACAAAGAGGAGATATAAACAGATTTTCATTTTAATGGTCAATGCATTACCTCGTTTTTAAATAATGTCTCCATGCAGGATGACATTGTTGTTTTTATCCCCTCCAGTAGAAACTGATGAATGTCCCCACAACATGAGTCATTTTAACACACACACACACATATAAATATGTTTGTCACTAACAAGAGAGTAATGGTGGTCAATAGCATTTGTTATGTAATGTGAAGAGTGATGATGATAGAGCATCATTTCACCCCCAACACACACGTAGTTACCCTCCCTGCAGGGAGATAGATGAGTGGCGCTGAGCTACAATCTGTTAAACAGATGACTCTGCGTGTGTGTGTGTGTGTGCCTGTGTGTGTGCGTTTCCATCTTTAAAAAGACCATTACAACTTCTAGAAGGTTTCTGGTCTGCAAAGACTCTGGTAGGAATTCTGTCTTTTCATCAAACATGATCAGTAAAGTTAAAAAAAGAAGTGCGTTTTGGTATGGAGTGCTAAAAGTGCAATTTGCAGTTTATACTTATATTTATATTAAATTGAATATACGTCTTTAAATGGATAAATTTTGGAGCTAACGAGGTGCAAGATGGCTGCCACGGCTAATCAACGTCAGCGAACACAAAAACGTCTCTAACTCGTAAATGCTGAACTAAAATTTGGAGGAGTTGAGGGTCACAACTAATACATAATAAACTAACATATGTGACATATTTGTTTAATGTTTTAAAGTTTTGCAAGAGAGTGGGCGAAATGCAATCCTTCAATGAATGCTTGTTTCAAGATATTCTTTATATTTGTTCAAGAGCCACACTACTAAGTAATCTTGTAAAACAGTCTTGATTGATACTTCCTCAGACTGTTGTCTTTACACGTTGGCTGTTTTTTCACCCACTGTTCACCTAATTCTATTAGGTCAGGACAGATTAATCTGCACAAGTAAAGGACAAAGGTTTTATTAAAACTAAAATAATAATAATAATAAGTATTTAACACTGATCTGCCAAGACAGTTGCTTTGTTCTGACTCTAATAGAGGATCTATGTGAGCTCTGTCATCAGTTGATGAATAGATTTTTAGACCAACAGCAATATAGATTTTTTTTGTTGTTTTTTATTGGCAAATGCCATCTGCAAACAAAAAAAGATGATGAATTGAGGGTGTGACTTGTGTCCGTATCAATCTGTTATATCGGATGATGTGTCTGCTGACCAATCAGAGGACAGAATCTGTTGACAAGTCACAGTAATGGTTTCATTTATTTCAATTCATTTCAAGTCACTTTTATTTACGGTGTTTTTGTGCATTCATTAACAGTTTTAATTATTTATAAGCCAAATAAACATTATTAAATGTTTATGGATTATTGTCATTTTCAGTTAAAGTTGATTAGTTACATATTATAAACATACATATAAATAATTGTTTTAGTAATTTCTTTTAGTGTGTGCATTGTGGCACTTATAGATGTTTATTTATTGTTTCAGGTGTTGATCAGACTGACAAGCACTCTGAAATTATAACTTTTTACTAAAACCACTGTCTAGATTTTTCACAAGTATCAGTTTTTCTGTAAAGGAATAATGATGAATAATGCATTTTTTTTATTACAGACAAAGAATGAAAGCACACATTTAAAATGATTTTTAATAAGTGAGTGGGTGCAAGTGGTGCAATAATTACCTGCAGTCATGCATGCAGAGCACCATGTACTTATTATAATTTATTTAAACTTCAGTTTGCAGTGACAGGATGCGTCTACAGGTAGAACTTTAGAACTTACCCTTTGTTCAACAACCTGGACTTTTATCTGCATCCTTTTTGCTCTGACTTGGTTCTGATCCTGCTGATGTTACTTCCTGCTGAGGCTCTGCTCTTCCATCCACCTCCTGTTTGTTTTGAGAACCATTTTAACTAAAGAAAAAAAATCCTTCACCCAGCCACTTAGCTGCATTTAAACAGCTGCTGATCTTTTCCCAGTGGGGACAAACGAAGCTCAGATGTGCAAAAGCTGCCGAAGAATTAGAGCCTGAACTAATCCAGACAGCAGAAGTGCCACATTTCACTTGTAGGTAGGTGGCATGGTAGGTGCTAAGTAGATGAATGTTATAAAAGAAATAAAAAAATTGTCAGCTTGGGTTTCTATGTATAAAACCTGCATATGCAGATATAAAAACTGTGTGCATGAAAGATAAGCATTAAAGGAGCAGGTCCACAAAATATGCTGCATAATAATTTGTGTTGTGTTAAAGAGGCTGGAGTTTTACTCATATCTGTGTGGAAATAGCTTGAGTTTCAGCAGTGCGATAAAATAAAAGGTTGTGTTTTCCTTCTGCCTGCAGCCTCGAGCTTTTGGTTATGAGGGAAGCTGAAAGAATGAAGGTTGTTTGCTTCATGTGGAGCTAAAGTTGGTCTGGAAGCAGCCTGATGCAGATCTCTGCCTCTTTGGAACTGATCCACACCTCAATGAGCGTCAATCCACAAGATCAGATTGTCACTACGTTCTCCTTAAACACCACAACTCTTTACTGCTGTTTATGCGGTTTAAACAGCTGCAAGTTTGATTTTTAAAATGCCCCTCTTGTCCAGGTTTGACAGCTGCTTCTGATGACAGGGAACAAAGATGTAGGTTTTTCTGTGCAGTCAGTCAGAGCATATAGGTTCCCTGGTGCAGCGGGAGGTCCACATAAAGTCCCGCAGCAGTTTTCCAGACAAGTGTTTGTGTGATGTTGCAGAGGGTTTTGTTTCTGCCTGCAGGAAAAGTCAGGGGGTTGCTGTCATTCAGAGCAGCTCCATCTCACGCTGGGAGGGATGTACGAACATTTTTTTTATAGCCCAACGTGTACAGTGAGGGGAACCAAAGCAAAAACATACAGTGTAAAAAATATACTGTGCACTCATGGAAAAGTTAAACTCAAGGACACAAATAGGTATAAGGCAGCCTGTTTCCACAGATTTGATGACAGAAAAAAACACTCAATATTTATTCAAGAATCCTGCTTAGAAGCTAAAATAGCTGTTAGAAAAACTCCTCATGCTCAGAACCTTTTTACAAAAAGATTCATGTGCTTCTTGCCTTTTATGGATGGATAAAATGAGACAAAATGCAATACTTAGTATGATTTTAGGCCTAAATAACAATCTTTTAACTATTGTGCAAAACCTAAATTAGTTCTATTTTATTGCTTTTTATTTTGTTTGTTTTTAGGGGAAAATAGTGTCACAGAGGAGAAATTTGGGCTTTAAAGTCTTGGAACAGGAGACGGCAGGTCCATAACAACAAGCTGTTTATGTCGCAGACAAAAACCCTCCAAATTCCACTTAATGTGTAATGATAATAAATGAAAAACAACCGCCTGAAATTCATTTCTATTAGCGCTGTATGAAACTGAAGAATCTTCACAATAAAACATGAGATGTAGGTGTGTGTGTGCGCGCGTGTGTGTAACAGAGAGAGATATAAGAAAGAAATGAGTCTGCATGAATAAAACCTCATCATCTCGCTGCCGTCAAAGCCAAACTGGAGGCTCTGTGAAACTACATCATCCACTAATTGAATTTTCGAGTGCGTGAAAGCTGGACAAACACACACACATACACACACATATATGCAGAGACCCCACTATAAAAACAGCGGAGCAGCAAATTGATGAAATGAATAATCCAGAGTTTTATTCATTGTTCTTCCTCCTCCTGAATTAATCTCAGTATCCTAAAAAATGAAAAATTAAACCTCAACAAACAACACAAAAGCATTCAGTTTGCAACGTTCAAAACTCGTGACAGCTGCTTTGTTCAAAGGAAGTCGAAATAAAGTTTAAGGTTTAATTTGGTCAATTTAACAATCACGTACCTTGAAAACGTTGTTCACCTTTTTTTTTTTTTTTTGAACACAGCTTTCTTGCTTTCGAGAGGAACTCAAACTGTTTGGCCTCAGCAGGGTTTCTGCTCAGGATCTGAATCTGAAAAACATTAAAAAAGTCTCCAAAGTGCTAAAGCTGCAGGCTCACCTTGTAATGATATCGCTTTACTCTTTATGAGGCTAGGACGTTTTTTAATTTCGCTTTAATTACACTTGTGTTGAACATCCCTGGACACGGATAGACAACATGTTCCCACACCAGCACAGCATCGCGGTTTCTGAAGTGCATCAATGAAAGATTTGGTTTTTGAACAAGTGACGAGTGTTTGGCCTCCAGCTGAGCAACTCCTCAGGCTAAAATATTCACATCCTCAGTTCAGGTTTCATTCTTTCCCTGGAGAGAGTTAGCAGGAAACAGCTGTCCTTAAAACATGTTAGAAAAGCCTGGAGGAAGATCTTTTTATTCGTAACCTTCCCCTTGCCAAAAAAAGACATAAATTGTCACCTTTAAAAAAATGAGTTCATTTACAGTTTTGCTGCAGATTAATTTTCAGCTCAACGTATTCACCAATAACAGTTAATAATTAATTTAGAGAAAACTGATGAAAAAACAACTCAGTTGTTGAATTATTAACGACGTCTCCCCCTCTGCAGAATAAATCCTTTAAAATAAAAAATGCAGAAGAATAATATTGTTATGTTTGAAAGATAATGAATCTTTTTTAGAGTCCTGAGAAGAGACAAAGGAAAATCCAAATGAATAAGTGATTATGTTTGACATAAGAGATGAAAATATGGGCAGAAACAAACCAAAAATCATAACAGGAGTTTCAGGTGTTTTATTGTGTTGTTAAAAAAACTGTTTGCAGGAGTTAGAAGTCCTTCTAATAAAGACCTCCTTTATCCAGTATGGATCAGCAGCTGATGAAGCTTAAATTCATACCTGAAACTGCTGTTCCTTTAAAGAATGCCTTGAATAATAATGTTTACCCCTTGAACGTTCCCCCTTTTGTCACAAACATCTGCATATTTTACTGGGATTTTATGTTATAGACCAACACAGCCCCACCCCTGAGCTGCAGATATGTTGGATTTTCTTTAAAAAAAAAAGATTTACTCAGCTCTGAACATTAATCTCTCGATGTATCTTATTCTGATGGTGAAACATTTAATCAGGAAGTTTTCTTCAACATTTTCAGCACACTGTTGTCTCCTGACTGACAGTTTTATTGTATTTTATCAGTCAGCGCGATGTTAAAGTGTTGAAGCAACATGAAATAACATCTACAAGTTTGGTTTATCAGTTTTTCAGCATGAAGTCTCCTTTTATTATTTTGATTCAGCTGAATAATTCCAGTTTCACATTTTACTGTAACGATAAAAAGAGATTTATCACTTTAAATTAGTCTAAATTAAATTTAAATTAAATACTATTTTTCTGTTTGATGATTAAATGTGAATAAAAGTAATAAATTGCAAACTGCTGATAAATTTTTGTAAAATTTTATTTGTTTATGTTTAAAGTTTGATTTGTGAGAGAAATAAGTTTGAATTGCTAATTCTGATAACATTTTTAATATTTTCAACTGTTTGGTTTCTTAAAGAACAAAAAGAGCACTTGAGCGAATATTAAAAATGTCAGGTTAAATGTCTTGGTTTAGCTCTGCAGGAGCTTTTGTTTCCATCCCACACAGACTGACATCCTCCTCCTTCACCCACTCCTACTTCCCTGCTCAACACCTACAGATTTTATATCTTATAAAACGACTCTGTTCTGGCCTGAAATGCTTTCAGATTCTTCCAGATGCCTTGAATCCTTCATTATTTTTATAAGCTGTAGAGAGGAAATTTTATTTTATTTTAAACAGATTAATATTTTTCCAAACATTTGTTGTCAAAAGGAAGCCCATCTTTGCAAATCAAAGAGTCAGTACCCTGATAAATAAAGACAGTGATGAGCAGGAATGGATTTATTATCACCTGCGACCAAAAAGCAAATGTGGATGATAATGTCTTTGCCCATTTGTGTGCAGGGGAGGAGCTAGATATTTTTGCAAGGAGTGTTTTAGAGGATAAAATCCTTCTGGATTTGAAAATTTAAGAGTCCAGGCAGATAATCCCAGTCAGCATTTTTAACAGATATTGAGTTGAAATTTTGTGTAATCATAGCTAAGAATGATCTAAAAAACCTGCTAAATGTTTTTCACTATTTCTTATTCCGACATTTTTAGGTATGCAATGCTGAAAATTAGCGTAGAAGTCATAAAAAAAACAATCTTTACCAAATTATAAATGCTAATAGCCACCACAGCCAACCTTAAAAGGCTCAAAATTATTTTAAGACTTATTGAGATGAAATTTGTTGTGGAGTAGCTAATCCCAGATTTAATGCTTATGCTAATTTTACAAAGGGCTATAATTCAGCATTTTTAAATATACAAAGCTAAAAATCTAGCATCAAAGGAAAAAATCTAAATGCAAATACAAAATCCAAGATCCTCACTAACTTGTCAGTTATTTGAGAGTTGGGGTGGTCAATCAGCAGCCAGAGGACTGGCCACCCCAGCCACCCCTCTGGCTCCGCCCCTGTCTGTGTGTCTGATACTAAAATAGTTAATGAACAATGAAATTTACATGAATTCATCAACAAATGTAAATCTACAAGTGATTATTATTTGGAGTCAACCCGGTTCAGCATAACTGCCACAGCCAACTGATTTTAAAAAGCATTAAATTAACTCAATCAATCATGCATAATAGGTAAAGCCAGGGTTTTAATATTACCAAACCAAATCAAACTGATGAGAAAACAAAGAACAAAACAAAAACAAAGAAACGTTGGGTTATTAGAGTCTGCAGTGAAATAAAAGTCAAAGTAATTGTAGGATTCACAGCGATCCAGTGTCTCCTCGGTTCCACCAAGCATGAAGAGTAAACTGACCTCGATGTGTAAAAATCAGCGGAGTGACCCTTTAATCCCACCATTAGCACTACTGGCCTGTCATTACACGGTCCAGCTGCAGCAAAAAACACCTTCTGGATTTTTCCTTGTCACTTTGATCCAGATTGGAGAAGAAAAGCTCTGACCTCAGCCTGGTTCAGAACTTCTTTACAACTTTTTTTTTTTTAACAATTCTTTAATTTTACGCAGATGGCTCTTCAAAGGCTCTGGGCTCGATCGGTGCGATGAGTCTTCATGGTTAGAGTGACACTTCTGAGGTCAGCGTGATTTGTTCCGTCCGATCTAATTACTTTTTTAGCTTTTCACGCATTTTCCAAGGCAGCAGCTGCAGCCTGGAGGGTCTCTGAGACTTTGAATTCGTCCTCACTGCTTCATGTCGGGGTGTGTGTGTGTGTTAACCTCTATTATGATGAATCAGCACAAAAGTTTAAACAATAACCACATGACATGATAAACATCAGTTTTAGGGGATTAATTTCTCTCCAGGACACATGTGAGCTGCTTTGCAGATGTGGTTATTTTGTGGGAGGGAGTTTGTTCTTGAGCAAGTTTAGAAACCGAAGGTGAACAGAATAAAAATGAAGGAGTGAAGGACTGGCAGTGAAATATTAAAGAGGATAGGAGGAGAGAGTTTAAACACGCAGACTCAGCAAAATCCTTCAGAGTTCTTGTCTTGTTCAGACTGATCAGGCTCTGCGTTGCACGGTGCATGCAAAGTGAGATTATAGCAGATTTTGTATTTGAAATAAATCCAGAGAGGGAGAAATACTCTGTGGTTCCACTGGAGCTGAGTGTTTGAGCAACATTAGAAAACCTGGACGTCCGACAACTTGGCCGTGTGGGACAACAGGCAGGATCTATTTCTGGTCCATTAGTCAATCAGACCCTAAAATTTAAAGGAAGGAGAACAAAAGCCTCCAGAATGTGCAGGGAAATGGTTTAATTTAGCTCTTGTACATCAGGTTTTGGACCCAGAAAAACAAAATACTGAAAAAGTAATTTTGACTAAATTTGATGCCAAATTGAATTTGGCTTTAATCTACATGTGGGCAGAAAATAAAGAGCCTTTTTTCCCAGAACAACGTGTTTTAAACAAACGACACCCACATATCCACCCACAGACTTCTGGCAGGAAAACAACTGTGTGAGGAGAGAGAAAAAATGAAGTCTGGAAGGCAGTAACTTAGCAAAAAAAAAAGGCTTCTGAAGACACATGAAGAAAAAGTCAAAATGTATTTCTTTAGGGCAATTTAAAAAATAACCATTGATTGAAGTATAAAATGCGTAACAACTAATAAATACAAATTTTAGTAAAGCATCTAAGGAACAAAATCTGTCTTTTTTAACAGCAATAATCTGGATTTATGTGGGCTGCTGCAGGGATTAGAGGCCAACATGAAAACCAAGACTATAAACAGACCCAGGAGATGATTTCAAATGAGGGTCAGGTGTGCTGATTACAAAACCTGACTAGGTGTGACAAGATAGCAGGCATATTGCTGCGTTCCAGTTGCTGCAGAACTCGAAAATGTGAAACCGGACTGTTCCGAGTTTAGAGCATTACAATTTCCAGCTCGTCAGAATGTCGGAAAAAAGCTTTTCTATGTCTTGTCGGGATAATGCAACAATGGTCATGTCTCCATCCAACTGTAATGCAAATTTTGAGTGAATTTTTAAAATGTCGCAAAAAAAAAAAAGAAAGAAATTAAAGACGTGTTTCTAATGACTGGTTTAGATGAATCAACCAGGATATTTAAAGCGTAATTTTGTGAGACGTTGACGTTACGCATGGCTGAAACAGGAAGTAGAGGTTGCAAACTAGCAGGGACAACATACCTCAGGACAATAGAGAATAAGTTTCAGGAATGTGTTGCTATCAGACAAGTTGTAATTATTATGTCATATCAACTAGTGTTGGGGGTGTTACATGCTGTCTGGAGACATAGAGAAAGAAATGCAATCCTCTTCACGTTACAGAAATATCCAGAAAGATGACAAGAGCGGAAACAGCTGATCAATTGTGTGACTTAAATGTTTGCTATGTCAGAACTTATTTGGCAAATGGTTCTATCTCTGCTTTCAACGCTTTTTCAGAAAATCCAAAAACCAGCTCAAGCAAGCGTAAAAAGTTTTTGGGAAATTGACATTTTTTTCAAATTTTGCCGCTTTCATCAACTTTTTCTAATACAATGCTTCAAAATGTGCATAAAAAATGTTCATGGAAATACAGCTAATAACACAACAATAGCGCTCTATGCGGTATTTCGAGTGTACAAGCAGCGTTAAAAATATTCAGTATAAAGTACAACTGACTTAATGTAAAGTAAACAACACAGAACTGCTAAAAATAATAAAAGTAAGCGTTTCAGTCTCTGCTGATGTGAGGATCAGTCTTGTTCAAGTTGATATTTCCAACTCAGAAGTCTGAAATTTCCACTGGAACACATGTGGAACTGACTTTACAAAATAAAACAGGAAGTGAAGGTGACAAAGCAAGAAAAAAAGTGTAAATCTTAAATTCATGACTCTGTCTTGTTTCATCCTGATAATTGACTCTGATTTACAATCTCATGACTGACCTTCATCACGTACCTCATCTGACGATGAGTCACTTCTTCAAGCAATGTCAAGATTCAGATCAAATCTGGATTATTTGAAGCAAAATACCCAGCAGGACCGAGTGCAATGGAATAATTTATTGTCTGTGTTGACATGCTGGAGATGATGCATTTCATTTTTATTAGTTTATTCAAGCAGTTTTATCCTCAGGATCATATTTTGGGTTTATTTGCATTTGGCAAAGCAAGCCGAGATGGTTGTGGTTGAGGTTTTAAGGCTGTTTCAGTTCATATCTGATTATTTTTTTTATTTTCTGCTTCATTTCTCTTGAGTTTCCCAGCTCTCAGTTTTAGTCTCTTTTCCCTGAGTTTTATTTTCTCAGTTGTCTGATGTATTTCCCCGGTTGATCTTGTCTCAGATTGCCGCGTCGCCACCTGTTTTGTTTCCCCCGTTAGCTCACCTGCAGCCCCTCAGTCAGTCACCCCTCCCACCTTTACGTTCTCCTCATTGGTAGTCTTGTGTTTTCTAAAACTGTCAAACTTCAGGGTTTTCTCTTTGTTGTTTGTGGAACGACAAGCTTTTGGCAGCGCCTCGGCTTTTTGTTTTTCGTGAAGTGAAGTTCATTAGTATTCTCTGCTGGCCTCCTGCCTGTTTAGCCCTGTGTTTGGTTGCTTCTCTGACTACTCACTGAAACAAGAAGAAAAATCAATTTACATGTAAATGGGGTGTAGTTTTATTTCATACTTTTTATCGTTTCTGTGCACACAGTAAAACAATATGTTCATCTGGAACATTCGGAGGAAATTGTGATTAAGGATTTTCACTCTTTATAACTGTATCAAAGTGTTTTAACCTTATGACATTTTTAATTCAGTTGAACGAATAAGAAGTAAAAAGAAATGTGTTGTTTGTAAGATAAATGTTTTATGTTCACATTAAAACAGGATTTTGCTTCTTCTACCTAAAGTTCATGGTTTGATTTGTCGGCAGTCGTTAAAAACAAGGCTTGAGATTTTTTTGTTTGTTTTGTTTTGCAGACATCTTTTTTTTTCCTGACTCGTGGTTTATGAAGATGTTGCTCCATGGATAGGCGGGGATGGACACCAACTGAACCGACCGGACTTCACCATCACCTGAACATGGCTGATGACCTCTACAGCAGCACCTTCTCTGCCTCCGAGTCAGACTTCTCCTCTTCCTCGTCCTCCGCCTCCTTCCTCACGCTCGAGCAGAGGGCAGCCTTTGTCTTCGTCCTCATCCTCTTCATCTTCTTAGGGCTGCTGATCGTCCGCTGCTTCCGGATCCTCCTGGACCCGTACCGCAGCATGCCGTCCTCCACCTGGACGGACTACATGGAGAAGGACACCTTTGATTACCGGATTTCCTGACAGGCAGCCTGAGAGGCAGCAACCCTGACAAACTAACAGTTAAACCGAGGCGACAATCATTCTGAGAAAAAGTAGAAAAAAAAACACAAAATGCACATTTTCTTACTGGGAATTAAATCACAAATAAACCAAAGCAACAAACAGCTTAGAACTGCTAACGACAAAAAAGTGGAGGTTGTTGAATTTGCCTTGGCTCTAAAACTAAAATAAATTTAATTAAACTTGGAATTGTAAGAAAAAATGCCAATTTCATGTTTGAGACCAAGAAACCGGCGAGCCGTGTGGGTGTGGCCATTTTTGATAATCAGGTCTTATTTTTGTGTACACAGCTTGCATTCTAGGCTGCGCACATTAGTTTGCTCGTTTGTAACTGCTTGATCACTGCCCTCAAGTTTATGGTTTAATCCCAAACTTTTCCAAGCCATGGCCCCCCCAAACAGTCACAAACATTAGCTTCTGACCAGGGGCCCCCCTTGCAAACCCACAAACGATGCTACAAAATACGTAAGAAACTTTTAGGATGTTTTTTCTCACTTTTATTCACTATTCTGTAAATATTACTTAAATATTAAAATTTTTCAACAAATCAACAAGAACAGAAAAAAATCAAAATTTAATTTCAATATATTATCATAAATTATATTGTAAAAACAGATTTGATTTTATAGTAGTGATTTCAAACGCTTTAGCTATTTTTTCTTATCTTCCCCTGATGGGCCCCCACTTTGACAAAACACTGCTGGAGAGCACCTTAGAAATGGAAATAGGCTAATTTAAACCAGTTGAACAAGGCTAGGATTTAAAAGGGTTAAAATAGTGCTCACTGACTCCCACAATTATCCTGAGAGACTGGTTTAGTCAAAGCAAAGTCACGATTATAGAATGAAAACTTAAAAAAATTTTCATTTTCAGTCCTGGACTTTCTAAGAAAACACAATAAAACTATTTAAAGTTTCAAAATGTCCTATAAAGCTTATATTTTCTTAGTGACACTTGAATCAAAGGTGAGCGATGAAACCACTAACCACAGTGGCAGGACTACAAGAAGAAAAAAAGTGCATTTTGTGTTTTTTACTGCTTTTGAGTCTGATTGCGGCCTCGGTGTGCCCGGCAGGACAGGCAGGCAGCACATCTGAGCAAAAACACTTACTAAACAAAAAAAAATATGATGAAGTTGATAATATAAAGTAGATTTGCATCATTTGTTGCTTAAAACCCAAAAAGCTGAGTGGTCTGCAGTCTGCGGCGGTGGTTTCTGCTCAGATCTGCTGAAGGTTGGAGGAATCCCGGCGCTCTGCAGCGCTCTGACAGCAGCACTGCAGGACTCAGCAGTGATGCGGTGAGAACAGCCAGCGAATGTCGGAGCGTGAAAGGTGAGCGGGGATTTCATCAACTGCCTGCTGGGCACCATGTTAGGGTTGCTGTCTCTCACGGGAGAACATTTGTTTTGTCTTTTTTTTCGTGTGTTTTCCCCTTTAAAGAAGAAAAAAATACTTTTTTTTCCTATTAACAGACTTTAAGAAGTTATCCAAACAGTTTGTGAAGCTGGCAGAGAAGATGCAGTGTTATTTCTGAGTGGTGGATGTGGAGGTGGATGTGGAGGAGGTGCAGGAGGAGGCCCGGGAGAGTTGAGAGTGAACAAAGCTGCGTTGAATCGGTTTGACTGCAGAAATGAGACGAGTCGGTTTCCAGTGGCTCTCCGTCGTCCTGCCAGCCTGCCTGTTGCTTGGTAACTGGTGGGTGTTTTTTTTTTTTTTTTTTTTTTTTTAGTGTCGGCTGAAGGCTGCAGTCAAAAGATCAGCTTTGAAAGAACGGAGGCAATTCAAAACAAATGACCACCGTGAACGCAACATTTTTACCCCTCACAGACACGCACAGTATTCCACCTGTCAGGACGTCCGTTACAGCTCCAAGTCTGATTGGTTGTCAGGAAACACACCTGCAGGTGAGTCTGTTAGGACCTCACTGAGTCTAACGCTTCAAATCATTGGATTATAATAAAAACTTCCAAAGAAAGTTTTTGTAGGCACTACACATAAAAGGTACATTAGTAAGTAAGTACCTGAGTAAGTACTTACCTGGTACATAGTAAGTGCATGAAAATGACCTGGTACCAACAGGAGCCAAACTGTATTAACAGGCTTTGTACCTTGTACTTACCTGGTACGTACTCAGTACTTAGAGCATACATATCTGGTATTTATGAGTAAGTGACCAGTACTTACTAGGGTCTTACCTGGTACATGTTGTATACTAGGTAATTAATTGGTACATAATAAGTGCATGGAAATGACTTGGTACCAACAGGAGCCAAACAGTATTAAGTGACTTCGTACCCTGTGCTTACCTGGTACACGGTCAGTACTTAAAGCATATATGTACCTGGTACATTAGTGCAAATTGTTAGGTAATACTTTTAATTAAACATTTAAAAAAAATAAATAAAAATTTCAACACAACTTAAAAACACAAAATCATTCAATGAAAGGGAGCAGAAAGACGAAAAAAATCTTATAACATCTGCCCCATTTAACAAACAAAAAGAATACTATTTATATAGATACATACACACATACATATATACATACATATACCTAAATAATGATTACACACCCTACTGATCAGCAAAAACAAAACAAAAAAATTAATAAAAATTTACAATTTCTCAAAAAAGCAGCTCGTTTGAATACCTAATATGTAATTCCATATTTCCTCAACAAATCAGATTTTCTTAAAAGCTGCTTAATTTTCTTTATTTTGTTGAGGAAAACAGTTGAATTTTTACTGAAACATTCTTCAGATTAGTTTATCACACTGTTTGGAATCATTCTTGTCAGCTGTAGATTATTAATTTTGAATGAGAAAAAAAATGAAATCATTCTGAAATGAGATCATATAAATCTTTTTTAGGTGAAAACACCTTTGGTAGCACAGCCAGGCCTCTCCTTCAGTTTCCTGGGACTTTTATGTAGATTAGGATTCTGAAACCCATTTCCAGGCGCAGCAGAAGGCAGTGATGTGTATCTCTGTTTCTGTCTTGCAGCGGGGCCCCCCTCAGGCGACCTGCAGTGTTCTGCTGTAATGGGCCTCCTCATGGTTGGAGGTCTTCTGTCAAACCTCGGAGCTGAAAGAAAAGGTTTGAAGTCAGAATAAAGAATCAGAGGGAAAGAAAAAGGCCGATCTCCTCTGGGCTTTCTACTGTGGGGTGGTTAGGACGCTGAAAGGTTCATTTCCTGAGTGGACGGATAGAAATCTCTGTTTTCAGGAGTCGTCTCTCGCTGAAAATGTTTCTTATTCCAAATATTTAATTTCAACAATCTTTTTAAGAGCCTTCGAAGAGAGTCTAAAGTCCTGTAGGGGTTCCTGAACAACATTATCCTGCACTTCCTGCAGACCAACTGGAACCCTCCTTCCTCCACCTCCAATCTTCAGAACGCTCCGGAGGGGTCCTCACTGTACGGAAGGTGACCGAACCTCCTCCTGAAGGAAAAAAAAATAAAAAGACTGACAGAAAGTCTAAAGGGATTATTATTTTCTTTCTTCTTTTTCTTTTTGAAGCTGAGGAAGACTTCTGTAATGTCCTCGTCAAAGCCTCTGCTGATTAAAATCAGCATGATCAGGTGGAAGAGAGGATCGTAAACTTAACTGATTTTTTATTTTTTTTTTTAAGTTTTGACTTTTTTTAACTTTTTTGGGGAACTTATTTCAAAACTTTAGGTTTCCATCGATACCAGTTGGACACCAACTGATCAGACAAAGAATCTAAAACCATCCATCCAGTCATCCATCCATTCATCCAACCATTCACTCATCCATTCATCCATCATGCACCTAAAACTGTCATCATAGTTAAGAATCACTGCAAGTTACTTTAAGAAATCAGTTTCTTTTTTAAGTCAAATTGCAGCATTTGTCATAATGTTGTTTTTGGCACTTTTAACTGAAGTGTTTGGAAAATATGACAAAAAACTTAATTTACCTGACCTCGTCCAACAAAAATATCCTAATTGCATTGTTGGTTATAAAGGTCTAAATGTCTTAAATGTCATAAATTTCTTCATTATTTTAATTTATCAAAATGTCATGTTTGAAAATATTTACCAAATAATTTTTCCGTGTAAACATATCTTTTTTATTAAACTCTTTTCTTTTCATTTGATGTTCCTTAATTTTGTAAAAATCTTCACAGAATTGATTTGTTTACATTGAGTGCGTTCCTGCATTTCAAATCTGCATATCTGGAAAACCACTGACTCTGTGAAGCTTCACCATTTGATAGAGTTCAGAAAAAAATGGATTTCTGGAATGAATAATTAACCCATTAACACATAGTAGGATAGAGTTTACGACTTCACATGCATGTTTTTATAAACACATATATTCATGCATTCTGCACACAGATACTGACTGTCCCAGCGACTCACTGCCAAACGATAAAACTCCTCCCTTCTCTCCTTCCTCATACCTCACCTCCCCTCCCCCGCCTCCCCCCTCAACTTCCATTGGCTTCTTTTAATCTCTGTTGGCTTTGCCACCTTGACAGGTAAATGCATTTGAGTCGCTGGAGCTCATAAAGGAGTAAAATGGTGATAAAGGAAGGAAATAAGTCTCTGAGACGTCTCACTGTCTTATCTTTTCTCTTCCTCTCGCGCATGTCTCGTCTTTGAAAGAGCTAAAACTCTCATTACTCTGCTGTCAGCCGCTGCAGAGAGGGAACATCTGTGTGGAGACTGTTATTGAAGTTGGCGGTAATGTGCTTTAAGGCTGCGGACGCTTGTGTTTGTTAAACTGCAGAACCTGCAGTATTGTCGGTATGCACACCTTTAATGACTATTTGAGCATTTATTGCATTTTTTGACAATTAAAGATTAAAAAAAAAAGATAAACTGATATTTTCTCTAGAAAAAGTTTTTAAGCTTTCAGCTGCAGAATTTTCAGTTGCACTTCATTTCTTCAGTAAAACTTTCTGAGCCCTTTAATTCTGCCTTTTAGCCGTCTGCACCATCCTCATCCTCCCTCCTCCTTTCTATCTACATTTCCACCTCTTCCTCCTTGCCTTACACTGTTTACATAGGATTAGAAACTTGAGCAGTGCTCTTGCTGATATTACCCTTTAAGGGAGTTTGGGACAGGATAATTGTCTCTGCTGGCTGTTTGTTTCTATGAAGTGTTTGTTCGTGTTCAGCTTTGAGAATGACCGCAGCTTCGCAGGTGAACTTTACCCCTCAGGCTGTTGTGGGTTTTTTTTCCAGACTGTCTGTTTTTGTTTTTTTACTCTGTACCTGAAGGAAAAATCTACTGAGGCAAAAGCTGAGGAATCAGGGCTGAACAGGAAGAAGCCTACAGGAAATGTCAAAATTTAAATGGGTTAAGAAGTGAATATTAGAAGACATTAGTTTACATTTTGACTATAATCATCAATCTCAATTTTTTGCTATTCTTTAAATTGTGTTTTGTAATTTGCTTTTTTATAAACTTAGCACAAAAAGTAAGAAAATTTGTGTTTGGCAGAGAATCTCTGTTCATCCCACAAATGCATGCTCCTTGCAAATGTGGCACCATTTGAAAAAAACAAAAAAACGAACCAAGAAGCATTGTTACAACAAAGACATAATCAATTTTCCTTACTCTTTGTGTTAAGTTTATTAAAATGCAAATTACAAAACACAAATTTAAAGAAGACTGAAATTGTTCCTTCCAAGGGTCACAGTTAGCTTACAAAAGAGGATTAAGGCCACTGAATACAAAAAATAATTCTAACTTTAATCTCAGAATCTGGACTTTTTTTTCTCAAAATTCTGATATTAAAGTCGGGATCCTGAGATTAAAGACAGAATTCTGACTGTTTTTCTGAGAATTATGACTTTAAACTCAGAATAATGAGATTAGTTCTGAGAAAGTAAAACTCAATTTTACTTTCAAATAATATAAAGCAAAAGGCTGAAGAGACAACAAAACTTTCTCAAACTGAGGATGACTGGACGTGGCATGAAATCCAAAAAAAAAAACTGCTCGACTGGCTCTGGAGCGCAGATGGAGAAACTAAATAGTCAGGAACTAATGAGGACGAGTGGCTGCAGCTGTGACCGGTGACACGGGGAGCAGGTGTGGGTGGGCGTGGTGGGCTGGCTGGGACATTACTGAGGCAGAAGTGGCAAAGAGGAATCACATTATAACATTAAATCTCACAAAAGATCCAAACTATTTCTTTACTCTGAGCTCACGGAGGATAAAAAACAGCTTTTGTAAACTGCCAGGTGTGTTTTTCCTTCAGGTACCCTGTGCTGGAAAATTTAACTGTGAAGTTGTTTTTCAGTGACTCAATGATGAACTGTTCACTCTGGTCGTTTCTGTGTTGTGGCTTTGAAAAAGTGTCACACAAACAAAACCAACACTGGTCTGACTTTTAGCTCGATGTTTTCAGGGTTTTTTTTGTATGAATCACGTGTCCATCTCTCTGCAGTGTTTTCTCTATCTGGTGACGGCCGTGAAGTCCTTTTTCAAGACGCAACAAAAAAACCATCAGAGGACAGATAAATGAAGCGACATCTGTGATGTTTATTGGGTTCAACACCATGTGAATGTTGTATATTTTCCAAGAGGTTTTACGTAGCTGCTTCATGGACACGTGAATTTTAGTTTTGTTTTTCTGCGTATGAAAACAAACAAACAAAAGGTTTATTTACAGTTATGACAAAAAGCAAATAAAAGTCAGACAACAAGTTAAGGAAAACAACATGAGGAGAAATAGGACATAAAAATACTGACTTGATGCTAATCTGCATCCTTTAAACTCTATTTTTATGGCAAAGTGCTAAATAAAATAAAGGTTTTAAACAAAATTATGCCATTTGGATGCATTTGTAAAGGTTTTGGTGCAAAAATATGGATCAATAAAACCATTTTGCAGCTCTGGTTTATTATGTTTCAGAGTCAAACACTTCAGTGTAAATTTTATCATCATAGATTTACAAACTAGGATTGGGGTTAAATTGAAATTTTAAGAAAGTAAAATGTTGGTGCTTCTGACTTTTTTGCTTTCATAACTGCGGTAACATCTTTTTTACAGTGTAGGTGATGTGCAGATTGTGTGTGTCGGTGTGTGAACTGAGCTTCTGTAACATTTTCTAAGTGGTTGCAAGTCAGTGTCACGTCAAAACTGAAGAGTAGATTTACCTCCCTGCCTTCTGTCCGAGTTTCTTTCTGAGGCTGCAATCTTGTTTTGTAAAGAAATAAAACTTCCTGTCGGACCTTAAACCAGTCATGTTTCCTTTTGTTTCTGCTGAATGCTGTTAAATCTGTTACTAAACCACAAACATTTATTATATTTTTAGTGCAGCAAAGTAAAAAAGTTCTAAAAAGAGAAGTTGCCTTAAAAGGATCAAACTGAATTTTTGACGTTAAGCTGCTTCGCCTCATCTCTCTGCGGACGATCCTGAGGAGAGCTAATGTTAATCTGCATTTCCATAATCTGCATGCGTGTGTAAGGCTCGTGCACGCAGGCTGACAGATGGTCGATGGGTGGATGACAAATTACGACATGCTGCTGCTAAACAGGAGGGAGAATTTGAGTATCTGGCAGATTAAAGTGAAGTGATCTGATTGGCTCCCTGAACCCAAAGCTGTTTTACCAAAAGAGAGGGAGCTCCGAGCTGTAGAGTTATTCCAAAACATTTGAGTCACTTTTGATTTAAGTTGTTTAACAGTTCTGTGAAAGTCTCATAGTGGTGCCAGCTTTGAAACAACTTGAAGCAGTTATTTGGGGTTAATGAAGAACCGTAACCTCAGTTTTAATGGTCACCAGAACATTAAAACTATACTAATCACTCAGAGATGATCAGAAAACAGATTTCAGGATTTTTATTTCAGCTCCGATTATGCACGTTTCAGATGCAGCTTTGCAGGAATCAGCTTGATTTTTGGCTTGTTGCCTAGTTTCTCACTTAAGAAAAGAGTCCAAAAAATTGGATTCTCAGCTATGAAAACAGCTTAAATTGTTGCTGAATTATAACAGCAACAATAAATAGTAAATGTACTGTACTTATATAGCACCTTTCTATCCAACCAGGATACTCAAAGTGCTTTACACTACAATCTGTATCCTCATTTATCCATACAGCTCTATTATCTCTCTACAAAGCTAATACAAGTGAATCAATCTATAGAGACTAATCAGTGCTTTGAATTACATTCATACACTGATGGGACGCACATCAGAGGCAGTGGGGGTTCAGTGTCTTGCACAGGGACACTTCGACATGTGACAGAACAGCGGGGAATCAAACCGCCAACTCTTGCATTATAGGAACTCCCCTAACCACTCAGCCACAGCCGCCCCAACCCATCATGTTTGGGCTTGTTTAGTTCATTTCATCCTTTTTTTCCTGCTTTCAGCAACACAAAATCACTAATCAGCACACCTGCTCTTCGTTTTGTAATTCTCACTTGGTGCATGAATACTTTGTTTGCTCTGATGTGTGCACACAGATATTAATCTACCTGCAGGCTGGACCAGTGATTCTCTTCTTTTTGGAGTTTCTAAAAAATTACAATTACTCCAAACTTGATAACAAACAACATAAATATTTCACATTCCTCTTCAGGGGGTTTTCTGCATTTTCACACATAAATCCCTGACTAAGACTAAATTTTGTTCAATAAATATCTTGATTTTTCTTTCTGGTTGATCTGGTGTTGCCTTCAGTGTCAGCATGTTGAGATTTACAGTACGCCCCCATCAGTTAGAAACTGTGTTTTTTTTTTTTTGTTTGTTTGTTATTCATAAAAAACTAGTTTTAAAAAACTAGATACATCATAGCAGTAGCATATATGACCCCCGCACATACGCAAAGCACCAATGCACCAGAACTCAGAACTCGCCAGAACAGATTTATTGTTTTTTTTTTTTTTGGGGGGGGGGGGCACTAATTGGTGGATAGCCCTTAATCAGAGCTAACAACAACAACAAAAAATCTGAAGCTCCTGTGTTGAATAGTTTTTGAGTATAAGCATTTTGTAAGTCCAGACACCCCTTTTTTAAATGGAGCCCCCTCCTCAATATGGGGTCTATCGTAAAACCGTTGGCCGGCGCAGTGTAGGTCAGACACATCTACAGTCCTGCCAAATTTCATGTTGATCGGTGCAGTCGTTTTCATGCTACGGTTGACCAAAAATCTTGAAAAAAAAAATTCTAAATAAAATACCAAAGTAAATAAATAAACAGTGTGAAAAAAACATGACCCCCGGCTTTGCATGCAGGGGGGGTCATAATAAAGTAAATCAAGTACTGAATGAAATGGAAGCAGAAAGAAGAAAAAAATCTTATATCTGCCCCTTAGATTTAACAGAAACTGCTTTGCATTGAGTTTTGCATGTGTTTGTTTTGCAAAAGTTTGCCTTTAATAATAAGTAATAATAAAAATTTAGAAATGAGTAAGAAGTGCTGACTTTCCATCTGATCTGCTGGTGTAGACCATCAATAATGCTTGATATGATAATGAGATTTTGAATCTGGGAGGTCTTTCCTCATTAAAAAAAGGTTAAATTAAGATTTAAAATTAAAAAAAGGAAATGGACTTCCTTTCTTGGCTCTTGGAGACATTTCACCTCAGCACTCAGGCTTGACTTTCCCTCCCAGGTGGTTCTGTAACCATTTACACCTTGAAACGTGACCAAAGCCTTTCACATGCTGGCAAAGTGGGTCAGTGACACATGAAACACCTCAGTCAGGTGTTTTGGATTCACCTTCTTGAACTTCCTGTTTTGCAGAACTCTCAGTTTGAATAAAGTTTGTTGAAACCTTCACCTCATCTGAAGTGAGGATTAATGGCTCAGTACTGTAGCTTTTTTCTTTTCAGTATCATTAAAATCGTACTGGGGTGTATCGCCATGGCAACTTAACCTCCTCCAGAAGAGGTTGTGTTTTCGCTCCCGCTCTTTGGCATTTTAGAGCCTCTGTGACAGATGATGAATTTAAACATCTCCAATAAAACCGTCTGTTGACAGAATGAGACTGAAACTGTGTCTCGTGTCAAGTTTACACCTGCCAAACATTAATTTAATAAAACACACAATCAGAAATTGTCAGGGGAACAAGGAGGGAGAAATTAGAGAATATGTTCCACTAAAACCCAGTGAGCTGACTCGACTTGCCTTCTCTTGATAACGGTGTGTGTGTAGGTGTGTGTGTGTCAGTCTTGTTTTATCTCTCACCTGTACAAATACACCAGGCCTCTGAAGCGACGCAGCTGCCCGAGGGCGAAGCATTTTAATGAAGGAGATGAAACTCGGAGGAAACCTGAGCGGGTTTCTGATCAGGACAGTGAGAGCAGGTCAGGGATTCGCTTGTGACAGAAATTAATTTCTAAAGGTAAGAAGCGCTCCTCGATGTGCTCCGGTGATGCTGATGATTCCTGTCACGCTCCAACAAAAAGTTAGATTTTTACTTTTTATGCTTTGTTTCAACTTGTTGGAGGAAGTTTTTAAGATGATGCAGAACGTGGTCTCAAAATGACAGAGTTTTACTGAAAGAGTTGAATTTCTTCTGCCATGATGATGAATCCTGTGTTTGGTTGCCTGAAACCATCCATGTCTCTGACAGCAGGGACCCCCAGAAGCACCTGGATCCAGGAATCCAGGAACCAGGGGACCTGAAAACTGTTGAAGTATAAGGTGCAGTATATCTTCTAAGAATGTTCCGAAACTGTCAGTTTCCATCTTTTGATTATTTTTTGGTACTAAAATATCAATACCACCAAACTTATTGTGCTAAAATTGATGCTAAAATCAAAGTATCGATACTTTGATACTTCAGTTGTTTCAGGTAATGTATATTTTTAACAGGAACACAGTGAAAAGTATCTAAACTATTGAAACCTTTTCTAAATTTGTGGGAACTACTTTTTTTTCCACCTGGGTAATATTGGGTAGTTTTTTCATATTCATATGTTCATGTAACATAAATTGTTTTCTTTATAGTTCTTGATAATAAACTAATTTGTGTTAATGGTTTTATTATTTTACTATATTTTTATTGTTTAACACACCATTTTCACACATATTGTATGATTGTGTCCTCTTTTTTTTTTCTTTTTTGGATTTGCTCAGCTAGTTTAAAATAAAATAAAAACATGTTTTAGATTTACCAGACACATTAGGTGTATTTGCACAAAGTATTGGATCAGTATCAGAGTTTAATTTCGTATTAATCAGAAAGGAATCAAACTTCACTGGACATTGTGTTTAGTGCTAAATTGATGTTTTTATTGATTCTTCTACCTCAGTCATTTTCCAGTCCACCTGCCACGCCCACCTGTCCACCCATTTCACAGTCGCAGCTGCAGCCACTCCTCTCATCACCTTCAATCCCTTCAGCCAGTGTTGCCAGATAATTACTGCATTTATATGAAAGTTTTAGGGTCAAATGTGCACATGCAGATTCAGGAAAGACATTGCACTCAGTATTTATTGTGAGTGACTCCCAGCTACTACCACACCATCATTTAGGCTCAATATTTGTAAAAAAAATAAAATAAACGAAAAAAAGACAAACGTTTTTTGACTTGGCTTGGATTTGCTGAAGAGGTCGTACTGATTGATTGTTAAAGTAATAAGCTTTAGATGTTTAATGTTACGTAATGAGTTGTAGATGTACATTCAACGATGGCGTTCTGAAAGTTTCATTAAAACCTGTTTAGTAATTCATGAGATATTGGACTAACAGACACACATAGATATTTACCAAAGAAAATGTAGTCAATCTGACACATAATCACAAGCAGACATAGTTGTTATTAGACAGTGGAGATTTTTTTTTCCTTGTGATCGAAGAACAGCAGCAGAAACTTCATCATCCTCAGTCTGTGGTTCAGAGGCTCCTCTTCCAGCTGTGAGGGGAGACAAATCAAGCAGATACAGTAAAATAATTTAACTCTAACAAAGTCAGTTTTATTCATCGTCAGCACAGCAGGAAACAAATCCAAGAATATCAGACTTTCTACAGACTCTCATTAAGTCCATAATGTGTTTTTTTCCCACTGATAATAATAATAATAATAATAATAGTAATAATAATAATAATAAAGCAGAACTGACACTAATCTTCCTGTAAGAAAGCCTATAGTTTATATTTTTATTTAATGCCTGCTGTAAGAAAACATACGAAGTGTTTATTGTGCTTCATTAGTCTGCCAGGATTAAAAACTTGTAGTCGTTCAAAGAAGATTAGTTTAATTAGAATTTTAAACTTAATAATGTTTATTGTCTCTCAGCTGTAGAGTTTTCCAATAATTACAGGAAATGCTGCTTAGTTACTTAGAATTACTCACAATAAGCAAATCAATAAAACATTTTTATGTAATTTTCTGACATTTTCTTCAAATATCTGATTTGGTCGTTTATTTTCCGGCTGCTTCTCTATTGACTGTTTCTTCACAAAACCACAAAAATAGAACTTCTGATGCTTTACTGTTATTAGCCAAACAATATTAGAAGTTTAGACTTTTCTTTTTTAAGATTCATTAAGTTCAAATGTTTTTTGTGAATCTGGATAAACCTAAATATGAGGTGGATAAAGAAATCGACTCTAAGCTGGTTTAATATCTGAACCCTGATGCTGGATCAAAACTAAATGACATTTTGTATCATTTGATAAAAGGTTGACATTTCAGACTTTTTGTTGTAATTTTTCCATCTTAGTACAAAAACAGAGTCCTCTGTGTTAAACCATGTTCACAAACAGAAGGTCTTCAGTCTTCCTTGTATTAACACACTGGTTATTAATTCAAATTGTTTAAATATAGCTTGCAATCTGTTCAATGAGTTGAGGATCCTGTGAGAGCATCAGTGAAATATGTCTCCCTGATGGACCACGCCCAGTTTGTTGTTCAGACGACACAAACAGATGACAAACAAACAGATGGTCGTTAACAAGAAAATCACTTTCCCTTCTCTCCTCCTGCAGTTTGATTCTGATCAGACTCATCGAGGCCCAACACTGTGAGAAAATCCTCTTTCAGAAGGATCTGTGAGGATTTTTAAACAGATATTTTGTGGTTCTAAAAAGAAGCAGTGATGGAAAACCTAACTGAACTCTGACTCCCTCTATTGTTCGTTTACTAAAGTTACAAATGACCAAACATATAACAGAAATTTCTAACAGTGTAAATGATTTAAATATTTGCATTTTTCATCACATTTTATTTCCCAAACCATTCAGGTTAATTAAGAAAAGTGTGCTCTGAGTGTGTTTTTATTTTAATTTTGTTTAGAGAAAAATTCCCAGAGAAATATGAGATTTCTTCAACTCCTTCAAAAACATTTTTTTGAAATCAGCAAACTCACTCTATTCTTACTACTTTTAGCTGATTTACTTTTAGCTTTTGCTAATTTTCACTTTTAGCTATGATTTTGTTAGTTATTTTTAAAATACTTTTATACTAATTTAAGTGAGTGACGTTTTTTCTCCTTACAGCTTTTAGCTTGTCTTTTGCTCATTTTAGCTTGAAGAAATCTTGCTATTTTTAGCTGTTTTGATACTGTTTTCTTCAGTTTTCCTTTTAAGGTTAATTTTAGCCTTTATGATTTGTTCATTATAGCTGAAGTATTGCTGTTGTTATCCTTTAGTTAGTGTTTTGCTGAATTTATTTATTTATGTTTGTTTTCACTTTAACAATTCATTTGTTAATGAATTTCAGAAGTTATTCAGCTTCAGAGGTTTTGGTTCATGAGCTGAAGTTCTGTCGCCTTCATAGAACTCACACAAGAACTGGGTGTAATTACCCTTTAAACTGAACTCAATAAAACCTTGTTTACCTCAGCAAAGCCACTGGAGCTCCCACAATAATGATTATTATTATTTTACTGACACTCATTTGTCCTGTTAGGATTTTTTATTTATTTATTTTCTGGAAGAAAATTACTTCATTTTCCATTTTCTTTATTAATCCACATGGAGGATTTAAAGGTTTAATTCTTGCAGATTTGTTTTAATTGAGGCTTAGAAAACACAGCTGAATAGGAAAGTAAACAGAGAGAGTCAGGAAGATGATTGATTTTCCTGTAGGTGCCATTTTGTTTTAATTCAGCAAGCCTGAATGCAGATTTAAAGTAATTATTATTTTCATTATTTAAGAATGCAGGGGCAGCTTATCCTGCATTTTAGCTCCCAGGAAGCACAAAAAATGTAAACTAACAAATGTAAATTAACTACAGAATTATTGTATTTTCCTTTTATTGAACCAGGTTTGGAAATGTTTGTTCATCTATTTGCCGAAACTAGAAGGCAATGACACTTGTGCCTTTGCATCAAGATTTAAACCTTTAACAGATATTAAAACAGCAACGTTGCGTGGTTATTTTCTTTCAGTTGGAAAAACTAGGTCGTTTCCAGAGAAAACAGCAGCAGAAATGCTACAGTTTCACTTAAACCAGTGTTGGGTAATCAAGCTGTTGAGAAGATTGGAGATAATAAATGGAATGGAGAACAGGTGTGAGGGGGCGTGGCAGGACTGAGGATGAAAATGACTGAAGGAAAAGGCTGATAATGACAGAAAACAGGAAGTTCAAATGATTAAACTGAACACTACACTATAAAAAATAGAACATATGAACATTAAAAACAACTAAAACCTAAAAAAGATTGTGACAAGAACAGACAGTTTTGACAGTCCCAAATCTTTTGTCCCAGCAATCGTCCTTTTCATGTTGCAGATCTTAACCTCTAATGTGTTTCTAGTAAACAAGTTCAGAAACTTTACTCCCACTCCAGTCACAAAGGTTGAATAAATAAAAGAGGGAATAATCGATACACAAATTTAACATCTCCATTACAACATCACCCAAAAGCAAAGAAAACCTTGGACGTGAATTTGTTTTGTTTATTTTTACATAACAGTTAAAAAATAATAAAGCTAAAATCCCATCTTGTGCAATAATCAACAACCCAAACGTCATAACTCTGTCAGGTTATTTAAAGTCCACTCAGCTCGTAGGATCAGTTTTCATCTAAAGCGTGTGAAGTTACATCTCCAGTGTTTCTGTTTTTGTAGCAGACTCCCTCTGAAGCGATGAACCTGTGGCTGAGCTGTCTTCTCCTGTCGGCGTCTGTGTTTCTGAGCGGCTCGGCTCCGACGCCTGAGGTATGCCAGGCGCTGCTCGCACCCGTGTCTCTGGCCGACCCGTCTGTGGTAAACCTCTTGTTTCTTCCTGGTTTTTGACAGATTTACAAAAGCAAAATGTAAAACAATAAAGTACAAAACAAAAATGGTTTAACCCTCCTGCTGCCCTTGAGTCAAAATGACCCACGAGGCCTCAGTTTTAACCAAGAGCTGGTTGTTTGACCCAAGGGTAGCAGGAGGATGACTATGAGATTTACTGTATTACCCATTGTTTGTGTGCAGCTCCTTGGCAAAATGAACTTCCTGGTGGGATATACGAATCATGACGTTTCTAAAGCCATGTTTAAATTAATGGACAGCTCCTGGTTGAAAACCTCAGCATCGCCGACCAACGCCTCTGAGTTTATCATGATTCAGGAAGCCAAAATGTGAGTTCACAAAATAACCATCAAAATTATGTTTTTCATATGAAAATCCCAGTATCAGGGCTGCTAAATGAGAACAGCTCCTTGGAGATTGGAAACATAAACTCACCTTTTTTTCTGATGTTTGACCCAGAAATGGAACCTGCCTCGGTTCGAAGGCGAGGCTCACGTTAGAGGGCAACACTGCGACGGCACTGCGTGAGTTTCCTGATCTGATCTCACACAAAAAGATTTAAACTTTTATTTATCTGTTCTTTTTAATTCTATCTGTTGCTTATCATTCCTAATCTCTCATTCGCATTATCTACGAACATTTGAGTTTCTGTAATTTATGTTTTCAGTTTGGTTCATGTTCCTTCCTGTTTGTTCTCAGTTCCCAACGTGACTGCAGTGCTTCACGTGCTGCCGAGCTGTCAGGGCTGCCTGACCATCAGCATCAACAGCACAGCCAGAAACATCAAACATCTCCTTAAAGTCATGAACGTCCAAAACCCCACAGACACTGAGGAGTTCCACGCTCACGCTCTTTATTTATTAGGTAGGGAGGAATCTGTCAGGAAGTGAAAAATGACTCATCAGAAACAAAAATCATCTATGTTTTCTGTTGTTTCGTTTCCAGGCTCGGGGTTGACCGTAAAGGACTCGGATCTGGATCATTTTAAGAAGCAGGCGAGCTGCTTCGGCTTCTCCAGAGAACCGGACTACCTCTATGATCCTAACAAAGGTGATTTGATGTCATCACGATAAACTGCTGAGCTTAGATTATTAAAAACAAAACTGATTTTCCTCTTTTTTTTTTTTAGTCTCTGCAGGTTTCTGCCAGGAAGGTGAAGGGATCAGACTGCAGGACTCCCACTGAACCTCCAAACAGTCAATCAGAATCAGACTTTATTAAAAGAACAATAAATGATTAATAAACAATCCTGCTTGTGTCTGAAGGTTTCTGATAAAATAAGATGTCAACATCATAGTGAATTATAACGTAAGATTAATTAGCTAGCATAAAATGAGCACCGGTTTCTAGTCTCTTCTTCTTCTTTCGACTGTTCCCTCTTCAGGGGTCTCAACAGAGAGTCATCTTTCTTTATAGCACTCTGTCTTCTTTAAGTGCACTGTTCAACTGGTGGCCCACAGGCCACATCCAGCCCGTGGGTGACTTCCTGCCCACCACTGGCGCACACATCCCACCTCCCAACCATGAATATATATATTTGGGGCGCAACTATACAGAAAATTTACGTTTCGGTTTGACACTTTAGTCTTACGGTATTTGTTTAACCTTAAAATTACAGTTTTTAAATTACATGTTACTGAAACAGCAAGTTTCTCAGCGGATCTGCGCTCGACAATGCAGCCTTGGTGAAGTAGTCGAACACAGATCCACTGAGCTTCAACACAGAGCATCCTTAGAAGATGAGTTGATAAAATAAATGTTAAAAATTTGTATCTTTCGATACTTAACGCGATACATAATGCGTATAGAACCTAAAGCACTGTATTGAACAGTTCAATACAAATACTCCCATACATTCATATATGTATATATTTATATGTTTAGCTTATGATTCAATTTAACAAAATTTATCAAATAAAAGGTATAAGATAATAATACTTGTTTGTTTTACATAATGTAGGGTTTCACCTACCATTTTAGAGCACATTGTCTTTGGACCTGAAATGTGACGTTCACAAATAATTTGAATATTTTGAATAGCTTTTAAAAGCAAATTATGTGAATCAAATCAGACAACTGCAAACTTTGTTTTTTATTCCACTGAGTCAATACACAAAGGGGAGGAAAGCTACCGTTGTTTTGATAGGCGAACAAGAACTCAGGGAGGTAAGGGGTTCCACAAGAACACGTGGCTGTGGCAGTACTGCAGTACATCGTTACATAATGGCTCTTTGAGTGGAGAGTGGTGGTACAGAGGTTAGAGGAGGTGAGACTGTGGTTGCTGGTTCAACTCCCCAGACTGACAACAAAAATTCACCACTCTGGGCCTTTAAGCAAGGCCCTCAAGCTGCCCCCATGGCAGCCCACTACTCCACATGTGCAAAGGAGGAAATGCAGGGAATTAATTTTCTCATTATAAAGAACAAATTCTTAAAATCCAGCTCCCTTTAAAGATCTGTAAATCCCTTCTCTACTTTGGACTGAACCCTGACCATTGTGGGGGCCCTGAGGCAATATATACTAAGCAGTTGCCCTCCTTTTTGCTCCTGTCCTGTTGAAGCTATCTCAGCGTGTTTGTTTTTCATCTGAGAGCACTATGAGTTTAGGGAAGGGAACGGTGCTGCTACTGCTGCTGGCGGCCATCAGCTGTGATGCAGCGCCGGCAGCTGAAGAATGCACCAACGTGACCCAAAGGCTGCCGACAGTAGATCTGCATCAGGTGAGTTTGGCTCTGGATCAGATGTATTTATTTAATTCAGAACAAAATCTAGATTGTTTTCCATATTGTATTAGTCAAAATGTACACAGTACTCTTCTTTTTGAGTTATTTACGGTATCTGTTATTTTTAGATGTTCCATTACTTTTTATTTTTTAAACAGAAATTTATCGGTTGACTTGTAGCTTGTATTAAAGATTAATTTTGCTGATTTTCACAAGCTCAAACCGCATTAAAAAAAAAACTCCTACTAAAACCCTCAGGTTCCCAAGCAGATTATGGTCAGAACTCATCTTCTTTCTTTCGCCCTGCAGATTTTTGGTCACTGGGTTCTGGTCTGGTCCGTCTCTGACCAGGATGTGGGTCATGGCTTGCTGGGAAAGCTAGTCAGCTCCCATGTGGAGTTCAAACTTGACGATGACAACAAAACTATCGATTACATTGAGAGAAACCGATTTACGTGAGTTCTCAGACGGAGGCGTGGCAATGATGTTATCTTAGGTTAAAGCCAAAATAAGTAGACAGAAAGCATATCTGAGAGTCTAAAGTTTTGTTTTCTGACTAATGATTGTTGTTTTCAGAGAACATGGGAATCACGACTCGTGTACAACCTACTTTATCAAGATGACGATGCCCTCAGATGATGCTGAACATCACACGATAAAATGTGATTCCATCCGTAAGTCAGACCGTCACACACATTTATGCCACAACTGGTTTATAGTAATGTGTTAATCAAAAACAAAATAATTCACTAAATAATCAATATGATCTATAGTCCCTGTATTATGATTATAGAAGCACAAGAACAAGAAATAAAAGACAACAATAAAGAATGAAACTCCAAATATCAGCCTTTGGTTGTCTTTATTTCTAAGAATTGCTCTGGGCCTCAGTAAAAAAACACCAATATTTTAGCATGATCTTGATCTTTTTTGCTCAGTACAAACATCAGTTATATTTTTACCCACATTTTATAGCTAAAACTGGATTAGTGTTTGATAAATAGAGGCTGCTAATACAAGACGCAACCACAGAGGGTCGCAATAAAACAGCCTGATATTTACCTGGTGCTGTTGTATATTTTATGGTTGATTAACTGAATTTTAAATACAGTCTTTTATCTTATACTTTGTAACCAGTCGTAGTCATTTAGGTGCCCAAAGCGGGACCCGTACGTGGGCCAAATTTGGTTCACCAAGCAATTTGATTTATCCCGGTAACAGTTAAATTACTCAATGAATATCTGTGATGTGTGTATGAATGTTTTTGTTGTTTTTGTTGTTTTTATGACTACTGACTGTGCAACAAATTGCCCCTCGGGGATAATAAAGATTCTTGAATTGAATTGAATTGAATTGATTTGATCCATTTAACTGCTTGCTTAACCGTATAAATAAATTAATTAACTAATAAAAAAAGAACTTTACTTGTGTTTGAAAGTGTTTGTGTGTTTCGGGTTATCAGGACGAGAAAGAAACGGAGTGCCTCACGAGTACAACGACACAGGAGATGTGGACTTCTATAAGACCTGCTCTGACTGTCTGCTAATGACCTACAAAACCCAAGCGCACAGATACCTGATCTTCTATAGTAACACACACACACGCACAGCATTACAATAAAAACTGGTTCAGCGTTTCCCACACCTTAACTTAGCTTTATTAACAAATGATCTTGTTTTGTGCTTCAGAGAAGGAGGGGTCACATCTAGATGTGGAGCAACATAAAACCCACCATGATGATCACATAAAAGTGGCCGAGTGTTTGGGATTCCCTCACAACCAACAGTTTATTTACAACGGAAAAGCAGGTCGGTGACGTTAATGCACGATAATAATGTCTGTTGGCACAATCGCTATGATTTACTCATCTAAAATTCCCTTTTTTCTCTTTTTTAACAGACTTTTGTCACAAGTCATCAGTTCCGATATCTGAAGAATGCCAGCCTGTGGTCACACCTTTATCTCTTGCTGACCCATCTGTGGTAAACTTCATATTTTGTTGTGTTTTGTATTGAAGCCCAACTCTTACGTTTGTATTTATTCAGAACAGAAAGGTCTCATGTTGCTTGATTTCACAGATACCAGCAGCATTTTCAATTTTCCTTCCAAAGCTCCAGAGAAGCTCCAGTTAGCTCAGACTTTCACTTGCCCTAACTCCCCATTCTGCAGATTTTCGGCGACTGGGTTCTGGTCTGGTCCGTTTCCGACCATGACACAGGCCACGACTTGCTGTCAAAGGTCTCCAGCTCCCACGTGGAGTTCAAAGCCCTCCACAATGACCATGCTGTCCAGTTCACTGAGAGGAACGTGTACACGTGAGTTCTCCCGTTAGAACGACTCAAACAGAGACAAACTGGAGCTGCAGTATCTGACAGCACACAAGGAGGTCACCGAGACCAAACATGTTTGAGTCTGAAGTTCATCAAACTGATGTTTTCTGTCTCATTTTCAGTGGAAACCTTCACTCTTGTACCACCTACTTTATCAACATGACAAAGGTCTCTGGTGATGCCGATGAAAACACTCTTAGATCTGTTTCAATCAGTAAGTCTGAACGTCTACCCCACAGTTCAGGTGCATCAGCAGAATCTAAAAAAAGCTGACTGGAGGGTTTTATCTACCAGGGATTGTTACTGATCTTAGTAAAAGTGTTTTGTGTGTGTGTGTGTTTTAGGAGTAGAGAAGGACGGAGCGCCTCTAGAGTACAACGACACAGGAGTTGTGGACTTTTATAAGACCTGCACCGACTGTCTGCTGTTGAACTACAAGACCCAGACGCACAGATTCCTGCTCTTCTACAGTAAAACACTCACAGCCTTCACAACAAAGTGATTGTGACTCAACTTTAACCCAGTTCTGTAACATGAATGGTCTTGTTTTGTGCATCAGAGAAGGAGGGGTCACATCCAGATGTGGAGCAGCATAAAACCCACCATGATGATCACAAGAAAGTGGCCGAGTGTCTGAGATTTCCTCACAACCAACCATATATCTACAACGGAAAAGCAGGTCGGTGACTTTAAATCATGATAACGATGACTGAAAATATAATCAGTAAACTTTACTTATCTTACTTTTTTTAAACAGATTTCTGTCACAAGAAATCAGCTCCAGAGACAAATCCTCAATAAGCCTGAATGGAGCAACACAAAAAAAGGAAAAACAAAAGGAAATAAAAGCATTTGTTAAACCCTTCACAAACGTTACTTTGTTTTATTTTTATACCAATAAAACTATTTTCATCAAACTATAATTTGTGCACAAGCAACATGAGAACACAGAGACAGAAAATGACTGCAGACAATAAATCTAACTGATTCCAAACATCAGCCTCTCCATTAATGCCGTCTGAAACATTTGTTGTCAAGTTCAACAGAAAATTACACATTCAAGTCCTTTTAACCTCTGAATCTGTCTCCAAAAGGGTTGAAATGGAAATACAGTACATAAACCAAGAGCAGGTGAATTTTAAACAAGATAAACTGAGGACATCTAGTGGCAAAGAGATCTAACAGAACTTGGAAAAACATCAAATCCCAACATGACTGTTTAAAATTTCATCAAAAATGTTAATTTAAATTAAAAAGTTACAGTATTAAAAAAGTCAAATTTGAAACAAATCCTAGAGTGATTTAAAAATAAATGTGGATGTTGACTGAATGAAGGTCGCTGAACCAGTGATTTTTCACTTGTGGGTTGAGACCTAAATTACGGTCATTGACCCATTGGGTCGTAGACCTTAACCTAGACAAAAAAAGTTAAGGGGAAAAAATTTATTTTGATTGTTCTGTCAGCCTTGTTTGATAAATGTCACTGAATAATTTTAATAAGACATTGTTTATTTATTTAATGGTTACTCAGCTATGACAGAATATTTTTAATGTTTCTGGGAAATACTTCTCATTAGCTGTAAGTTTTCTAATAATCTTTGTGTATTGCTGATTCTGTCATATATATATATATATATATATATATGTGTGTGTGTGTGTGTGTGTGTGTGTGTGTTCCTAAATAGGCGAAGATGTGCACAAATATATCAAAACCTGGCTTATTTATGAAAAAATACAAAGAAATAAACTTTTAGGAGTCATTTGGAAGCCGGGAGAACTGCTTTTTGTTTGGTGAACTGAGGCTAAATGATTCGAATCTCTGAGAAGAGACGGAATTCCCACAGCTCGCTGAAGAAACCGGATGTGACGTTAAACTTATGAGTTGGTACTCGGTGATAGGCGGGGCTTGTTTAACAGAAATGTAAACAGCTATCATCAGCGCGGATCACACAGCAGCGTCCGGTGTCGATAAGGTGAATTTATTTTAAACCCGAGTGTGTGTTTAAATGGTAAAATGCAAAGTTCGGTTCCGCATCTTCAGCACCTGCTCCAATATTAGTTTGTTGTTTTGCGGCACGACGCCAACGTAGCCTTTAGCTTCAGGTTTGCTAGCGAAGGAAGAAGGGAGTTGTGTCACAGCAGAAATCTGCTTCATGAGGCGTCAGCAGGATGTTTTATGGCTGAGGTAGGTTGTTTCTGCCGGAGGTGAGGCTTGTTTTCAAGGACTTCTGTTTGGCTAATGTTGTCAGGGTGTGTAAGGAAAGTAACTGTGAAGTTTTCGCAGCAAAACTCGACAAAGTCAGTGGCGGTTGAGCTGAGATGTCTTATCTTACAGAGAAGCATTAGGAAACTTCAGCTGCTTTTTAGCTGACTAATGACTGTTTCTCAATGCCGGCTGTATGTGCTTTCATTCCACAGAGAATGTTGAACTTGGAAAGGCAATTTTATACATTTACTTCTATTTTAGTCTTGTTTTTGTAGTCTGTTGTTTCTACAAGATAAGGTGGGGCAGTAGAAGGTCACCTGACAGTTTTCGATGTAGGCAGCAGAAAGCAGCATGGATCGATTACCATAAATCCTCTGGATGAAGTTACTGCCTATATTGGATGTTTGAACATCCTACAGCTCAGTTAAAAGACACAAATTGACCACAGGAAATTAAAAAATGATTATAATGACATAAAAGTTACCACAAAGATTGATCTATTCTTTTTATTTTTTTTCCAGGCCTGGTGAGACATCATCATCTTCAACCAAGCAGATATACTTTGTGTTGCCTTCAAATTCAAAACATTCAAGATGACGTGTGCCTGAAACTGTGGTTATGTTAGGTTTAAGATAGAAAGGCACACCTGTTTTTGAAGTCCTTAGCAGACATGGACCAATAAATAGTGTTTTTGGTGTCCATATTGGAAATGCAGATACTGTCTGCCACTTTCAAATTATCCTCTCCATCTTCCGTGCATTAGAAGTACATCACCTGACTCTAGATATGTGAAAATTTCACTAAGGTCATTGGGTTTTTTTATAATTTTTTGTTAGGAGTCTTTAGTGCAAATAAATATTTGGTCTGTCTCGTGAAGCCGGTGCATCAGCATTTAGCAGTTTGGCTGATCATGGCAGAATCCAGCTCAAAGACAGACTTGCTGATTGGACACGGCAAAGAGGAGCCAAGTCTCAGCACAGAAAGCTTTTCCAAAGAGATGATAATAACCCCCAAAACTGAGGGGTCAGACCACGGAACCAAAGTCTCGAGCAGCAACGGCGCTTCTACCAGCCCTCTTCCTGTCTCTGAGGAGGAGGCCACGCCCACACCGCCTGAATCATCACCAAGTCTGTCTGAAAATCCCACGCTGACCATCGTCACCACGGAGGATGAAACTCTTTCAGTTCCACTCAGACATAACAAGACTGGAGGTCCAGACAGAGGCGGAGAGACAGGTAGGATCAGGTCCAGAATCAGCAGTCTGAGCTGCCCCCCTTTCAACATAAACCCATTAGTTGGGTAAAAAAAAAATTTAATAACATCTATTCATTGATTGGACCAATTTTAAGCCTAAAAGGTCTCTATCATTACTAACTTTATAACCTAGATGATGTGTTTATAAATTGTAAATAATTATGAACCCTAATTGTTAGATTATAAATATAAAACATTACCTCTTATTCAAATCTAATTTTGAAGGATGGATATTAGATGAGTTTTCTGATTAAATAAAATGTCAAAGAGACATAAATCTTTTTTAAAAAGAGTACAAATAAATTAAACAGTTTAAACAAAACAACAAATGTGCTATAATTAGAATTTTCTCTAAACTGTGGGTGAGCATCTGTCAAGAATTTATTCAAATTAAACTCACTTTTGTTGCTGGAAATGATTTTTGAAGATTGAGAAATAGAAAATGTGGAGCTGTAACGCAGCATAACGTTTGCTCTCAGACTGTTTAATTGTTTCACCAGACAAACGGGCAAAGAGGTTTGTGTTTGAACGTTGGTTGTTATTTTTTCCGTTAAGCTCAGTTCCAGCTGGTCTACACTCAGGAAGCTGAGACCAAGCAAAGCAGCAGAGGCTGTCATCAATGACTCTTTGTTTTGTTGAATATGAATGACTGCAGGCCGGCTCTACACAACCCGTTTAAAAAAAAGGGAACAAGAGAGACAAAAAAACACCAACAAAATATTGTTTATTGCAGCTTTTCTGCCAAATCTCATTGATCACAATCATTTTACTTAAAAAGAAAAGAAAAACTAAAACAGAAGTGTGCAAGATTTCATTATCAGGATGACATATTGCAATATTTCAGTGAATCGATATTTCAATAATAAAAAGAGAACTGTTGATGGTATTGAGATTTGTAGAGTCAGTGAGGTGAAGTTTTTGGGTGTCATTATTGTTGAAAAGCTGACATGGAAACATATAAATCATTTAAAAACAAAAATAGTCAAATCCATTGCAGTATTATACAAAATAAAGGACTTATTTAATGATAAAGCACTGTTTGTGTTGTATAATGCAATAATTGTTTCACACCTAATCTACTCTTATGATGTTTGGGGAAAAGAATGCAAAACAATTACAAATCCCAATTTTGTTTTACAGAAAAGAACCGTAAGAATTATTACCAGAAAACATTACAGTCACCCAACAAATTCATTGTTTCATCAGTTGAAGTTATTGAATCTCTATGATTTGGTTGATTATAGTATTTTATCAGTTATGTATCGGGATAATAAAAACACATACTTTCAAACATCCAATTACATTTTGTCAAAAGGGAAAGTTGTTATAATCTCAAGGGGAGAGAGATGTTTGTTAAACTCAAATTTAGAACCAGTTTTAAGGAACAGAGTACTTCAATCCAAGGTATAAGATTATGCAATAATCTGGAAGATGACATTAAAACTGCCGGATCAATATGTATATTTAAGAGGGTGATAAATTTGTTTAAGAAGGATTTAAACCTTTATTTTTTCTTTTTTGTATGTTTTTCATTTTTGTAATTTGAAGGTTATTTTTGATAGAATTTATTTATCTGAGAAAAAGGGGCAGATATAATAAGATGTTTTCTTCCTCTGCTACCTTTCATTTAATTTATGATTTGGATTTTTATTATATATTGAATTTATGTTGTTTTTAAATAAATTAATAAAGATTTATATATTTTCTTACACCCCTAATTTCATGTAACTCTTTTTAAAGATTTTAAAAGTTTTTTTTGTTCTTCATGTTTTTATGTTCCAGCAGTAAAAGCATGAGCTGAAGGAGAATCTCCCTGTTTCTGTTTGTCTGTGCAGGTTTAGACCAGGACCTGGATGAGAGTTCTTCGGTGATGACGACGGGCGGCTCTGATGATCAGCTGGAATCTACCGACTCCGCGTCCTTCTCCATCCCCAGCCTGGAGCTTTCAGATGGGGTCATAACTGCAGGGAACTCTCTGGACATAGAGGACGGCTTGTCCTCGTCTTATTCGGCTCCGGGTGTAGAAGGTTGCTCTCCGCCCGCTGAAGATCCCAGTCTAAAGGAGGACGGGGAGCTGGAAGCTGCAGGTGATGCAGTAAATTTTCAAGTCTTAATCGGTTGATGTCATCTGAAACCTTTTTTCAGTCTTCATTTTCAAGATTCAAACTTTTGTCCATCTTAGTTCAGTGTGTTTTTGTGACTGTAGTTCTCCTCCTGACCACAGGGGGGGCTGCAACAGCTGCTGCTGCTCCCAGTACTTCTGCTGCCCCTGCGGTCTCAGAACCTGGACCCTCCATGCCGGCATTTTACATGGTGAAGTGGATCACATGGAAGGAAAAGAAGACCCCCATCATCACTCAGAGCGAGAATGGACCCTGCCCCCTGCTGGCCATTATGAACACACTCTTCCTGCGCTGGAAGGTAAACAAAGATTTATTTTATTTATCAATAATTTTATATCCATTAACTATAAAATTATTGTATCTTGAAAAATAGCACTAGAATAAATTAGATTGTCATATTATGGATGGCGTTATTATTATTTTTTTTTATATAATTGTGTGTTTTTTTAGGCCAAACTTCCTGCTAAAACTGAAGTGGTCACAGCTGAGGTCCTGATGACTCATCTGGGTAAAAAAACTCAAAACTAAAGCCTCATATTCACATCAAGTTTCTGTTTTATTTTATTTTATAAACTGCTCTATAAACTAATAGAAAGTAGTGAATTGTAACTTTTTAACATCCTTGTATGTTTTTGTTTTATTATAAGAATAGGCTTCATAATAATATAATTTAAAAGGATGTTAGTGTTTAAAATGGTAAATTTAACTGAACAAAGTCAAAACTATATTTAAAAAATGGTTTCTGTTTGTTTGCTGTGTAGGGGAGTGTGTTTTATCTGTCACTCCCAGAGAGAAGGCTAATGACATGGAGCTAAACTTCCAGCAGGTATTCACACACGCACACACAGATTTGTTTTTATATCCCAGTGGGGATTGTAAATTGACTTCCATTCATTTTTGCTAATTTTATAGCCTAACTCTGACCATTTACTCTAAATTTATCCTCACAGGTACCTACCTGACCCTAAAACTAACCTAAACTCAATTCACACTTTGGTCCTAAATAAAACCCGTCACCCGAAATTAGCATCCGTACCTGTGGGGACGGCATTGGTCCCCACAAGGCTGCCTTTTTCTGGAAAATGGTTCCCATGATGTAGCAAAAACGTGCCCACACACACGTAACATATACAGAATATATACATATATAAACACATTTACACAAATGTTCCCTTTTCAAAAACAAAGTTAAAGGGGCAGATTTTTACCTTCCACCTGACATTCTTCCTCACAGCTTGATTTTAACAAACACTGATAAATTCCTGTGGTCTGACTCACAGCTCTGTGTCTCCTCAGAACATGAGCGACGCCATGGCCGTCCTCCCGAAGCTGTCGACGGGTCTGGACGTCAACGTGCGTTTCACCGGCGTCTCGGACTTCGAGTACACGCCCGAGTGCATCGTGTTCGACCTGCTGAACATCCCGCTGTACCACGGCTGGCTGGTGGACCCGCAGGTTAACGCTTTGAATGTGGAATCCTAAAACTATCCTCGTGTGTGTGTGTGTGTTTCTGACAGCCGTGGTCTCTGTGTTTAGAGTCCAGAGACGGTTGCTGCTGTGGGGAAACTGAGCTACAACCAGCTGGTGGAGAAAATCATCGACTGCAAACATTCTGCAGACAGCAGCCGAGTCAGTGAAGGTAACACAAACATGATTACCAGACCCGTTCAAAGGCTGACCAGAAGAATCTAAACTCCAAAGCAATATATTTCATTTTTTTGAATACCTATCTACACATTTTACATAAATAAATAAAGCACCTGTGTTTGTGTCTTTGTGCTCCTGCAGGTTTAGTGGCAGAACAGTTTTTGGAGTCCACAGCGACTCAGCTTTCATACCACGGTCTGTGTGAACTCAACACCACAGCTAAAGAGGGCGAGATCTCAGTGTTCTTCAGAAACAACCACTTCAGTACGATGATCAAACACAAGGTAGCGACAGACACGATCAGAATCAAACTCCAGGTGTGGCTGTTGTTAATAAAGTTTCTGTTTTTTCAGGGTCACCTGTACCTCCTTGTGACGGATCAGGGCTTCCTGCAGGAGGAGAGTGTGGTCTGGGAGTCTCTTCACAACGTTGAGGGAGACGGAAACTTCTGCGACTCTGACTTCAGGTTGTGTCACCCTCCTGAGAGAGCTCCGCCCACATCCCACCTGCCGCCCGGCGCCCAGGAGCAGCAGAGGCAGATCGACCAGGTAAGGCCCTCAGGGGGGATGAGCCGAGTCGAACGGTCGGTTATTAAAGCACCACTGACCATTCTCACTGTTGGTCTCAGGACTACCTGGTGGCCGTTTCCCTGCAGCAGCAGCAAGGAGGGGCCCCGGGACCTCTCAGTGACCTGGAGTTGGCCCAGCAGCTCCAACAGGAGGAGTATCAGCAGCAGCAGCAGCAACAACCAGGGTCATCACAGACGGCACACCAGGTACGACTTTCACATTAAACACTTAAATCAGGCTCTAACTTTAAGAAAATGGCCTTTATAATGATCAAATAAAGAATGAACAAAGACTGTTTAAAACTATAAATCAACTTTTTGCAGACATCTAACATAATTTATGTGGCATGCACTAGAAAAAAAGATTTTCAGGAATTAGCTAGCTCTTCTATAAAAATGCTCGTTTGTTAATATCCTGACGTGTGCCACAGAAACCTGAATTATGACGCAAACCAAATCCAGTGGTTCAATTAGATTTTATTTCTATTCCTCCTCAAGTTTTGATCAACTCGGATTAACGAGGGGTTCAAACGATTCTGTTTTAAATAAATGAACAGCTGACTCTTCCTCTCAGCACGTAGCTGCAGAGGCTTGAAGGGTGCTCCCAGGCTTGGACCGCTTCCATCAACATGGTTTAAAGTGATGGAAACGTTACAAGATTTAAATGTTCTGTAGCCTCCTGAGGTCTGGTTCCAAGTCCGAGTTTTAACTCCTTTCTTTGATGCCGTCTTCAGGTCAGAGGTCAGGGGTCACAGCAAGCCAGAAGGAAAGAAAAGGACTCAGACTGCGTCCTCCTATAGATTCCTCTTCTTCGTCTGGACCACCTCGGAGCCCCCCCTGACTTCGGCGTGTCGGCTGCGGACTCGGTTAGCTCGATGCCAAACCCGAGTGCTTTTTTTGTCCAGGTCCCGGTTTGTAAAGTCCTGAGGATTCTGTTGGACCAAACGGGTACCCCTGATGAACGAAGGGCTCGTCAGAATATTTGAGGTCTTTTATTTATAAACTCTACCTGCTGCTTTTAGATCCGTTTTGAATTATTAAGAAGAAGAACTTTGTGTTGCCAAAAATCAAAAGCTAAAAATATATTTTGGATTTTGACAATTGGATAAATTAAAAAAAGATCATCAATCTAAATTTTCAGCTCTTTTACAGACACTTTGAAGCCCTGCAGTTCACTTGTTTTCAGATTTTTGTCCTGGGAAAATATCTATTTATGCAAATTGTAGCTTTCTGAGCGAAGCCCGAAGTTTTCACTGTTTAAAAAGACCCACTTTCTTTCTGCTTTATCAGTAATCAGACATTAAATCAAACTAAAAAGTGTTATTTTTCTTGTTTTCTTTGATTCTGGATGGGTTTTATGATGCCAAAACTGATCATTTTTATTAATGTTGACAAAAAGAAACTGGTGGTTTTTCAACAGTTACAACTTGTAAAACGAGCTTCGTGAGATGATGGTCAAATATTTGACACATCGCAGCACTTTAGGGAGAACTTCGGTTTATTTTCCATTCAAATCTGACTTTTCCCTTCACCTCCATTATAACTTGTTGCAGAAAGCATCTTTACCAAAACTAGATAAAAAGAATAAAGTAACTTTTTACATTTTCACCCAGTTAAACTTTAATTGCAGCTCAGAGGAAAACAGGATTTATGTCTCGTTAATAGTTTATAAAACAATAACTTCACAGCTGCAGGTTAATTGTATAAATCACATTTTCAAGTCAAGACATTATGCAATGCAAAGAAAAGCAGTAATTTAATAGTATTCTAGAGTAAAACATTTTTTTCAGTTTTAACCTTAAACAAACAAGCTTCCACAGATTCCTTCAGTTCTGAATCAAGCTGTGATCCAAAGACTTTCTCAGATATTAAACGATCAGCTCAGATTTATTTTAAGTTACTTTATTGAATATTTAACTAATAATAAAATGAAGTTTGTATAACTGAGTTGTTGACATTTTGCTCAAACTTCCTGTGTAATCTCACCTGATCTGTCAGCACTCAGAGGATGTTTTATGAATGACTCTCAGCTACTTCCATGACAAACTTTAGCTCAATATCGGTAAACTTCACAGAGGTGTAGATAGTTCCGTGTTTGCTAACATCCATCAGATTTTCATCTTTGGGAGCTTTATTCAAATCAGTGATTCATGAGATATTTTGCTAACAGCACAGACCAACAAACGCACATTTTGCCTTCAGGAGGCGACGACGACTAAAATTTTTGGCTGTTCTGTTCGTTAAATTCCTGTTTCCTTGACCTTCTCTCCTGAGATGAGTTTTTATCAGACGTTATTTAAAAAAACCCTCAGTTGTGATGAATGCCACACGTGCGCCGATGTCCTGAACACTGTTACGTTTTCGTTACACTACCTGATAACGTCTGGTGTTTTACACTCACCATCGTTTACTTTGAAACCAAGTTTTTCGTCCCAAATTACTCCAACGTGGGATCATTTCAGTGCCTCAAAGTGAGAAATAAAAAATGTAGGTTTTATTTTCTTGGCAGGGGAGATCTCGATTCCGTTGAGCTGGATAAACTGTTGAATTTGTTGTGAAAACAAGATGTTCTGATTAATTTGATGTTTCTAAAGACAAAATAAAGTGGTCTCAGTCCTGTTTGAAACTAATGAGTAAAACTGTTCACAGTAATTTCACAAACCATGCAGTTTTTCCACTTCCTGTCATGTTTTTTTTTGTTTTTTCTTTGTCTTATCATTTTAAGAATGTCTTTTTTTTTTCTACAATTTCAAATAATTTTAATATGTTTTGGTCCAAATACAAGATTACAGCACCAGATACCATTTTTACTGTCTTTACAGCGGTTTTTCTTTTCCCTTCATGACTTGAATCTTCGAAGGTCCTACTTTAAAAAATCTACCTGTATCCCTTGAAGCAGATTCTAACAACATAAAAGATATTTTATCGTAGACACTTATAAGAATTTGGTAAATTTATCGAAAAGTAAAACATGACTTCTCCATTATTTCTTGTTTTGAAACTTGATAATAGATAAATGTATGATTTGAAACTGGACCCTCCTGCTGCCTTTGGGTCAAAATGATTTAGGAGGACTTTGTTTAAAAACTGAAGCTTCATGGTGATTTTTAACCCTGTTAAAACACCTGCTGTGCTTATTGTTGATCTATTTCTTGTTTTTATAATGGAACACTTGTTCCATGAGCATTTGGTTGTTTTCATTTTAAATTTTGAGGTGATAAAACAACAGAACATCTTAATTTAGTTCGTTCTGCTGGGAAAAACAGCAGTATATATATATATATATTTTTTTTTTTTTTTCCTCATTTCATTCTGGAGTCAGGTGAACTATAAAACATAAAAGCTAAACATTCAGCTAACAGGGAAACTTTCCTTAGTAAACAAAAAGACGAACTTTGATCTGAACGGATTCATGAACAATTTGGTTAATTTTCAGAGATAACTGGATTAAAGCGCTAAAGGCTGATTTATTTATTTTTTGTTTTTGACTCTGTTGACTTCAGACAACCAAACGTTTGTTCTCTGATCTGATATTTTTCCTTGATTTCTCTTTTGTGATTTATATTTTTGTGTGGCTCTTCTCTCTTGATTTGTTTTTAATTGGCCGTCTTGTTAGTCATTAAACACAAAACCTATGTACAAGTCTGCACTTTTTTTTGTTTTCTGTTAATAAAGTACCAGAAAGATTTTCTCTAGTCATTTCTAAAAATAAAAAATTGTAACCATTGCGCTACAGTGGGATTAAACGCTGCTATAAATCAAAAGAGAAAAAAAATGCCCAAATAAAATTGTTTTGCCTGTTTTTTCGGTTTTGTTAGCAAAATTTCTCATGAACAGATTTTAATAACTCAGAAAATCCATTTATGAACATCTAAAATTTTGAAGTAAACCCAAATCAAGATGGCCGCCACAAAAATACCTGTAACACGGTCAGTTTTACTGACATTTATCTAAGATTTGGTGTGGTAGTATCTGAGCATCATCCCCAACACAGACTTTAAGCACAACACATGTTGCTTTAAAACTTGCATCACTTTGTTAGCAAAATATCTAAAACTCTTCAAAAGTAATCACTGGAGGAACATTTACAACTAACCATATCATTAAAAAATGCCACACGTTTGACTCCAGGGCAGAAGCAGATTTTGGGTTTATTTGAAGAGTTTCCATGCAGTTAGTCAGGACATGGCAGACAAACATCAGGTTCTGCAGGATCCAAACAGAACAACGGGTCAGGGTTTTACTTCACCTTAAAACAGAGGCAGGTTTACATTCTGAGCCAAGACGAGGAACAGTTTGTTTCAACATTTCTGAGGACAAAGTCAAGAAAAATCCGCTTTACACCAAATAATACCATTTAAAAAAAGATTAAATCTAGATGTAGACGTTATGTATAGAACTGAAAATGATTTTCAACACATTTCTTACAAAGACAGCATATTTAGACAAAGATCAGACTTTTTAATTAAATCTGGGAAAAATATTGGAAATTTATTAAATTCATTAAAAAGCTCTCAAAACTTCCAGGAAGTCATAAAATAAGGACGACATTTTTATAATTTTTAGTAAATGTGTTTTGACTAAACTATGTCCTTTAAAACTGATTAAATAGAAATTCTTATTTAGGTCCCAAACATAAATAAAACTGCAGGGGGGCAGTAAATCCCATTATTAATTATTTTGGTTATTTCTTCTCGTTCTGCTCACCTCTAGTTTGTACCGTTATAAAATACTTTTGAATTTTTGTCTTTTTTTTTTACATAAAAAGTTCCTTTTGCATTTGGCTTTAGTTAGCATTTTGGAATGAAATGTGCCTTTTTGCCAGACTTCAGTCAAAATACCTTAATAAAATTTGACCAAAAACGTGTTTAGTGACAAATATTTACTTCCAAATTAAGTTGACAACAACAAGGAGTCTTTTCAAACAACTGAAACCTTAGAATAAATGCACTTATATAAAGTTTTTCACATTGATAGTGTCAAACTGTTCAGAGCTGATGAAAGGAACAAAGAAGGCAATGAAAGGTTTTCAGTCGCAGGGCGAGTTTCAACAGAACCGTTGTTTCCTCAACAAAACTTTAGTCAGAAAACACAAATCGGCCATTTTCTCTATTTTACAGTTTTGTTTTAAAGGGATACTTTTGACAGTTCAACAATTTCTCAAATGTTGACAATAACGTGGTGGTAAATGTCGGAAAGGAGGACATCCGATTATTAAAACTCGCCTCCGAAATCTTCAAATATTAAATATATAAAAAGCACTTATGAGGTCCGAACACCATCGTCCCTCCGGTTGCATTGATAAGAGTTTGTACCTTCTGTACGTCTCAAGGCATCAGTTTTTCTTACAGGAACAAACAAACATAATACATTTTTTACAGTTTAAAATAAAAAAACAAACAAAAAAAAACTGTTTGCTATTTCAGTTGGTAAACTTTAGTCACAGTTATGTTTAAAGTAGCAGGCAGATGGTTAGCATAAAGGTAACATGATGCTGCTTAACAACAATGTGCTTTTTTTTCCCCCCAATAGTGGTCAAAACTAAAAAAGTAAAACATTCAAAAACAATATAGTGGACAAATGTCAGGCTAACCGTTCTCTAGACACTGGCTTTATATTCAACTCCAAAGAAGTCTCAATTCAGTGCAAGAAAATTGAAAATTATTCCTCATGGTGCTCAAAAAATACATACATTACAAAACAAAACTGTTTAGAAATGGAGCAAATACAATAAAAAAGACAAATATGACAAAAAAACATTAGCAAATTACAAAAACGTCACTTTACTTCAGTCGTTTAGCTGCTAGATTTGTAGGGCTAGCTAGAATTTATTCAAAACTTTGTGAACATATGTATTCAGAAGAATAAGGGTAATATTTACACAAACAGAAGTTTGTTTAGTAATCGCAGTTTAGTCGACCCAATCATTATAAAAATATTTTAAAAAAACATCAAATCACCCATTTTGTCAGCCAATAAATGTTTAACAATTAACTTAGTTTTTAAAGTCAAATGTCAAGCAGACAAACATTTTAAATTTAATCAACATTTTAATTTAATTTAATTAAACAGGAGTTAGATTAGCATGTTGCTAAGCTCTTTAAAGAGGTTATGATTATTTAGAATTGGATGAAAGCCATCATATGATCCCCGTTTGCTCACTAAAATTAACATTTTTTGAATTGTCCTATTGTTCAGTAACTCATTCACAATAAAATAAAAAAAGTCTTCAGAATAAACGAGACTGATTTGGGGATGAGGATTAACAGCTGCTGGTGTCTAGGCTCAGCTCCTGAATGCCGTGCAGTGTTTTAGTTTGGGAACACGTCTCAACAAGGCTGACAAAACTTCCCAACACAAACCTGGTAACTTTAATTATGCTGTAAATCTTTTTCACAAGCATGAAGCTAAAGCTCTGAGCAGCACTAAACACCGTTTTTGTTGCACGGTTTAAGGTTGCAATTTGAAATCATCAGCACATGGTGATATATTTGCGATAGCAAGCTGCAGATATGAGATTTAGCACAACTTAAAGCTCTATAGTTGTTGTTCTCAGACGTCTGTTCAGTTTAGTTATGAGTCTCCCGTCTTAAAGTACAAACAAAGCCTTGGATTGTTTAATCTGACTTTATACCCTCAGGATACAGTACGTAAAGAAAAATATTCTAAATGCTTCCCCTCATGAGAACGTTTATACTAAACGCTTTGTTAATTCTTGCGTTTAGGACTTTGGAGTAAAGCCAGTGCCAAGAGTTACAATGTTAGTTCAACACCATGAGTGGTTTTAAAATGGAAGCATGAAGCGTCCACTTGTCAACACATCTGTATGAAAATATTACAAGATTTTAGTGGACAATTAGAAAAAAAAACAAACACTTTCACATGTTCAGGAACTCCATCAGATCAAAACTGAACTTTCAAAGTCCGTTTTTTTTTTCTTTCCTTTTCTGAAACAGATTTGCAGAGCCGCCTCTCCTGATTGGCTGGTATCAGTCAGAGGAATGCGTCTTAACCAATCAGGAGGAAGCATGTTACGATTCGTTAAATATGCAAATATAACATGCTCGTTGAACTGTAACACATTTAGAGAGATAAAAACAAACAGAGATTCTTCCTCATAGACGTTAAATTGTGTCCATGCAGCTCCGTCGCCATTTTTTTGCCTAAAGTGAACATAACCACGTGTTTTTGTTTAGTCGACGCTTTAGATTTGAGTCATTAGCATTAGCTTCTGATTAGCATTTTTACCAGATGTGTTTTGACAGAAAATTAGAGAAAAAGGAATAACAAACTACATATCCTTTTCTGAAATTCAACTTTGACCTTAAATGAGGCAAAAATAAATATTAAAAAGTTGCAGTTTTTCACATCTGCAAAACACAAAAATTATTTGAACATTTAGGGGGCAGAAGATACTTGTAACCAGAAACATATTAAATAGCAAGTAGCATGTTCATTTAAATTCTTGTTTATAAGGGAAAAATATTGTCCAATTATAAAGATATGACTAAAGAGCTCAAAACTCTTATTTTGAAATTAATTTTATTTGATAAGTTTAGCTACAAGCTCACTGGTTTCACCTTTTAAAACTGGATTTTATAAATAAAGCAGTGACTGAAACCATGAGACTTGTTGCCATCATAATAAGGATGACATCCTTTTTAATTAATAATATAATTTATTTGTAAAATTAACATTTTGATCTATTAAATATCTTTTGGAACTATTGATTAGAATCATAAAATTATTATGTTTTTAAAGATAAAAGATCAATAACAGTCAATTTCAAGTAGAATTCTGTAACAGAGTCGCCCTCTGCTGGTCATGATGCAGAATGCAACATTAAATTGGCTTCAGTTTTCAACCAGGGACATCGTGTTTCTTTTTTTCTGCACAGTCTATGGTCACAGTTTGAGTTTTAAGTTCAAGTTGGCACATTTTGTTAGCATGCTAATGTTTATTTCCAAATTTTATCATCATTAGCCTCTGGTGGTTATCATATTGTGTTGTCAAGCTGGACTTCCTTTAAATTATGAGCTCAGATTTTGCAGTTGCAAAACCAGTTTGGTGAAAACACTTAAACATTGAGGATTCAAGTTCAATTGATAAAACTATACTCAAACAAAATTTCAAATTAGGTCTTTTGTTTCTCTCAAAAATCCTGAAAAGTCACGTCTTAGTTCATGTTGTGCTTTGACCATTTAGTGTTTCTGTTCCTCAAGAACAACCACAAATATGAATAAAGTTCCTGGATCAGTCGAGACGCCACAACCAGACGTCCTGCTGGTGTTTGCTGCCCAGTTGGGCCAAATTTTATCTAATAATGATCAGCTGGAACAAGCTGCTGTCATGTTGCTTTTTAAGAACAATGAGATAAAGATACGGCAGAAAGATTTTCCATTTTCTGTGGTTTTTGGTAGTTATTCTTTTCTGTCATCTTCTAAAACTTCTAAACACTTAAGGCTGAGAAATTAATTTCATTTCACCAATTCATAAACACAATTACTGTTTTGTGCAATTTTTTTCTTTACAATGCGACTAACTAAGTCAAAAGTGGCGACAATCCCAGGAGCTTAATGAAGAAAGATGATTGCATTGTTTCCTTCATGATGAAATGATGATGCCCATCAAACCCTTTCAGAAGCGGCGATGCAACCCCCGAACTGACCCGCGAACCAAACAAAAGGCGCACGAGCTGGTTCAGAGTAGAGTGCAGTAAAAGTCCATTAGGTTTAAAATAAATCCATCTCAGGCAACAGCTCAGTCTTTTAAGTCTCTGGCCTTTTTTTTAATATATATAGTGTCTGTTGATCTGGAAAAGTTTCAGATTCTGTACTTTTCAAGATCCTACGCAAAAATCTGATCCAGATTCCAGAAGAATCACAAAATTTAAATCCAGGAAGTCAACGTGGAGCTCCTGGTTTCCATCAGAACGAGGAAAAACTGAAGTCAAAGAAGTCCATTTGAGTAAAACCTGGCCTGAGGGCGTCCCTCCCCGGTATAAACGGGTCACATGATGCCGTTGGTGACGTACTGGAAGGAGTCGTAGAGTTTGGTGGTGATGGAGCGCATGGATCCGTCCACCAGCTGCTCCACCAGCAGCTGGAGCTGCTCCTCCGTCAGGGACATGTGGAAACGCTCCTTCAGGCCACGGATGGTGCTGGAGCCGTGGAAACACAGCAGGTGGGAACCTGGAGAAGTGCAGAAGCAAAGTTAATGTTTTTTTTTTTTTTACTTTTTTAACCTGTGAAAGGAGGATTTACTGAAGCTAGTCGTCGTTACCTTGCTGCATGATCTCAACTATCTGCAGCACTTTCTCCATGTGCTTTCTGGCTGCAATCAAACCCTGCAGCATCAGCATCTTGTAGTAGATAAACATGTCTCCATCGAGACCACCCATCACCTGAAAACATGCAATGAAAGGAGTCAGAGCTGCTGTAATGGCAGTTACAGCAAGGTTCTGCTGATTAAAATCAGGATCTAAATGTCATAAACATACATATCTGAGTGATAATTATAACCAGTATTAAAACAGAAAAAATAAATAAAAACTAAAATAGATAAAGGTCTCATATTCAACAACAGGATCAAGTCAAAACCTTTACTCACGTCTACAAATTCTGATGTGAGTTTGAAGGCCGACGTCTCAAAGCCGAGGTTGCGAGGAGAGCTGGAAAGGATGAAACCGAAGTCGATGTGGATGATGTGGCCTTCGGAGTCCAACAGAATGTTCCCGTTGTGTCTGAAATAAATAAATGTATAAATAAATAAACATCTTAAAGCCAGGGAGTAGCAGGGATGCTCTGATTTAGTTAATTAAAACAACAAGAAGTCTGAAAGGTGATTTATTTTAGGTTTTGTAAGTCTTGTTGTCGTTTCCCCTCTCACCTGTCTTTGACCTGCAGCAGGTAACAGATGAGACTGTACCCGGCGCAGCTCTGGACGAAGTTCCTCTGAGCGGTGAGGAACGCCTCCGTGGTGAAGCTGCCGTGTTCTTGCAGGAAGTAATCCAGCAGAGACAGCTGACTCTGTTTCCTCACCTGACAAAGAAAGAAAAATCAAATCTCAGCTGTGTGCATTTTGTGTAAATAGAAAAGCCGTGTTTTTCCCCAAAATCCTCTGCCTACCTGGTGCAGAGAAACGGCGTTGAGGACGGGCTCGATCATCCCGCTGTCGGAGGACATCACCAGGATCTTGTAAGGTTTGATCCACAGAGGAACTCTCTCCTGCTGCCAGATGGACTGATGAGACAAAATCAGACAAAAAAGGATGAAAACTGTGGTTTATTTGTCTTCACTGAGAAAAACAGACAGCTGAGATTCATAAAATATATTTCAGAAGGATTACATGGAGTAAAGTTCAGGTGTTCCTGTACCTGCAGCTGTTTGAGGACCTGATAGGCCAGCAGCTCCTGCCTCAGGTCGTCTCCACACTTCACAATGACCGACAGCAGCCTCCAGTTAGGAAGATGACCGTACGGAGACGCTTCTCTGATCCGCCTGAACACAAACAGTTACTACAGCAGCAGAATAAAAACAGGCGAGGATTTTTTTTTTCCTTTTCTTCCAGGACCTACCGGACTTTCTCCTCCCAGGGTTCCTTGAGGGCGACAGCTGATGGGTCCTCGGGGTCCCTCTTGAACGTGGTGGGCGTCTGAGCGAGGTTCTCTGACAGGCGGCGTCTGAAATATCAACACACACAGATCAGAACGGATGACATTTCAAAATAAAAGAAAAACAAATAACTGGTTGTTTTTTTGTTGTTGTTTTGTTTTAAAACTTAAATGTAAAAGTTACAATAGCAAAATTGAAAAAAAGGCTACATTTTTTTCCTAGTTTTAAAAAGTTAAAGCTTTATATTTTGTTTGTGCACCATTTGTTTCTTTCTGATGGAACTGGAAATCATCATGTCCTGAACTCCTGGGACGTTATACTTTCACTGAGCACTTTAGAAACGAACAAAAGTCTTATTTAGAGGAAGTCGATCTGACCGTGAACTAAATTGCTTTAATATTCCAAGTTATTGAGTGCAGCCATTGCTAATATCTTTAGGAACGGTTTAAGTTTTTCAGCAGTCTTCTTCCAACCACTATAAACTCTTATTCTTTCATTCATTTCCAGTATTGCCACATATTAAAACAACAACTGCATATTTTATTTCTGATTTAGATAAGCGAAGCAAGAATCAAACTCTGCAGATTTTTTATTAGTTCCATTTTAAATTTAGGTTTTGAAACTCATTATGTGATTTTATTTTGAAACAAAAAAACCAAAGGAACCAGACACAGATTAGACAAAATCAGATCGTTTAGCTGCAGCATGACTACCTGATGTCTCCAGCAGCGATGAACACTGGCTCTTTGCTCTCCAGACTCGTGATGCTGTCCACTGAAAACTGACTGATGTTGTCACTGCTGCTGGTCTGAGTCTCCCCCTGCAACAAACAAACAAACAAACAAAACAAGGTTGTTTGTATTCCTCATGAGGACACGAGAACAATTGAACATTTAATCCAACGAAGCGAGTACCTCCACCTGCAGCTGCCCGATGTCGTCGGTGGCCCAGGCCTCGTCGTCGTTGTCGTAGTTTGGGACGGTGGAGAAACTTCCTGCTCTGTGCTCCGACGTCATGCTGCTGCCGTTAGCCGCCGAGCCGCAGTCCAGGTTCTCTGCAGAGTGGGCCGTGCGGATCCTAGTCTCTGGGATTCGAGCCGGAACGGGAGACGTCTCGAAGCTCTCGCACTCCAAAACCTCCACGTAGATGATGTACGGAGCCTGGAGAGGAAGATGCAGTGTGATCATCCAGACCAATGTCTGCTTCTTGTGTCGTAAGCGGTTAGCTTTTAATGAGTCGCTCACCTTGTCCTTGGAGTTGAGGACCACAGCCTGGGTGTTGGGGACTCTGCAAACATGGTGCTGGTGATCGGCGGTGGGTAACCACACACGGGCGGGGAGCTTGTGATTGAGCAGCGACAGCTCTGAGATCAGCCGCTGCGTCTTCTGTTCTTTGGTCGGCAGCGTGGCCAGACGCTTCCCGATCCCGAACAGGGACTTGACAAACTCCCTCTGAGGACGAAGACGCTCCGGCTGCAAACAGACACAAAACTGTAGTTATTTGAAAGGTTTTATTCATGTTTTTATTCCTCCACAAGTGTTTTTCATTTGTTAGCCTCAAAATGTCACAACATTTTAAAGCAATATAGTCTATTAACCAGGTTTAAACCTGACAAACAAGTTGATTTGCATGTTTGTGAATAAAAATAATTCTCAGACAGTAGCTCAGGTCACATGACCACCAAGCCACACCCGGGGGCAGCTGTGTGAACCAGGATTAGGGTCTTAAAAGGGATTTAACATCAGTTTTCAGCATCACAAACCTGTGTCTCGCCTTACTCAAGTCTATCGCTGTGGAAAGTTATTCTAAGAATCCAACCTGCTCCAGAACAGGTTCAGAGACACGCAACAGCCCCTCCCCCCTCAACCAATCACTTCTTGAAGAAAATGAAAATATGTTTAAAAAAGAAAACAATGAGGAGTGACAATCTTTTCCCGTATGACTTTCACTGAGATGAAAGATTTCTCAGAAAAACTGAATATTTGTCTTTAGTAGCCTAACGGTAAATCAGAAACGGGTTTATTTAGAGTTATGTAAAAACTGAATCTACTACTTTTTATGATCAAACTTAAGTTTTCTCATCTCATAACAAATTAAACTGTGTACAGTGCTTCAAAGTCTCACAAACCGCTGCTCAGTTCAAGAACTTTAACATTTTTGAGCCTAAATGAAAAACAAAAAAACTCTCAAACTCATGAGATTCAGAAATAGATCGAGTAAACTTCATATTTGTTACTGGGGATGAAAAAACATTTACTAAACAAGGACTGCGTCTTAAATTAAGGTTGAAAGTGCAGACTTAAATCATGAATATTTTAAATGGAATCTGGAGCTCTCACTTTGCTTTTGTATCTGTAGCCTCTGGCTGTAAGCCGACACTCATCTCAACCCTCCGTCCATCCCTCCCTCCTCACACTTCCTGCCCTTCCAGTCACCATGACAACCCGCTCTTCCACAATAACTCAAACGGGCTTTTGTTTCGCCACGTTGTGTCGTGTTTCCACATTGTGCTGCTCGGTAAGAGTCACTTCTTCTCTCTGTGTTGCGGACAGACGGGGAAGACGGAAGTTTTAGGTTAAACTTCTGCCTTTTGTGCCAACGATGAATTTGTCAACCAGAGGAAGCAGAACAATTGAACTCAAGTTGCAAAGCATCCAATGAACAATTTCAATTCGGCTTTGTGCAATATTCCATACAAATTGTCCAAACCTTCAGTTACTGCTGCATTCTGGGTACGTTTGCCCGATCAGCTGATTACACATGACATGCATAACTTATCTAAAGCCAGATGGAAGGAAGGAGCGGGGACTTCCTGAAGCCTGACTGTAACCAGATAGTGATGTTCGAAGCGGTTTCTGATACCATCTCTACGTGTGTCGCTGTGAGCAGCCAGAACAGCTCGTTTGTCCTGAAATCGGGCTTCACCTTTACCCCAAACGGTATCCATTACCGTGCAGCTGCACTGGGCTTCTGCTGCAGGTTGAACGAGATGAGCCGACAGGAAGACGGAGGTCTTCAGCTATTGTCTTTCATTGCAGCAGACATTTTATTGGACTGTTGGGGGCACAGCTGCGATGTGTAAGACGCAGCTTGAGTTGCTGATCTAGAAGCATTCCTGTTTTCTTTACTCTCAGCTCGCCAAGTTTAAACTCTTCCGGTCTGTAATCTATTGATCATCTGAACATAAGGAACTGCTCTGCAGAGGTCTTCAATTTATTTAAATGTCCTAAAATATAAAGTATCTGTGTAAAGCTGCATTACATCCAATTTCCCTCTGGGATTAATAAAGTATTTTTGAATTAAATTGAATTTGAGTTTAATACATGCTGTATAAAATGTAAATAAAAACAGAATGCATATATTTTATTCAGAATGAAACTCATAAGTTGTAACTAAGAAATCATAGTTTTGTTTTGTTTTTTACAATAGATAATTTGAATTTTATGGTAGCAACACATCATTAAAGTCAGGTCAGTTTTTATTTTTATGATAAAAGCCTATCTAGAGACTTGCATTGCAAGTTAGCCTAGGCTAATACTTGACTTGTCCCTATACAAACGAGCAATAAATGAAATGAAGAGCATTTTGTAACTACCATAAGTTATTTAAATACAGATCAATAAGAGGTCTGGGTATAAAAGTGAATTTTAGAGGCTGAATCTCTAAGAAGTAAAGATGAGAAGAGGTTTACCATGTCAAAAATAAAAAAATAAAAAGATAGAATTGCCTAAATTCAATTTTTGTGAATAAAATAGAAGTTTGAGATTCTCTATTTCTATTTATATTTTACAAAACGTTCCAACTCTTTTTGAAGTTGGGATTGTTTTTAATCTCCGCTTCATATTCCAAGAATCCATCCCAGATTCTTTTTCCCCTCTAATTCAGCTGAAGGAACAACAAGATCAAAATCAAACAGTGAGCCTTTTCTTGTAGTTTTTCTTATCAAAAGTTCACAAGTTCAGCAGCAGAAAATAAAAGTTTTTCCAGTGCAGGATTTCTCTGTTAGAACATACCAGCAGCTGGAAAACACCATCAAACTAGAGAGACAGTTTGTTTTGAAGTTTTTTTTTTCCTTTTTCTGGTTAATATTCCATCACATCATCAGGATCTGATCCAGCAGAGAGGCTCAGTCTTCATGTGACTGAAGCTGCCAGCCAGGAATGTGAAAGCTGACTGCAGCGCTGAAAACCCACATTTATCTCTCAATTTTTCTGCTGTAATCCGAACTGAAAACCAGTTCTCTCCGTCTCAGCTGACTTGTCTCAGCCGATCAGTGTGAAAACAAGAGCAGCAGCACGTTTTATCTGCGAAAACGGAGCGGAAAACCATGACGGCATCGAAATTCAAACTCTCTGAACAGCTTTTCTTGTCGTTTTGAGATTAATTTTAAAGAAACATGTCAAATGAAGGACTTGTTTTACGATGTTATTGTTAGTTTTTGGTCTGGCTTCACCAATCATCTACAAATACCGAGGTCAAAAACAACCAGATGGATTTAGGCGTTCCAAAATCTAAAACAATAAGACCTCATGCTGCTCCTGTCTTACATTCTATAAAATAATTCTCCATTTTATAGAAGAAGATCTGTCTTATTATAATAACAGATAACAATCAGTTTGAGAAAAACTCACTCAAAATAAAAAGCACCCCGCCAACGCTCTGTTTAAACTGCGAATAACGAGGATGTATTTGAGGTTGTTTTATTCAAAACGGACGGAAGTTGCACATTTAGGCCCAATCTGCTTTCGCCCACGTGTCACTAAACAATCAGAGTCTTCTTCTACGACAGAGAGCGACAAAACCCACAAAAGATGTTGAGCACGAGACAAAAGAATTGAAAAAATAAGAAATACAATATGCAGAAAACACAAAATATAAATACATTTCCTGACATAGTTTATGATTTGGAATTCTACAGGAATATAATGTTATAAACTATGTTTTTAGTTTAGTTTTTTGCTCTTTAAGACTTCAGATGGATTAACTGGTAAAGTGCTGCAGGCCTCAGACGCTCAGAGGCGCCGACAGCCACAGATAGTCATCTACAATCCTTTGAGCTGTTTAATTACTTTAAAAATGTCATTATCTAACCTCAGATCACATCATCAGCAAAAGGTGTGTCCTGTTGGTAAATTATCAGATCCAGAGGTTGAGGAAAGAACTGAATCCTAAAAGTCAAACTTCTTTTAGCTGAGAAATGTTACCTTTTAAGTAAAGAATTTCAGAAATAATTTGTTTCAGTTCTTCTCATCAGTCTGTTCCCACCTAAAAACTTCACCGTTCTAATCTGCTCCTCACCTCCTCATGGACTGCCTCCACCTTCGGGTTACTCCCCGTCCGTCTGAGGCCGGCGCTGGTCCCACTGCTCACCAAGGTGGCGTCTGACTTGGACCTCTGATGGGTTCTCCTGGTCGGGGAAACGAACACCTCCCCCTGATCGGAGCCGTCTGGGACGGGGCCGAACATGAACGTGGAGGCGGAGGGGTCCACGTTGCTGCTGTTGTGCCTGCGGTGGCAGCGGCGGTGGGGCGGCGAGGACAGCGGACTGTCAGAGACCGAAACGGATCGGGTCGCCTCGGCGGGAGGACCCAGAGGTTTGAGTTCATCTGACAGGATGAGCTTTCGCAGTTTGGTGCCTCTGGAGTGACGCTGCGTGGAGATGTGCATGTCGGAGGAGTAGGCGCCCAGCAGCCAGGCCGACAGCAGAGAGAAGGTGATGCTCGATTTGCAGCGATGGATCTGAGACACAAATCTTCACGTTAACTTCCTAAACCAAAACAGGAACGTCACCTGGTGCTGCGATAACTAACACTAATGTGTGTGGACTCACCAGGTAGGGTCTGATGGCATCCCCCACCTCCGTGTCCATGTGCACGTACATGTTCAGGAGCTGCGGCAGGTAAAAGTCCACCTCGCTGTCGGGGAAACTGAAGAGGCGGTTTCCGATGTACGCCTGCACCCCCGGCTCCTTCGACTTGTACAGGTAAGAAATCGCCATGGAGACGTCAAACAGCTTGGATTCGAAGAGGCGCAGCAGCCAGGACTGTTTAGACGTCGCCTGCGAGGAAGACTCCAAACCGGCTACAGACGAGGGGTCTTGCTGAGTTTTAGCTGCGTCTTTCTGTCTATCGTCCTCATTCTCATCTTCCTCTCTGATGGAGCTCGTCTCGGGGTTGATGTGCCACTGTGGACTGCAGTGATCCGGGACATCTGCGTAGCTTTGTTGTTGTTGTTGTTTTTGGTCATCTTGTTGCTGCTTATTGTCCAGCATTTTTACTTTAAGAAGCACTTCCTGGCAGGCCTTGAACGCCACCTCCGGATCGATCACTGGAGGCAGAAAACAAACGAGTCGGACAAAAAAAACAGAACAAGATATTGAGAGACAAACACTTGAAACAGTTGAGTTTGAGCGGTCCTGCCTTGTTATTACCTGGGTCGATCCCCAGGTCCATCTCCATGGCATCCTCCGAGATGACATCCAACAGAGGACTGGGCCCTCGCTGCTCGCCGCCACTCGACACGCCGCTGCCGATGCCCTCGCTGGCACTGCTGCTGGCGATGCTGCCGGTGCTGCCGATGCTCCCGCTCGGACTGGAGCTGCGAGGGCTGGCGCTGGGGGAGGACGGCTGCTCGCCATGGGGGGGCGGGGGAAGCTGCAGCTGGGGTCGGGGATGATGATGATGATGGTGACGGTGATGGTGGTGATTGGGGCAGTCTGAGGAGCTCTCAGAGCAGGAAGATGATGATGAAGAGGAGGAGGTGGAGGAGGCGCTGGAGGGTGAGGAGGGGCAGGAGAACGTGGTGGGAGATGAGGAGGAGGCTGGAGGAGGTGGAGCGGAGTGGGAGGGGCTAAGGTGGAGTGGTTGGAGAGCTGGGGACAGGGAGACTTCTGTGTCGGCCATTTTGGAAGGAAGGCCTATAAAATGAGCAAAAAGTAAATTTATTATATATTGATAATCTTTAAATGATTTTTTCTGTTTTGTTCCTTTTAATTTTTTTTTTACACCCGTTTTATTTCCTGTTAGAAACACTACAACACTGTCTCTGAGCCAGTGAGTTTTATTAGAAGGAAGAGCTTTGAGGACAGATTGGCGAGCAGCCAGGCGTGTGAGTTATTAAAATAAACCCAAACCAGCACACACAAAACGTTTTCACTGACTGCACTTCAGTAATCATTAAGCAGGCTAGGTCATTGTTTCTGCAGACAATAATCCTGTTTTCTGTTGTTTTTGTTTTGGAGGTTCTGCAAAACCTATGATTTAGCCATGCAGCGCGGAGGTGTGACAGGAAGTCCTCTCCGTGTTGGCGAGCTGTCTGTGTGACGCAGGCGATGTGCATCATCATCATCATCTCTGCCAGCCTGCAGCCCAAGGAGGCGTCCCGTTTCTATTTATATCCAGACTCAGCTTCACGTTGACAGATTTTTCTTCACAATTTATTTAATTACAAAACATTTTGCTTTCCCGAAAAAAAGACTGCATTTTTGTTCCCTCAATTATTTTTATATAGTTTCTAAGAAGATGCTTTTTTAAAATCATTTTCCATTAAAAAAAAAAAAAAGGGGAGTAGGAAAGAACAAAATAAAAGCACCTGTACAAACTAAGCATCACTGGCAGTTGGACACAATATGTTACAGAAAACACAGTATAAGAAGAACCTTAATTAAAAAGACCAAATTTTAACTCCTCCGTTCTACTGGTTGATAGAATGTTTCCGACTTTCGTAATCCCGTGGAATGACCAGCTGAATCTAACGTGAACTCGTCTTTAATTTCAGTTTTGACCTCGAGCCTTCTGACTGCACCCAGCTGAACATGAGATCACCACACCGCAGAGACAGTGAGCATTAACACGCTGGTGATGGATTCCAGATGTGGATGCCGAGGAGGAGGTTGTTGCCAAGACAACAATGTTTACGTGAAAGGAGCATGCGCTGTAAATTTTTCTGTTTTTTTGTTGTTATTGTTGCTCTGCTCCATCAGAGCTGAAAATCTGTTTCTGATTGTCACTCTGATCTGTGTTTACAGCTCCTTTGTGACATCTCAGGCGGGTCTCTAATCCGATCGGTCGGTACTGTATTGTTTCATTTAACTCTTTCATGAAGATGTTCCAATTTGAAACTTGCGATGAAAGAGCTGAAAATCTGCTTTTCTTTTGGGAGAGGAGAAAGAGAATAAACCGAAACTTGCCACATCTGGGAAGCTTCAACCTGTTTCCTTTGAGTTTTAATCAATCAATTCTTCAGTGACACTTCCGAAAGCTTGTAGGTGACAAACTGTATAATGTTCAAATTTTTCCCCCTCAGTCGTTACAAGTAGGGGTGTATTGATGGCTCAGCATCAGAGAAACCAGACTGTTTTTAAACAAGTCAAGAAAACACAACCATCTCCTACTGAGTATTCACAACATATTCATGGTTCTTTGAATTAGGAAGAACCAAAATGAAATAAAGTAAATAATTTAACCTGACATTTAAAATCAACATCACTCACCAAAAAACACCCGTGTTAAACGTCAAAACAGCTAAAATTAAAAGAAGAAAAAGAACAGATTCTGTTTCTTCCAAAAAAAAAAAAACTGGCAAATGCAAGACAAAAAATAATTACGCAATTTTTACCAGCATATTACATATCTGAAGACGGAAGTTTCTAACATTTCTTGAGTTAAACTTGGTTAAACAATAGGACTGCTTTGACCTCAGCTGAAACAGAAGGAAACAGCTTAAAGGTCAGGGAAGCTGATTTTAACACAAAGTCAGTGAATGCAGCAGTGACCGACTGATGGAGAAGAAACGTGGACATTTCAGGGCAAAGTGTGAAGTTTATCAGCAAACTTTAAAACGCAGACACAGTGGTGCAACAATGTGTCAGGTTTATCTTTCAGCAGCAAAAAGAAAAAAGATCTATATATGTTTGGTGAGATGGTTGTGTTTCAGGCTTTGCTGTGCTAAAACATTAATTATTAAGCAAATAATGCTATATAATAGCATTGGATGGAAATCTTGTTCATTGTGCAAAACTTATTTTTCTCAGATTTTATACTGTTCCCCAAAAAAACCTTAAACGCCTCATTTTTAGTGAGACCATTACAAATATATGAGTAGATGGGTGAGTGGATAGATAGATTTCTTTTGTAATAATACAGGAGGCTGCCAACAGGACGAAGAGGAGGAGGAGAGCCGCTCCCTCCTGATGAAAACAAACTGAAGGAAGGAGGACGGGAGCCGGGCAGCAACAGGCCCACGACGGGGCATTTAACACCACTGCGGCCGACAATAACACACTACTAACGGCTGTTTTAAAAGGAACAAACACGAACAAAACGAAAATATAAACCACAAAGGGGTAAAAAGTGAAAATAGCTAGGAAAATCACGGGACTTACCCGGCTAACAGCGCCTCCGGTTCAAAAGCTCCGACACTCGAGGCGGAATCCAGTTTCAGTCGCGGTTCTGTCCCAATTGAGTCCGGATGTTTAGTCCAGGTTTTAGTGTAAGGGGGTTTAGTCCGAGTTTTTACGGTCGGACACGGTCCATGATGTCGTCCCCGATAAATTGTGGCCAGGCCGCTCTCGGCTTGGTCTGCTTTAAAGCAGCAGTGACGCAACATCCGTAAAGACAGACGCAGTGCGTAACTTTTAGAACTTCCGGCAAAGCTTTGCAAAACAAAAGCATGAAAGAAACTGCATGATAGCTCCTTTCAGGAAGTAAAACCAGAGTTGTAAAGTAACAAGTACAATTACTTTGTAGTAAACTCGTGTAGAAAATTTGGTTATCTGTACTTTACTCGAGTAATTATTTTTCTGACAACTTTTACTTCTACTTCTTACATTTTCATGCAATTGTCCTTACATTTCATTTAGTAAACAAATGGTAAGAAATAGAAAGTTACTTCTATTTAATTTTGACTTGTTTTCATTTTGGATTGTAACTGTAAAAAGAAAAAACTATCCAAATAAACTGTGCCTCCCAGACAGAGTGAATTTAACTCTGGTTGGATGAAAAGTATACCATTCTGACACCCTACTGGTTTGTACAATTCATCAGACTTGTGTGATACAAATTACATCACACTCCAGCTGGACATACCAGATGTATGAAGATGAATGTGGCAGAGATATACATGCACCTGAAACAGCAAAACTAGTGCATCCAAATTTTTTAAACGTTAACATTTTAATACTAAATTATAGTCATTATGGCCTTTAAAAAAATGTTTTTAGGGAAGTCACCTCTTAATAAATGTCATTTTGGAAATTCTGACTGCTGACTTTTAATCAATACTTTCACTTTTAATATCTGAAAACTTTTCAGATATTTTTAGAAGAGACTTTGACTTTTACCAATCACTTTTAGGTACTTTATACAAGACTGAGTCAAACCCTTATCTTTAAATTGACGAGCCATGACCCAAAGTGCTACAGTTTCTCTGCATCCACAAGTACAATGACAACATCTGCATAAGGCCAAATTAACATTTTTACTGATTTTATCATTTGAAACAACAAAAAGCAAACAATGCAAAGGTCAAAATATTAGCCCCCTGACAATTAATAATCAATTGTGTAGACTTTCTAATCCAAAACTGACAACAACCTCTTATGACAATTTCTAAATAAATTGGTGTCTAGCCTGAGTGATTTTATCCCATTCTTCCAAAGTAATTTAAAATGGCAGCATATTTTTCTTCTTTAAGATGAGCATCCAGTTATCCTCTGTCTGAGGTCCAGACTGGTTTCTTTATTTTTGCCCTGATGACATCAAGAGCAACTCTAGTCACATTTGATAAAGTGGTCAGGTGACACTGCCTCTTAGAGTCATTTAAATAAGATTCAGTTCCAATTAATCGCTCATATAGCTACTTGCAAACATTGTTTAAAAATATTTTTTACTTTTTGTCTCAGAACATTTATCGAATTTTATAATATTCTTCTTATAAGCATTTGAATTTGTTAATGACAGCGCTTAATGTTTTATTTTGAAGTCCAAATGACGTCAGTTCCGGTGACCTGATTGAGAAGCTGGTTATGGTCTTGTTTCCGTCTGGACCAAAACAGTCATCCTTGCTTCCCACTCAGTCCTTTCTCTAAATTTCACGCCAAAGCTTTTATTTCAGGTTGAATAATATTTGACAGTAAAAACTGAAAAAAATTAATTTATTAATTAAACAACTACTTTTCACCTGTATTATATAGAGAAAATAATATTGTATAAAATATTTGGTAGTGACATATAATACAGACAGGTACTTTACAGGTATAATACATACCTGTACTTACCTGACCCTTATTAGGTATGTACCTGATATTTACAGAGTATGTACTAAATAAGTCCAGCGTTCACATATTCAGTACCATTACCATTAGGTATCCTGTAAGTACCAAGTCAGTACCCACTAGTGATCAGATACATATAGTATCTAATAAATACCAGGCACCTAAATGGTAAGAAGCAGGTAAGTATCCAGTACATACCAGCAAGGTATACATTCACTTTGTACCAGGTACTTATGCGGTAACAAGTAAGTATCCACTAAATACCAAGTAAATACTGGTAAATATCAGGTAAGCACCAGCTAGGTAAGTGCTGGGTTGTATTATGTATTGCTACTGAATATTTCCTAATAATTCTACAAAATAAAAGCACAAGAAAAAAAAAGACAAACATACAATACCAGAAAAAGAAGGAAAGACAGAAGAACCATCAGAGTTTAAATGAACGTCACGTTATTTATTCCATGAATGTAGGAAAATAGATTCACATTAATGTTTGGGCTTCTCTCATCCATCATTTTTTCATTTCACAAAAAAAAAAAAAAAACAGGGAAAAGTAAAGATGCATGTCACTCACAACTTTTTTCAATCCAAAATCAAAATGTGTTTATTTTAAACTCCCACTTTTAGCAGTAAAGTGCAAAACAACACAAAGCCAGCAGATTACAGATAAAAACAAACATTTAGAGGTGAGGATACAGAAAAAAACCAGCCACAGGAAAAAAAAAAACAAACAGAAAAACATGCAAGAAGCTGGCAGTGATTTTTAAAACAATAAAATAAAGTTTAAAAGATAATCAGAACAACAGTTAGGAGGAAGAAAAACATCATGTTAACAAGCTGTACAGAAAAAACTGAAAACCAAACAACGAACAGGGAATTTATGACTCGCCGTAGTTGAACAGAAAACAAAGAAAAGTAGCCTGGTGTCAAAAATCCAAGAGTTTTCAGTGAGTTTGCAAACATCTCTTTTTCCATCAAACCAAGAGCGCACCATCTTGACATAAACTGTAGGGTTGACCAGGATCAGCTCAGACAAACACCTCATCATCTTCATCACTTCACCTTTTATTCCATGTCGGAAGCTTTAATCTGGCTTTTAATTCTTTTTTTTTTTCCCCCTTTTTGGTCATTTCATCTGGGGATTAAATATTTTCTAATTTTAATAAAGGTTGTCATCATCAAACTTTGAAAAAAAATGTTTAGATTTCATATTATTTTACTAAACTCAGCTTAAATCACTGCTGATCCAGATCATAAACATTACATTAAATCTAGTTCAACTCCTCAAGCTCAGATAAAAATTATTTTTACCTCAAGTGTCAGAAAAATATACTTTTAAAAACATAATCTTCAATCTAAACTTTAATAAATACTGCAACTCATTCCCGTAAAAAAAAACCAAAAAACAACAGGAACAGGAACAGGAAGTGACATCAGAGTGTTTCGTTTGATTCAGTCTGATCCTTCGGCGTCAACGATCAAAATACCCGAATCCCGATTTATTATGTTTGCTCATCTGACCCGTTTTCTGGTTTGCTTGTTTGAGCAACATGGCTCCACAGTGAAAATTTTCCTACAGCTAACTCCACTAACCTGACCTCGTTTCCCAAAGCAGGGCCAAAGCAGGGCCGAAGTAGGCCAAACTGGACCAAAGCGACGCAAACTGGGTCAGTCGAAAGGTTGAAGAATTTCCTATATGGAAGCTTATTAGGTTTTACATGACCCAAGCTGTATCAAATCTTGACTTACAAACTCCCAACAAAACTTCAATCCAGTAGGTTCACTTTGGACAAATCTGAACCATTAAAACGCTTTAAACCACTCAAAACTGGTTTCAATTTCATGTAATTCCACCCATCGGATGGTTCATATAAAACCCAACTTCCACAGTCAACACTGACTGATTTCAACTCAGTCCTTTAAATATTCTATCTAAACATAGGGTTTAAATAGTCCACGTTTGGGCACAGTTTCATAAAAGAGTTTAACTGGAGGCTATAGGCTGACTTGGTCTAAACGAGGGGTGTCCAATCCTGGTCTTTGGGGACCACAATCCTCTATGTTTTAGGTTTGAATAAATAGTGGTTAATAGGATTCTGCAGAACTTAAAGATCTGCTAAAAAAGTTAAGTCAACCACTGGGTCAGTTGTGTTGGAGCAGGGAAACAACAAAAACATGCAGGATGGTGGCCCTCGAGGACCAAACCAACACTGAAATTTGACTTTTAAGGCTCTCTAGATATCAAGAGTCTGTTGCCAAGCTCCATGGGTCACATCTAGTCATTTCTCCATGAACCATTTATCATGTCGTTTTGGTGCAAACATCCACTTGGCTGCTCAAGCCTCTTCTAAACATTTACACAGCAGCCAGTGCAAAACATGCTTGTTCAGACGAGTCGGCGACAGATCTAAATGTGGATTTGTGTAAATTTGGGATGATTTCTTAACATTTATGAACTATTTTTCACCAATCAGAGTCAACAAGAAATGATTGAAGTTAAATTTGAGTGGCCTTCAACTCCTCTTTTTGTCAAATATTTTCCAGTTTGATTTGTTTGGTCCAGTGGGTCCTGCAGAAGGAAACAGCTGCTGCATATCCTCAGGTTCCTGTCTGAACCTTTTACACGTATGTCAAACCACTAAAAAGCAACATTTCACCTCCAGTTCAGCAACGTCTGTCTCTGGATTTTGGTAACAAAACTGGTAACAGTCTCATGTTACGAGATTTAAATTTATAACGTCAAAAATATAAAACATATGACTGATAGAAGAATCTGAAATAATAAATTTCTTAATATTCAGATATAATTTAGACTTCTAGCCCTGTTTCCTGACTCCTAAATCAGGAACAAATTTCAAGTAAGCACTTTTAGTCTAAAAATGTTCCAATATTAGTCCAAAGTTAAGCTATCTGTGAGCAATTCAGACCTTAGTTAAAAACTGGAGCCAAATCATTAATGCCTCATTAGTCCTGTGATAAATTCTAAAAGCTGAATCAAATCTTTCACATAAACTTTGTGTTCTTTGACCCAAACATGAAGCCGTTTGTCCAACAAACAGAAACGTAAACTGGACAGAGTTAGACTAAAGTTCAGGTCACGTGACTTAAGCAAACATCTCCAAGGCTGCCCTAGAATATGGTTTAAATACTGTATATATGTTGTGAAAAGCATTTTGTTCTGGCTTTTACAGAAGTGAAATGTTGCTCGTCACCTTCAATTACTGCAACTTTTATAGAACAGAGGATTTTTTTTAGTCTTACTTGCTAGACTTTTTTACTGAGCACAGTATAATAGTTAAAACAAGGATTATTACTCTGACCAATATTTTATTTTATGTTTTTCAATAAAAAATAGAGCCAGCAGCTGTCGGCCTCTAGCAGAGTAAAAGCGTAAAGCAGAATGTTAATATACTCATTAATACTTAACAGTGTGTTTTCTCAAATACAATTAGTTCAAAACATATAAAAACTCTCAACAGTGCAACATTTGTTTCAGGTCTGTCTGAAAAATAACCTATTTCAGAGGCTAAAGGAAAACCGGGACGTTTTAATGTTTTTTCCAGTGAATGGAAAGATGTAACATGTTGGTTTAGTTTAAAAGTCATTTTAGTGCTTTTTTTATTTAGAAACTGTGCTGGGTACTGCTAAAACTCACTTCCCCATAATGCAACAGGGATAATCTTAACAGTCTGAACGTTCCCGGGTCCCTTTAACTGGTCTGAAGTCCTCATCTGGCCAAACAGATAGAAACAAGAACACACAGCTGCATCCACTTCTTAAATCACATAAGTCCACAAACTTTTTTTTTTATACAATTCTGTGATCACAAAATGGACGACAGCAAGGACAGACATGGATGTCGAGCCCTACGGTGTGTAGCACCAACGATGAAGAAGACGTCCTCTCATGGAGCGAGAGGACATTCGGCAGAGGTGAAAAACTTTGAGTCAGCAATGTGACATTTCCATCATGGCAGGAGGGAGAAACTGTCCCTCCAGCTAAAGGAGGCTGTTTCCTCTTCCTCCCTATTTTTAAACATTACCTGAGAGAAAGTAAACTTCTAAAATGGTTTAAAACAAACCTCTCATTATTGATAAATCCTGTGCAAGAGTACAATACAAAGAGTTTAAATCAAAGACATTAAAGATATTCTGAAAGATAAATAGAATATTTTCATGAACAATCAAAATCATAATTTTTATTAAGTTACTTTGACACAAATAGCAGAAAACGTTGAGTGAAATGCATCAAATCTAAAAGTCTAGTAAAGTAATAGAGTTTTTTAATCGTTAAAAGTGGTATCTCACTGGGTTGATGCTGTTAAACTTTTGTTAGGGTTTATTGTGAGGCTGTCGCTTGAGTTTTAAATGTGTTCAAACTAAATTGAGCAACAAATTTTCCCAAAAGAGTAGAAACACTTTTCAGTTTTTCTGTGGGTGTGTAAAACCCTTCTACATTTGTTGCAGATGTCTTCAAGCTGTCTCAAACTGACCTAAACTTCGGAGCCAGAGTCTCAAACGTATCTTAAACCCTGCTTAATTCTATTGCTGGTGTCACCAAACCTTTCTAATGTCCTCACTGGCGTCTCCAGCCAGTCTTATAAATGCTGAAGTTCAAATTGTCCAAATCGCAGCAGCTTCTCTTTCAGCGGGTGCTAAAACAGTAAACACATTACTCTGGTTTTTGCTTCTGTCTACTGGCTTCTCATCCACTTTCAGATTGATTTTAAGATTTATTGCTTGTTTTAAGAGTTTTAAATGGTCCTGCTCTATCAGTTTTATGTCATGTCCTTATTTACACTCCAATAAAAGAACTCTGCTCTACCAAACACTTTCTCTCAGATGTTCCATATTAAACTATAAAAATAATCCACATCTGTGGAAGGCTACAGGCCCAAATATCCAGGTCTAATTGTCACATAAATAATACATTATAGATGCAGAAAAACTGCCTTTACTTTCATTTTAAAAGTGTACTCAAGTAAATTATGGGGGCAGCTGCTGAAGCAGTTACAATGTGGGCAACAAAGTGTTATTTTCAAAAACAGTCAGTGGAAAGATGGCAGCACGGCTCGCTGATCACAAACACTCAGAATTCATTGAAACTACATCATAAATTATTTACTTTTCCACAGTTTTTAGTCAGCAGCAGTCACAGCCCAGTGAGATGCTTCCTTAAAAGACTCCAAATTTAACTTGCAATTTTTTTCCATCAAACAGAAGCTCTGGTTTCCAACTCCCTAATCCTTCTGGAGGTTTGTCCTATGTCTGAGCTGTAAAATACGTTAAAATTAAGGCCAGGAGATGATTGCTGTCCAGCAGAAACAATCCAGGTCGTGTCACATTGCTGACTAGAACCGAGCTGCAGAGGCGAGCTCAAAGAGGTGACTGAAAGTAGTGCAAAGGGCGCATGGCGACACACAACAGGTAAGCCAACTAACAGGTTAATCATGTAGTCTACAATTTTAGTGCTACAGAAGCAGATAACCCCTATTTGTAATTTATTTCTACTGCATCTTAACATATTAGTGCTACGTCACAGAAATCTTTGTGCTTTGCTCTTTAGTGCCTGAAGCTGTTTTTCCAGCAGTTGGGAACAGATTTTCCCTCCACTCCTGCTGTTTCTCTCATCTGTTTTCATCAAGAACGCTGCAGCAGGTTAGCACATCACCACATGTTGTCATCGAAAAAAGAAATGGTTTGGGAGGACTCAGTCGGGTCTGGTTGGGATGCTTTGGATCTGAAGTCACACCGTTTAAACACAGTATTGACTTATATTTAACAAGAATTTAAAAACTTTACATTAATCGCAGGATTTAAGTTAAGAGATTTTTTTTTAATCTGTGCAACAGCAGAGGCTAAATAAATTAAGGTTTGTTACAAGCAGGATAGTTTCAAAACCAGATATAAAATGGAAATTTTTGCTTTAATTGCTGGTAGAATATTTGTTCCATGTGGACATAAAGATGGCAGATTCCCATTTTTTTGTTTTTGTGCTATGTTACACTAACAGCTGATGCATAAAACCTCATATTTAACAGTCTGACAGTAAAAGTGGCACTAAAAATAAGTAAATAAGTGTTTTTGATTCAGTTTTATTCTTTTTTCTATTCTTGCTAAACAGGCAGTAAAACAGAAAACAGACCCGACTTGAGTTGTTTTAGTTTAGGATTAATTATAAAACATTTATGATTCTGGTCAAACTGTGGTTTTCTGGACGAATCTTATGAACTATTTTGATTTCTTTAAAAAGTCACATGCATTTTTTTTTAAAAATGACGAATTTTACACAATATATTATTTTGGGTGATTTGTTATTTTAAATGTTAATTCTTTTTTTTTTCTTTTTTGACAGATAAAAATACAAAGCTGTTTCGAACAGAGAAAGTCTTTAAAAAAAGAGAGCAGAACCGAGCTTTGATTCACATCTTGGACTTTAAGTTTCCAGAAGTCTCTGGTTGCGTCTCAAAATATAAAAGTGTTTTTTTTTTGTAGCTCAGGTTTTGAGCTTACTTTTCCAACAGTTTCATTTGGTGAATCAAAGCTGGGTTCTTTTTAAGGGTTTGTTTTTTTTAGCACAGAGAACCTTTTCAAGGTTCTGACCCGTACGTACCTTCGGTCTTTACCGACTCCATCCTGGGCCTGACTCAACACTTTAACACGTCTCCTTTCCTCGTTCACAGCTCCCCTCCCTCCTATGGATTATACATTGTTTAGGTTTTGCTCTTTTTTTTTTTTTTACATGAAGCACTGCAGCTAACGAACAAATCTCAGTACAGAACAGTTTTTTAGAGCGAGTTAACAAGAAGGAAGGAAGGGAAGAGAGGAAAGTGGTTCTGGTTTCGACCACCCGTGACACACAGACAAACATGCGTTTAAAGAACCACGGGTTTCTAACGGCGGTCAGGCAGTGTACAAGTGGAGGCGATGGAAGGACAGAGTGTTGACGATGTTTTGGCTTCATTTATCCTGCCTGATTGGCTCTTTGCAGCAGCCAATCTGGGATTTCCACCATTAAGGAGGAGGAGAGGTAAAGGGGCGGGGCTTTTAGCAGGTGAGGTAAAAGGTGATTTAAAAAAAAAGACCAGAGGAGAGTTGATAAAAGCTAAAGTCCTTCTTTTTTTGATGAGACACTCCTTCCGTCTTCATCATCCTCAAGTGTCACCACCACAGAGGGGAAACTGGAGTGGGAGGAGACCGGAGCAGTGGAGGAGGAGGGAGGAAAGCTGACATTCAGATCCACAGGCGTCAGCGTGATCTCCACCTCGCCTTGCTCCTCCTGCAGGGTGGGCAGAGTAAAAGTGGGTGAGTGGAGCTGCGGAGGAGCCGTGCTGTTGTTGTTGTTGCTCGGCCTCGGAGCTTTCTGGATTACCTCCACCATCTGGGTTCGTCCTGGCGAGGCCAGCTCCCAGCCCGGGTTCCCCGGACTCTGGAACACCAGGAGCGGCCTGCTGTGGGGGTCCAGCTCAGCCGTCCCGCCCGTTTGACACTGCACCACCACCCCGCGGTGCTCCAGCAACCGATGAGCCGGGTCTGACACTGCGGGCAGCTGGCTCAGAACCAGCCCTGATGGTTCCTGGATCACCAGCTCAACCACGGGATGCGAGGAGGATGACGAAGAGGAAGAGGCCTTCTGGATGACGCCGCCGGTCAGGGAGGTGATGATTGGTGGCTGAGAGGGAGGGGGAGGCTGAGGAGGAAGAGCAACGGAGGGAGCAGAAAGCGAGTCCTCGGGACGAGGTTTTCTCGGTCGTCCTCGTTTCCGTTTCACCGGAGACGTGCTGACTGCAGAGGCGCCAGACACACCAGCAGCACCCCCGCCGGACGCCTCCCCCTCCACGGGGCGCTTGGTGGCGGTCGCTCGTGCTTTCTGGACCACAGAAGTGGGGGCCGCAACCGTGTGCTGCTGCTGAAGAGGAAGAGGAGGAGGAGCAACCTTGTCCCTCTCAAAGGACAGACAGCTCTGAGGAAGGAACATCACAGGAACAGGCCCACCCTGCTGCTGGGGCAGCGTCGCCATGGCAATGACCTTCACCCCACCACTGCTGGCAGTGGGGTGAAGTTCAGCAGAGCCACCGTGTCCAGAAGGCCCACCAACACCAGAGGCGTCTTTTGGAGCCTGTGAGGGCAGGGAGGTGTGGACCGAGAGGGTCTTATCAGGGACAGAGCTGCGAGGGAGGATTCTGGGTAACTGCTTCATGAACGCCTCCACCTGCAGCACAGACAGAATTCATCTTAACTGCAACAACTGAAACACAACGACTTAATGTCTTAAATTACACAAAAAGCTGACAAGTTATAATCATAATGTATTGTTTCATCTGTGCCTGAAAACTGTGATTTTTTTTTCCTTCTGTTGGTAAAAAAGGCTGAGAGGTTCCACAAAAGTCATCACTGCTGTTCCCTCTGAACCTTTTGTTCTGATTAAAACTTTATTTGGGTTTTGTTTCTTCAATCCAATTCATATCTGGTGTCTTTAGTTGTCCTCAGCAGTGCCTTAGTTGTTAAAAAGAAATAATTTTAGTGTTGACCTACTGCTGGACGCAGGGACGAAGAAGAGGTAGAGGAAGGAGGCGGGGCATCTGCTGCGGGAGGTTTGGCTGGTGCTGTCGTCTTGTCTGCAGACGGAAGCTTCTGTGAGGATGAGGACGAGTCTCCCTGTTCCTTCTGCAGACAAACAGGAAGTAAGCGAGCGGCAGGACAGATCAATAAGATCGGCGATTGATTGGCAACAGACCTTCTGCTCTGCAGCTTCATCTCCATCGACTTTTGAGGCCACGGGTGTTTTCTTGATGACCTTGTGGGTTTTAGTTGGACCAGCTGCAAACAAAAACAATTTTAAAGCTACGAAGTGTTCCAAACTTCTGAATTTGTCGCTGTTTTGCAAAATGTTGGCACTTTGCTAATAGTCTAAAATTAATTTAGAGTTGGAGAAAACAAACACCAGAAAATAATTTAGTCCTTGATTGATTGTAGGAGTTAGAAACAAACTTTTTGACCTCCCATATATGAGGTGCTATGAATGATGCGTGTTTTAGGGGGGGTTTTGTAATTTTTTTAGCTTTGCATCTTAGAAACACAAAAAAACACCTTCACTTTTACTTATCCAGTATATTTCTACTTCGTTATTGCTACTTTAGCATGGCTTCCAAACACAATTTTGCCTCTTTATAACATTTTTCCTCCTTAAAAACATTTTTTTTTGTTTTTTTTTTAACCAGAATGAGGTTCAAAGAGGCTGTGACACACCTGCGAGTGCAGCAGAGGTCACCAGCTCGGCCTGGCTGCAGCGAGGGTTTACAATGTGCTCCTGGATCAGGTAGCGAGCGATCTCCACCACCGTGTCGAAGGAACGCTTCAAGATCTTCTGCGCCCAGTCACAGATCAGCTCACACGCCGCCTCCGTCACTTCCTGTTTGTAGGTCTGGACCAGCTCAGTCAGCTCAGACTGCAGACAAATGGGAACAAAAGTAAAAAGCTGCTGAATGCTTCTCTTTGTATGAAGTATTTAAATCAACTTCCTCATCAGCTACAGAGCTTCTCTTTTACCTTCAACCTTATTTTTCTTACACCAAAAGTTTTATGTTAAGGTGTTTATTTTCAAAGTGAAATTCTGTTTTATGTGGTGAACAGACCAAAAAGGCTGCATTACTCAACGCTACAAAAACAATAAATATTTTTAGCATTATTTAACATGCCAACCTTTATGTTATAAAAATACTAAATAAACTGAAAATCTTTAGATAGCAGAGTGAATAAATGACTTTTTAACAAACATATTTCAGGTTTCTGAATCCTCTTGCAGTTTAAATGATTTGAACAAGTACAAGCAGAGGTGTTGGCAGGAGTATTTGTTGTAGTTGAGAATCACTGGTACAGTTATACAACTGTAGAGTCAGTGTGTGGGTACCGGGTCGTTCTTCAGGTCCAGGTTGGGCAGAAGAGGCATGTTGAGAACAGTCTTCCTCCTGATGCCGCTGTAACAGTACGTATCAAAACAGGTTAAGGAATTCAACCTGCAACCTCGAGGCTCTGATTTCCACCAACAAGCTCCACATATTACAAACATCAAGAAGAGATTTTAAACTGTCAAATCAAGAGAAAGACATAAATATAAAAGGTACAGTAGCGACTGATTTCACACTGAGATGTAGTAAACCCTCAGCTGTGTCTGTCAGGCACAGACAGCACAGCAAGAAAATACTAAAAACTTACTTTTTTTACACACTCTTTTAACACAATTTTAATAGAAGTGATGCTGGTTCAGATAATATTGATCAGTGTGATAATTTAATGTAACAAACAAAGAAATAGAAATATGATTTAGAACAAATAAGTTCTACAACAAACAGAAAATACAGCAAGTTGAGTTTTAAGTTGTTAAACTAAATACATAAATATCAAAATAAAACTAAAATAGGAGCTTGGATCTCCTCAAACAATTTTTGTCAAACGTTAAAAGGATATTTGGACTGTCCTCTGCCCCCAAGTCTTCTCGCCTTGATGTTTGGGAAAATGTCTCTGATGATCTTCCCAAAGTTGGCGGCACTCAGAGGACGATGCTGCAGGTTCTCACAGTATCTCCTGTAGGACAACGATTACAGATTAATAATCTGTGAGGGGTGTCTTTCAGAATGTTTGTGTCATTCTGGGTTTTCTCACTTGTACGTCTCATAGACATCCTGTTTGGGTAGACAGGTGTCTGAATGCTCCTCCAGGTGACTGCGAATCCAGTTACAGGTGTGAAGCTGGTCGGCTGTGTTGAACGAACTGGAGTCGCCACCACTGTGCAGAAACAAGAATTTAAATTATCTCAGATTTTAATCCATTTTAATAATGACATGATGTTAGCTACAAACACAAAAGCACAGCCATTTGCATGAATACAAGAACAGGCTCTTATTTGCAATAAACAACTCAAACCTTTTGTCCGCGCAGCTGGGTCCCGAGGGCAGCTGGAGGTACAGGTACAGCTTGTCATTGTCGGAGAAGCGCTGAACGTCTTGCTGTTGAAGCAGAACAAAAAAACAATCATACACAAGCAAACATAACTGTATGCTTTTGTTTTCATAAGTTTTCTTTAAAGAAAACTTTAAAATTCAGACTAAAGTTGTTGTTTTTTTACCAGAATCTGATCCACTTTGGTCTGAACATTCTTACTGCAAGATGAAGAGAAAAATACAAATCAGTGATCAAAGTTCGTTTTCTTTCTCTACAGCTGCCCCAACAAACAAAACCTGTTGATATTTTTTAAAGAAAATAACTTATTTTGTGATCAACTTTTGATTTTACTCACGAAATGTTGCTTTTTAGTTTCTGCAGCAGCATGCTGGGCTCTGTGTCGCCCTCTCCTGCTTCCAGATCACCCTTTGCCCGCTGGGAGGCTTCGGCCCGTTGTTGGCGCTGGTCCTCCGACATCTGGACCAACTAACCGGTGTTGAGAAACACCATCTGTAAACAAATGGGCAGAAAATTTTACAATGAAGTGGATAATAACCATAGAGTCATGTTTAGTTTTTTTAATACAGATTGGTTACAAAGATGGTAAATTTGAATCCTACAAGAAAATGTGAGGTTCACAAAATCAAAAAACTGAGTTTATCTGCAGGGCCCAGGAAGTAGCTAACACAGCAGAATGATCCAAAGCATCAACAAAATTTAAGAAAACTATGAAGTGACAATATCTCCCTGGGCTGCCACCTTATCGTGGTGGAGAGGTTTGAGTGTCCCGATGATCCTAGGAGCTATGTTGTCGGGGGC